>JAWRVF010000261.1:285000-413476 GCA_036785485.1 Physcomitrellopsis africana
CCAAAGTTTGCCTTCTAAAGTTGACAATGTTTGATCTTTATAATAGAAAAACATCAAAATATCATAATATAAATCATATATTTTTTCTTAATATATTTTAAATTTCTAAAATATTTTTGTAAAATAAAATTTATTTTATCAAAAATTAAAGTATTAATTATCTAATATAATTATACTTTTTAGCTAATTTTAACTATAATATATTTTTTTAATAAGTACCAATATTTTTAATATTAAATATTTTATTTATAATTTTCCACAATTACATTTCTAATCAACTAAAATTCTAAAATTGATCCCATATAGAACATAAGATATTACAAAATCTAAAATATATTTAATACTTTTATGGCACTTACAATATACAAAAAAAATCTTAAAGCTCCTATTTATACTACTTGAAGTTATAAAATACTAAAAATAGTTATTATTTTAATTGAGTTATAATTCTTGGTTCTACATGTATTCCTTGTGTTACCTCTTTATTCATACTATAATAATTAAGTATTATAGAAGCTTCTAGGAGACAATTCAAAAGCATACAATGTCTTAAAAGTCCAACAAATCTTCTATTAAAATTTCTAAAATAAAATAGAAGATAAATAAATAAATATCAAAATAAAAATAAAAATAAAAAATATAATCTAATACATAATGATATTAAGGAACATTAAATTTTATTTCAATAATCAACTTTATAATATATACATTATTACAAGAGTTACTTAATAATATATTTTCAAGTAATATATATATATATATATATATATATATATATATATATGATTTTACTTTATAATAGGTTTTTTAAGATGAATACTATTATATAAAAAATTATGTATAAAACTACTTAATTATAAGTTTCATATGTACAATGATAATAATTATGCAAGGAATTTGTTCTTCTATAAAAGAACATTTAATAAAAATTATTTTCATATTTTCTTTTATATTCATAAATTTTTTAAGAAATTGCTAGGTGGACATCCCCCTCCTTTTTATTGTGTAGATACCATGTGCCATATATCCCCACATGCACACAATAAAATTCTTATTTATATTAAAAAGTTTTAGGATAAATTTAAAATAAGTCATTTCGTAAATAAAATTAATAAGCTTTTTAAAATGAATGAAATATTTATATAAAATATATTATGAAATTTTATTAAATTTAATCAATAAAAAAATAAAAAAATAATAACATCACACAAATATTTTATTATAAATTTATCCTATTTTTTTTTAAGTGTAAATAAGAGTTTTATTGTATATGTAAGGAGGTGCATGACTTGGGAGGTGTCCACACAATAAAAGAGGAGTGTCCACCTAATGGTTCCCTTCTTCTTTTTTTTAATTTGGCCATATTTATTTTTATTAATTTAAAAAAAAATTCTTAATCATAAACATACATACAATTCCACTACAGCTTCAAATTATTCATGTAACGATGTAATTTGTTCTCACACAACGCAACTTAATTCCTATAAACAGGTTTCTAAATGTAAGCCAGAAATATCTTATGAGCATTAGAAATCTCACCAACAATAGGCACCAGCATTTCATCCGCGAGAATCGAACGAATGAGAAAAGAGCATTACATCACTCAAATGAACGAATAAAACATCCACAACAGAAAAGGTAGTTGGAGGGGAAAGATCTGACGTTCGAAACACTCGCGGGGGGCGGGACGGACGGAGGGACGGAGGGTCTGCCCCGTCCGCCCCCAAACCACCGACCCCTCAACCCCTAAACCCCAGACCCCATGCGATCCCCCCTGCCCTCGATTGCGTATGCGCCGTTGTGGTGCTACACCATTTCATTGTTGCGCGTGTTGCCAAACCATCTCTTGCTCTTCGTGTCTCTCACTCCTCTGTCGTTGTAGCGCTCACCGGAGTGTACTTCAGCTGGAGCAATGGGCTCTGAGGCTGTGAATCCGAAGGCTTACCCGCTCGCAGACGCACAGCTGACGATCACGATTACGGATATCGTGCAGCAGGCTGCGAACTACAAGCAGCTGAAGAAGGGAGCCAATGAGGCCACGAAGACGTTGAACCGTGGCATTGCGGAGTTTGTGGTGATGGCGGCGGACACGGAGCCTCTGGAGATTCTGTTGCACTTGCCTTTGCTGGCGGAGGACAAGAACGTGCCGTATGTGTTCGTGCCGTCGAAGCAGGCGCTCGGGAGGGCGTGCGGCGTGTCCCGGCCGGTGATCGCGTGCTCCGTGACGACGAACGAGGGGAGCCAGCTGAAGTCGCAGATTCAGCAGCTGAAGGACGCGATTGAGAAGTTGTTGATCTGAGGTGGAGGAGATGAGTGGAAGCGCCGGAGAGAGACCACAGCCGGATAGAGACTTGAGTCTATGATGCCTGGACTGTAGTGGCCGTTTTCGCGGGGGGACGGAGTTCGCTATTTTTCTTGTGGATATCCTCGGCTGTTTCGATGGGGTGGCTCTTCTGCCAATAACGTGGTGTCTGTGTGAGATGGTAGGTTTTGGAGGTGGAGTCAAAACTCTAGTTAGTTGGAGGAGTAGAAGATGACTAGTTGGTTAATAGTGCTTTTGTAGACGAAGAAACGATGCAGACAGAAAGATTGTGATAGCGTGGAGGAGTGTCTATGCGATGACCGTCTGGATGTCGTCTGTGATATGACTGCCTGACACGAATAAATGTATATTCGTGTTTTAATTTACATGATCTTTGCACTTGCGCTTCCTTTATCGATTTCTGGGATATATTGCTTGTTGAGTTGAAATTGTTTGCTGTATGTACGCCTTGGGTTACGCCTTGATGCTGAAGATTTTTTGAATGGCATCATTCTTTACCCTAACCCTTTGCTTCGTGTTACAATTGGTGCCTTACATCCAAGCATCATGTCAATACGTTCCGCACAGGCTTAATTTTACACCACGACCCTGAAGGTCACTGCATATTCAAAATACGACTCCTGCAAGTGGACGCCTGTGAACTGTATTTGTTTGCAGGAGCAGTGTCACCATGCATTATTGCAAATTAGATTGCACCTTTTTGTTGAGAATGGTGCAAACGCGGAGGATTATTTGAATAGTGAGTCTGAGCATGTTAGTAAGACTTCAGCAAGGTAGAGAATGTAATGCAATCTTGAACTTCAGTGATTTATAAGCAAGACTGGGGTCTGTGCTAAAATTATCAACCACAACTTGGGTTGACCCATTCCTGGCACGGTAGTGTTATTCATCTTTAATAGGAACCTATAGTTTCATATCTTTCTGTAATAAGAACAGAGATTGGCTGCGCTATGTCCGGTTGTTGTTTGTGAAGTCCACAAGGCGGCCGCATCAAAGGTGTAGCCATTGGTGACTGTCTTTAGGTCATGGTTATCCATCTGCGTGAATGGAACTTTAGTGTACTCGTGTCGCGATTGTGAGGCTGCAAGCTACTCAGAAACTGAACATGTGCCTGTTTGCAGATCCCTCTGGTGCTTGCAGGAGCACTTCACTTGCTCCGGCGAGGTTTCAACTTGAAGTATAGCAGCCAGCATATTTTTATAATTATCCCTGTGAAATGCATAGTTTGACTTGTACGTACATTTGTCTTGTACACTATTTCTTGCAATTGAATCTCTTTGTAGCTCTCTTTGTTCTTGTGGGGTGTATCTTAGTCGATTATTGGAAAACTTCGTATTATTAGAGGTGTCGTGGATCAGGATTGTCACGAAGCTGAGAGTTCCCTTATAAAATTCCATGAAATTCAGACCTAAGCTGCAACACGTCGCGAATTCAACAAGACAAAGTGCCATCGTGCTGGGAGATTTCGCACCGAAGCTTGCAGACTGTGCTTCATTCCATTTCTGAGGGGATCTCCATGGGCGTCAATGGCACTGAGGAAGGCGTAGAACACGAGGCAAACAGCTTTTTTTAAAAGCGGCAGTAATCGCATCAAAGGAGAACTACGTCAAGGAGAAAACGACAACACGAAGAACGGCAAGAATGATCCAAGAAACACCACATCCATGAACCCCAAACCGCCAAAACACCTTTCAACGGCACATTGTGCTGTCCGAGAACGCAACGCTGCAGCCTACTCTTCAATTTTCGCTCAGTTTGCAAAACGTAGCGTAAACCCTAAACCCTAAACCCCTGGATCTGGACGAGAGCTTGAGGTTTGTTGATGGGGCGGTGCCAGGAGCTCATAGCTTTTATGGAAAAACTCAACTTTTTCGAAATGTATGACAAAACAAAAAGTTTAATCTAAGTTGCTTCTGTCTAGTTGGTGAGTTTTTGATTGGCCATGTGGTAGTGATTTGAGTATTACCAATATCATCCAATCTTTTTAGGGTTTCATTTGTGTACAAATTAGCTTATGTTGGGAGTATTTAAGTCTATGATTGGTATTTTGTTGTTGTATTGGTATGATATGAGTGCATCATTATGTTATGTTTATTTTTTTATTTTGTTCTTTTATACGAGGTAAACATGGTATCAAAGCAAAGTAGTGTCATTGTGTTTTTTTGTTTTTATTTGTTTTTTTTGTTTCTTGTTTTTGTTTGTGGAACTTAAAAGGGTATTAAGCATAAAAACAAGATGCGGCATTTAATTTACAAATAAAGTATAATAATCAGATTTTTGCAAATAGTGATTTAGTATTTGCACGTTTTACAAGTAGCATACTTATTATTACAAAGTAGATGTCATGATACATTCCAAGGTTTTGGGTAGCAATATTTTCTCCACTGATGCTTGTATTACTAAAAGAAATTTGGAATAGATGGAGGTAGAAATTATGAAGTTAATATATGAATTTTCTATGATAAATTTTATCAACAATGTGAAATCCTCAAAATGTCACCATCTCATTTTAAGATAATCTTTTTGTACTAAATTACATGATTAACTTTCAAGGATTTAATTCGTAAAACAAGGATGCAAAAACTGTCTCTTCTTATAACTGAATTCTTACAAGAGCAATCAGGGTTAGAGATTTTAATTCTTTTACACAACTCTCAAGGCTGCTCTATTTAGGCTTTAGGATTTCATTCCGGGACTTCTAGTTCCTGAATCCCTTGATAAAGTATCACTTTGATGATCAACTCTCAGTAGATGTCACGTCTTATAGTGCATTTTTTTTCCTTTAAGGTGAACAAGATTTCTTCTGTGGCCGAGAGAGTTGCATGCAACATGATGTGAATTGGAAGGGTGAAGATGCAAATAATGAAGTACATACAAGTGAAGTGATTTATAGATACGATTTCATTCACCAAAGTCAATCAGTATCTACCACATCAAAATGGCCATACAAACGTGTTTCGTTTATTTCTATTACAGTAGGTAATGCAGTATACAGTCTCTTCAAAACCAAAGTGGTTCTCAAACCGCTGCTAACTGCCTGTTTGATAACATCAAAACGATCTTCAGGTAATTAACGTAACGTCTTGACAGGACCAAGTGCTCACACACAAAATGCAGCGTCCACGAAGGAGAGGCAATTATATACATATAGCATCACAGACCATAGCTAGTGTTAATAAACACTACGGACAGGAGTTAAAGAAGTTATGAAGACGTCTATAGCGGTAAATAAGACAGTAAACCTGCAGAGCTCAGCCTATTACTTGCCGATAGATTTACACATCAGGTGACTTATGAGATATTTGCTGCTAATTAGTACTGCTTGAGAAGTGCGTCCCCTGATCCACCTTCGGGAGGACCAGACAGGCCTTAGTGTCAAAGCTTGCTTCAAGTCAGTTATAATTTAGCTGCTTGTAGAAGTTCAGAACCGAAATACTTGTTACAATGAATCATATCAGGAAGATAAATCGCTGGCAGTCTGGACAATTTTACTGTAGCGCACCTTGTTCACTGCATCAAATTCTGCTTGGGTATAAAATCTAAGATAAATCAGACGAGATTCGGGGTGCCTGCAATAGACTACATTGAGCACTGTTCTTCTAAGATATCACTTACCTTAACAGCAACACAGAATGAGATTTGTTCACAGGAACTTATTTCTTTGACCCAGGTTTTGCTTTTAGCTTCTTTTCTGCAACTACTATCAGGGAACCCGCCACACACACCACCTGGATTGCGAACTTGGTTCCTGCATCCAAAGTTCTCTTACATCAACAAACAAAGGAGCATCAAATTCTTCCATCAGGGACGTTTTTCTAAGACAGGCTGGGTACGTCCAAAAACTCGTTACATACTGCAAACTCTTCAATAAATCAAGCACTAACTTGTGAAGATAATTGATTAGTTCTCACCTAGAGACGGTATAACAGTACTCATTCCTGAATCATGACCCAAAGGAGTACCAGGCGCTTGCAACCCCAAAGGTGCACCTCTCCAGAGAGCGCGCCATGTGTGGACTCTGCCAAGCTGTGTCACTCCAGCGCACATTCCAACCCCAGCAGATACACTCTTCAGTTTGTCTCCTTCATGAATAGAGGGCCCTTGGCCAGCTGCTGGGGTGGATGGAGTGTTATAAATGTCAGCTGCAGGGTTTGCAACGCCATGAGTCCAGTGATGAACTGCACCGTCACTAGTGAGCGCGACGAAGTCCTCCCCGCAACAGCCGACGTCCACGACCTGAAATTGATGGCAAACAGGTTCGCATTTTTTGAGTTGCCATTGTGCAATTTGGTGCATTTAAATTATGTTTAAGAAAATATTTTAATGATCAGAAACCTAGTTCCAGAGGTGTGTGGTTAAGTACCTTCTGACCGACGAGAGTTCCAAGGGCCAGATGACAAAGACAGTAAGGTGACTGGTCCCCATTTTTGGAGGTCGAGTCATTTGAGGTCGAGGAAGGATGGTAACCATCACCCCACGTCCAAGCTCGCCCATCATCGGTCAAGAGGATAGCGTGGTAAATTCCACCGCACTACACAAATTATAGAAAAGATCAAAACAAATAGGAGACTCTTAAGTAGGATCAAGCCAGTTAAGAGAGATCTAGCTCATTTTGAAGAATAGATCAGAAACCTTTTATTCCTGCAACCCACTTTGGTTTGCACACGATACACTTCAGTAAGATTTTTTGGATACCTACTTATCATCAATCATCCGAAGACCAAAGATCACTAACCTGAATCTTAAATGGCTTCCCAGTGTACCCAGACACAAGGTTTATTTCGTCCATATGATCTTTTGTAGCAGAGCGTATGTATACTTGATAGGCATCAGTTATATATCTGTCAAATCCATAAAGAAGAGTTTAATTACAACATGTACATATTCACCTGCAAGTTCAATTCAAGTTAGGAAGTCCCAAGTTCATGAGGCATTTACCCTACAAAGGGTGTCTCATCAAGAGCGCCCACTGTACCCATACTTGCTTGCAAAACAAGCCCCGGAGATTTCAAACTACCCAGATTTAGTTGCGAAAGCGTAGATCCAAGCCCCTTAATTTTCGGATTCTCACTAAGTCTTTGAGTGTGAATCTGTCACAAAGACGAGTCAACCAACGTCAGTATCCTCACAAACATCATAAAAACCTTTTGAGAAAATCTGTCAACATGGTAAATGAAATGAATCAAACCAGCTACCACTTACTGGTTCTTGAGGATGAGATCCCTGAAGAAGATAATCCTCTCCATTACAAGATACTGCAACCAAGTAGAAGGGATCTGGAACCTGCACAGAGCAAAGCAAATACTTAAAACTTTTTTACTTGTTCACACTGAAAGCAAGACAATTTTCGAAAATTCGAGAGCCCCACCTGGTCTTCTTGTTCTGGTGCATAGCCAGCTACCCTTCTGTCCACATCCGGCCCAGAAATATCAATAAGCACAACACCTTTACTCTCCAAGTCAGCGATATATTCCCATCCGTCGCATCGGCTGCGAATATTACCATGCTGATTGCGCCACACCAGGACCTGCCCAGAGGCTGTTAAAGCGGCAAGATGATGTTGACTTACCTGTATAAAAATCAACGTAATCAATCCAATGACATATGAACGCGTTTAAATTGAATAAAACATAAATTGAGAACGCGGAATCTTCTATAAATCCATGGCCATCTGGGTTCAATTTAATTCCAGATAAAAAGAACGGTGCAGAAAGCATATCTATCCATGTGGTTTTACAGAAAAATACCAAATGCTTTTTCTAACATCTCGCATGCATGTTCAGGCTTTTAAATCTATAAAAATAAAAATAAAACTACAAAAAACGGAGCGATCCTATGTCCTGTAACACAGCCCTGTGAAAGAGGCAAACTTACAGCCAAATGGACAATTGGTGAAGCGGTCGGCTTCAGTTTAATGGCTGCGAGATCTGAGCATCTCGTCCTGTAGGAGCCCACTACTTCTCCCCATCCATAGTACTCAAGGTTGTCTGCGTTGTAAGCAGATGCATATCGGACAGCAGCAAGGAGTGTGGAATATGGCGTAAGTTCTATCGATGTGCTTGTGGTATCTCCTGAAAAACCGCTGTTGTCTTCAGCAATCCCTTCAGTACTTCCATTGCTTGCTTCGTCTTCATCGGTAGCTTCTGCAGCACTGCCAATAGGACAGAGTTGTTGATTTGTGGTGACAAAGGGATCAAGTCTACTCTTCATCACGGATAACGAAGCTACAAAACTAATTGATGACGACACCTTGCATGCAAAATAAGTTTAGGAAACTAAAACATAAGAGTTCAGAGAGGATGTGCCCATAAGAGTATTCAGCATGGGTAACTTTTAGAAGGTTGAGAAGTGTGACCTCACCGCTGTGACTCTGGGTTCCTAATCCACTAGGTTAGATGCTGTTATCAAGTACTACATTTATAAACACAAAAATTCTGTTGCACAAGTAAAACGAAAACAACGCCAGTAAATAGCAATTCACAATAAGTTTATTCAAAAGAGTCAGATTCCGTTGGCCACATGGCAATTTTAACAAGAGACAGGCCCCAAAATGTGCCAACTCCTTCATGGAGTCTGTCCATCATGTACAAAGTCTATCCAACCCATTTCTGTAACCTAGCTAGAAGAGTTAGCAGCCACTGGTCCGTCCCTGGACTCTTGTATGCCTCCTTGTCCGCATCGTAAAAGCTGAGTACCCAGAGCCACAAGTGGATGAGGCGTGTGCCCAGTCATGTGGCGCCCCAGAGATGAAAAGCTCTTATGAACACATCCACTATCACTTGAGAAACCTAGGCCCCATACGAGGCGCCTAATGCTACATGCGTGGTTCACTCAAAGGCCAACATCTAAGACCTCAGGCACGGTTGCCTTCTTCTGGACACAGCAACATCTACCTCTTTTCAGAAAAATAGTCTTCAAGTTGTTGGCTCCTCCAAATTCAGTCATCGCTTACTTACCTTTTCGCTTTAGCTGGGCGTCCACGTTTCCTTGGCTGGGTTCCATCTCTGCGTTTTCAACCAGCAAAGTCAATGGCTAGACAAGTGTAACACACAGCTCACTCCAAATGTTACACACTAGCTCTATAAACCTCATGTATTAAAACAAAGTATTGCTTAGCCATATCTGCAGTCTGAAAATGAGGCCGTATGTTGGTCACAAATAGGCACAAGGGGAGAGGACCACAACGTAACAACAGAGGCAGAGCAGGAGTTGTATTGTACCTGGCAGGACTTTGAGCTTTTGCAGCTTCTTTCTTCAGTGGAAGAAGTTTTTGCTTCTTCTGTGGAGACACTTCAGCAGCTTTTCCTGGAGATGCAGCATTTTTAGATCGACCTCTTGTCTTAGGAACTGCTTGGTCTTCTTCCACCAGCGTCTTTTTCAGTTCCTTCAATGTAAGTTCTTCATTGTCCCCATCACTATAGCGAATCTGAACACTCAACAGCATTCAGTAACATGAGACTTTCATACGAAGCTTTAGCCTTGAGATATCGAAGACGACAATGAAATTTTGAATCAAAAAGAGTATCGTATAAAATGCCATGACCCAGCGCAGATCAGGAACATTATGTGTTATATGTACTTTAGTCCACAAACCATACGGCATGAGAGCGTGCAGAAGGACATGGCACAGAACTAATAAATCACACATAGTCCATCTGCCAAACCCTCGTTGGCCTACAGTGGCCTCAGAGCTCAGAAGAAAAGATTTGGTATACCTTGTAAAATTGCACTTTTGGATCATACCCAATTACTTCTCCATCATAAAACACACCATCAAACTTCTTTCTTGTCTTCGCTCCAATGAGTTGGACACCCTCCTTTTGCGAAACAGATCCACCAGGAGCAGGTGATACAGCTCCCTTTCCCCTTGGAGATCGGCCTAATTTTGATTCACTTTGATCCATTTCTGAAGCGACCTTGCGTGTTGACGGTTTACTTTCTGATAAACTATCACCACTTCCCTTTCCATCACCTTTAGTCTTAGATGCAGGCGTCTTCGATGATGCATCTTTCTTTGGTCTTCCCCTACCCCTCTTCAGAGTAGTTTTCTCAGTAGCATTCTTCTCCTCCGATGAATGAGATTCAGAAGTTTCCTGCTTGTCATCTTCCGACTTTTTGGATGTCACCTTCTTGGGCGACTTCGGGGATTTTGGTGTTTTGGTTTTCTTCTCTAATTTGTCCTTAGCCGGTTTCTTTTCAGCGGCAGGCTTTCTTCCTTTGGCTTTCTTGGCAGAACTGAACCAAAAATAAGAAATTAAGTAACAGTATTTTGACCTATCCAGTGAGGTTGAGAATAAGCACATAATCACAACTAGAAGAGAGGGCAATCGAAGTGAAACCACATTAAGAAAGATAATAGTCTCACCTCTTCGAGTCACTATCGGTTTCGGGAGTAGCTCTCTTGCTGGTATTAGCGACTTTCACTGCCTCTGCTTCACCAGCTTCGACTAGAAGTGGTCCAAGCTCTTTATACTCGAGCTCCTCCTCGTCACCGTCGTCGTATACCACCTGCATGACGTACCACAAAATGAATATCTTCGAACAAATTTTCCGGAACCATGTAAATAGGTCGGTTTCAATTACTTAAGTTGAACTTCAGTATAGTTAACTCAGATACCTTGTACCATTTGCAATCTGGATCGTATCCCGCAACCTTTCCAGAATACTTAGTCCTTTTAAACTTTTTGATAATTGACCGCCCAACTAAAGCTTCCCCCTCCCCGTGAAGCGACGCTGGCTTGTCATCCTGCACATGTTGCTAGATACTGAGATGAGAAGCAATTTAGGAAGAGATTTGAGATAGGTTTCTTTACAACTATCAAACCTACATATAAATTCATTTGAAAATTCAATTACTAAGATATCATGACAACTACAACCCACCTCCTTTTCAGGTACAGTGTTTCCGTTCGCATACTTCCCTGCAAAATTCACAATTGCAGCTTGTTAACTCCATAGGCCTGATTAGGTTGCAACGCAGAAATATTTCAATCTTTTACACACTCCCCCACAAAATTTTGCAAGCTAACTGTCTTCATATTTCAAAGTCTCAACAAGCTACAGATTAATGAAATAAACTGCAAACAGCAACTTCTTCGAGAGCACGACCTACACTCAACATTATTGTACAGAGCAACGGAAATAGTCATACTGAATAAGCGTCGCAACAAATGCTGGATCAAAAGGACTAGTGTCCTGATAAGGAGAATATTACAATAATAGTTCCAAAAAGAAAATTACAAAATGAATACCGTCATGCACTGTGGTGGCGGTAGCAACTGTAGTCTGTTGAACTACCATGGTTGGCTCATCTGCTCCACCCGTAACAACTTCTGTGGCAGTCGAAAATAATTGCTGATGTAAATAAGCAAGTTCTTCCTGTCAATCAAAAGGGAGACATTTCACACGAGTGCAGATGATGACGCAATACACCCATGTACATAGAAAGGCAGAAAGTAAAGAAAAATACTTACCTCCTGATGCTCCCAAATAATGTCCAAGCTAAGGGGGAAAGGTATCGTACGCTAAGATACTCGACAATCCATTCAAAATATCACCAGTAGTACTATTGTGACTCCTGACATTAGCGATCTCAAAACTTGCACTGACCTACATGCAGAAAGTCCAAAAGGACTTGCTTAACTTCCTCTTGACAGAGAGTGAACAGCTAGAAAAATCATGTAGTATACGATTGAGGCCATTTACAGCTCAAAATCAAAAGCACCTGACTTCCGATTAATCAGATTGAAGTACCCCAATGTCGAATAACGCTGAAAAAGTATTCTTATATAACAATGTCATAGCCACAGAGGGGGGTGGGGACACAACAAAACTATCACTTGCCAGGAGTTATTCCAGAGGCTACAACTGGAACCTTGAGTTCACTAAGCCTAAGTTTCACGAAGCAATGAACTGAAATTTCTCGCTCTCTCTCGCACTCGCATAGTATATATATGTGTGTGTGTGTGTGTGTGTGTGTGTGTGTGTCTTTGTGTGTGACACAGCCTAAAACAAATTGGACTCAAGAACAAAAACCAGGATAGCACTTCACCTGTTCCGGAGCAAGCTCCATGAGATCAAAGTCCGCCATCATGTTGCCGTCCACACACCCTCACGCACCTCCCCGCTATAGAGCACCAGCTGAGCGCATACCTCACCAACCTTTTCCGCAGAGACAGAAAGAAAAAAAATAAAAATAAAACTAAAAATTTAAAAACTAAAAACTAAAAAACCATAAAGAATTGAATAAAAATCAGAAATTTTGATCTACTAAAAAATCACCACACTAAGCAATGCCACCTTTTCCACGTGAATGTGAACTCTCAGCACACACACGAAAAAGAAAAAAACAAAACAAAAAAAACTAAAAAACAAACCCCTCTAGATGCCCTCTTTCAACCCAGAAAAAGATAACCCAAAATCAGAGAAAGCTCCCACGAGGTCTTCTAGTCACTGCTAATCGCTATCACGCAAAACTACTCCACAAACCACCAAAACAGCGTCAATGAAAGCATCGAGGGACAAGTCATGGCGGCAAGGAGAACCCTCCAGGAGCAGAGCAGAGAGCAGAGAGCAGAGCAGTCTCGCTGCGTGAGGGGGACTGTCCCGAGGTCGGTAGCCTCTGACACTGGCGCGCGGGTATCTCCGGGTATACTGGTCATATCCAAGCTCCCCTGCACCAGCCAGGTGGACATTTTGACTCAGCCTCTTTGACGAGACAGCTGTTGCATGGTTACCAACCGTGGTGGGGTCCGCCGGTCGGGAATTGTTTCAAGGTTCAGACCCTATGCCCGCGGAATTGCACGGACCGGGAATCGTGGCGCTCTGCCACCCACGTTGGATTCACACTCGGGGCTCCTTTCTCCGCCAAGGGGAAATTGATCCAATGGGCACAAAGTATTACTTGTGTGTGTATATATATATATATATATATGTTTATTTAATATTTTTATTTGTATATAGGGAAGTACTCATTCCATTCATTCCTATGTATATATATATACACATCACTCAACTTTTTTTCTTTATGAAGTTCTTAGAATAAGTGCATAGGTTGCCAATTTCCAACCAAAGATATGCATGAGGTTTTTTTTTCCTGTATTTGTATATCTTATTCATTTTATTTTCTTTCGTTTGTACTTACTCTGCTACCACTCTTTATTTAAATCATTTATAGAAGTTCAAAACCTTTATTAAAATCAGATTCAGGATACAAATCAAATGATATATATAGATATACGCCAAGGGTGGCATCTCAATTTACATGACTTCTTGCCCCTTGATAGTTATGGTCTTGGATCAATTGAGTTGAGATTTAATGATCTTCATTATGTGCCTTTTTTGCATTAAGTTTTTGTTATATGGGATTTTTTGTTCACATCAAAGCATTAATCAACCTTTAGCTCCAATCACCCTTTGATGTGATAATCTCTACTTCATAATTATTTATTGGTTTTCAATTCAGCCTTATCAGGTATTTTTTAATTTATATAAGTTGATTTAATACTAATCTGTTAAGCATGAATTGGTTGGGTTTCTTAATCATTTTGAAGATAGGGATATGCATTATTTGGTTATGATTTTTAAATCAAAATTCTAAAATTGTCGTCCTTGAAATATATCTTTAATGTGCGTGGATTTTGTTTTCCTGCATAATGCTCATACATTAAAACTTAAAATGCAATGATATAAATTAATGGATAATCAGTTTAAACGTATCAGCAAGTTGTATATTTTGTATAAACTTTTCTTATCTTATAAACATTTAAAGCATATAATGCCAAAAGCAACATTGGCCTTTCTCTGTCCTTGAAGAATTAAGAAAACTTTCTTCATCAACAGACAATCCTAATGTCCCCTTTGTTTCATTTATTGTACCATATATGAACTGAAAAGATTTTTAAAATTCACAAAATATTAAAATATCTCCAAGTAGACATTCAAATTCGATTGTTAAAATGTGACATAATAAAACATTTGCTTCAAAATGTACAAAAGTGTCCTCTTCATTTGCATTGTTAAGTATTTTATTGCATTTATCAAGTTTAAGTAATATGTTTGAGGAAGACAAAGAGTGAATTGACATTCATGATAATGCTTCAATGTTGACAATTTCAAAACTTTGATCCTAACTTATATAACTTATTGTGTCTTACTACATAAATTTTAGTATTATACAAACATATTTTTTTGTTATGGCATCAAGTTATTAGTGCATTCAAATTTTCATTATTACATTTTGTTGGCATAACTATTTATTTTATTTGAATTGTTCAAACAATTAAATTGGGATTGCATGTTACAATTTTATGTAGAGGAAAAAATCTTAACTTCGTTGAATGCTAATTAATATTTATAGTAGTTGCATTGTATAAACCCCAACTAAAAACAAATTGCTTTAATTGTTACTCCTATTCTTTTAATAAAATATTTATATTCATGAGATCTGAAAATCAGAAAACACTGAAATATTCCACCACATTAATGCCATCATAAAGCTGTTGTTTTATATGCCATTTCTATTTCGATACGAAACTGTTGGTTTCAGACTTGAGAACCTTGGCATCAAATGCAAAATTTATTATTCATTTAATGCCTTGGAAGAAATCAACGAAAATATTATTAAAAAACACGGAGGCTTCGACACATTTTTTTCAAAAGGTCAAGGTTCTGTATATGGAAACGTCGGCTTGGCGAGACGGCTCCTCATTGGGCAGAGCATTCCACCTCGGATCAGACTACGCCAGCAAGGCAAATGAGCTCGTCGCAATATCGCCCCATTCACACCGTGGCATTCTGGTCGTGAGATTCTTATGCAGAGCCTCCTGCGAGCTGCTGGTCTTCACAATGCAGGCAATCGCTCTTGCCCTCAGTTCATATCAATAAATTTTCTCATTCCAGAGACAATTCGTGAAAATGGGGTGCTTAGCTACAGATTTCTCGTTATTTTATGGATCAAGAGTTGGGTCGCGCTTTCATGAACTTGTTGAAATAGTTGTTATTAGGTCGTTTTTCGATGGGGTAAGAGGGATTGCAGGAGAAGAGAATTTAAGAAGTGAGTTAGCTGCAATCACTAGTCGTGTCGTGAAGACATGTTGCGGATTTGGAACAGGAAACGATTGTGAGGCGGATAGGAGTGTATAGAATTTTTTTGAACCTAGTGGTGCCTCAATCGATCGGCAGCAAGCAAGTTTCGGAGGCATCATTTTGTTGCGTTCCATTGTTGGGCAGGCTTCGGAGCTCATACGATGATAGTCGGTGCTGTGCAAGTGCTTGTACAATATAGTTTGTGAAGATTTCACTGATTCTGGTACGAAGAGCGAATCTGTTTAGATCGACTTTATTTGCCCATTCGAATTCAATCTGCTGAATTGTTCCCTGAATCAAGATACGAGTCGATGCCCATATAACTTGGATCTCGTTCCGTCCCCATTAGTGCAGCACGCGCATTTCCTTCAAAACGATGTCGCTCAATTGGGTCTGTAAGTTTTTGCTCTCTTAAAATGGGAGAAAGGATGTTTGAGACCGATCCCTTGTAACCTCAAGCAGGCTTCTGCGTGAAGAGGAATCCTCACAGAGTATATCTCTGACCAACTTCGAGGGAAGAATAGAACCCAAACTGCACTTTACTCTGCTGACTGTCCTCGATTATGTGGATTTGCGGTTTCATTTTGTGTAGATATCTCAGTGCTACGTGGTAAATTTGCATCTTGTTTTTCGGTACTGGCGTTCAAAATCTTCTTTCCATTCAATAAACTATTGTTGAGCCTATTAAATGTACTTCCTCTAGCTGGCTATCCTGGAGCATGTGTGTGTTGACTTACTGCAGATAAACCGTGGTGACTGTCTCTTTCCTGATCTTAGACAAACTGTTTTTAATAGATTTTGAGGGATCGAATCTTTGTTAGACTAGTGATGATTCTTATTCGAAAACGTGGATGAGTTTCAAGGTTCCAATATGTGTTTTCGCACGGCAATGCGGTAGTAACATCCTTATATGTTCTCTGCAAACATGGGTTTATTTGCCTTCTGCAATTCTTAAGTGCTTGACGTAGTAATTAGTAGCATACTGGTCGGTGTAGTAGTCTTCATCGAAGTTATTGTAAAAGTTTGAAAACCCAGTACTAGTTAAGAAAAACTGGAACTGTCTATCCAAGGTGATGATTGTCCAGTCTCCTTGGAGCAAGGTTGCTAGGAAATGAAATCATGAACAGGTGCAGCACTCTGTTAATTTGTTAGGCTGCCTTCTTTTCAGTGCCTCATCGTATCGTTGTCATTCGGGATGGCGCAAGTGTGCAAGTGGGTGACGCTGCAGCTTAGCTTTTCCGTGAGGAGGTATGTCCATGCTGTCTGTTCAACTCTTTGCATAGTTTCAAGTTAGAATTTCACAAATTTAGTGAGTAGCTTTAACGACTTTGCCAAAGTCAATTTTTTCGTTTGATACTACTTATTCAGGCATGTACCATTAATTCACTCCAGTTTAATATCTATTCCTTGTTCTCTCTTTTTTTGTTCACATGCCCTTTTATTTGTCACACTGATGCACAAATATCGATGAGGAAGTTATCATTGATGTATGATAGATTGTGGTGAAACATAATTGCTTTCAGCTTCTAATTTGATAGATACTGTGCGTCTGTTCGAAACTCGACTCTTCACTATGCAACAATGTCATCAATAGAGAAGCTTCATGTAGAAGTACGCAGTCGGCAATATGCGTATTTCACCTGCATTCTTTTCTCATGCCGGCGAAGTCCGCCAGTAGTTTCAGAAAACTGATACTGGAGTCTCATAACATAAGCAAGCAGAAGGTCGAAATTTCGGAGTGTGGAGCCCCACATCTGAAAAAGGGCAGTTTGGCACCATGCAGAATGAATTTCTGCAATGCTCCATCACAGTAGAGAGCAATCCATTGATCTGTTCGTTGTAGGCCTGATGTTTTGCGGGATTCATGCAACATCAAACTTGACCAATCAACACTAGCGCATCTTTCTTGTTGATTGTTTTTCAGCACAGGTTTCGATTCCGACTTGGGAACCCACCAACGGCAGTTTTAACTGGTCGGACAGAACCTATGTCAACTACCAAGCAGGAATCAGTATCACAAACAGAGGCACTTTGCTTGGACTAGGTCTGCTTACCTGGAGACCCATGCTATAGCAGGATTCATGTAATGAAATAATATCCTTATGGAAAATCGTTCTCACGTAGTGACTTCCTGCATGGATTAGTACGGCGAGCGTGAAGATGACAACTAGCATTCTGGCCTTTCTAAGGCCATAGCCACTATTCGAGACTCGGGTACTTAAAATAATACACACACTCCTAAATCAGAATGAGCGTAAGCATCAGATTAACACAGCTTACAGCTGCTTGCCTTCACATCAACTGAAAATAACGTGGACAGCTACTGTGAAGCACTGCGAAGATGAAAATCAGCATTGGAACAAGAATGCCTCCCAAAGATAGAGTTGGATGAAGGATATTACCGCAAGCGGAAGCTCATGAAAGACAGCGTTTGCCAAAAAAATAACAAGATAAAAAAAGCAACTGTTACCACAATTGTGCAAGAAGAGAAATGGGGGCTGGCATACGCAGCGATCAGCTTAAAAAAAGGTATAGACGTTTCTTACAAACAACATCCACATGAACAGCACATGGGTATTCCTCCATGCTTTCAAGGAAATTGTATCCCCTCTACTCATCTACAAGTAAACGAGGTCGAACGATAACAACCCAGTCTCTAGAGGTAACTTCCCTGAGCTCGCAAAGCCCCAAACACCTAGCAGCTAACCGATCCTGTAGCGTATACTATATGGAGGCAGAAGAACCGCCCGATCAAACCATCCGAGGACCTCCGCACGAGAACGAGGAGCCTCGCCTCTCAAGTGCAAACGGCCACCATAATCCAGGCATCATAGACTCAAGTCTCTATCCGGCTGTGGTCTCTCTCCGGCGCTTCCACTCGTCTCCTCCACCTCAGATCAACAACTTCTCAATCGCGTCCTTCAGCTGCTGAATCTGCGACTTCAGCTGGCTCCCCTCGTTCGTCGTCACGGAGCACGCGATCACCGGCCGGGACACGCCGCACGCCCTCCCGAGCGCCTGCTTCGACGGCACGAACACATACGGCACGTTCTTGTCCTCCGCCAGCAAAGGCAAGTGCAACAGAATCTCCAGAGGCTCCGTGTCCGCCGCCATCACCACAAACTCCGCAATGCCACGGTTCAACGTCTTCGTGGCCTCATTGGCTCCCTTCTTCAGCTGCTTGTAGTTCGCAGCCTGCTGCACGATATCCGTAATCGTGATCGTCAGCTGCGCGTCCGCGAGCGGGTAAGCCTTCGGATTCACAGCCTCAGAGCCCATTGCTCCAGCTCAAACAAGACCTCCTGGAAACTGTAACAAAGAGCGTCGCAAGTTTGCGGGGGAAGCAGCACAGTCACGAAGAAAACAAGCTCGAAGTGTAGATGAGCGCTGAGTTTAGGGTTTCAGGGCCACTCGGGCTTTGCTCCCTCTCAGCTTCACTGCCTGGTTTTTTTATCTTTCTGTCCACGTCTTTCTGAATCGTTCATCTATGTCTACATCAAATGGATGAAACTGGAGCGTTTCATCTAACAACATCGAAGCGCACTGAATCTACGCTTTTGGATGTGTCCTCTATAGATAGTGTACGTTCTCAATATTGGAGGTATTTCGAAGTTTTTCGATTCTTTTTTAGAATGAAAAATGATGAAATGGAATAGCGATTAATTTTTTTTGGATGTATGAATAGTACTTCATACATCCAAAAAATATTCAAGCCAATCTTGATTTTTTTTTAAGCATGTACATTGAATTAAAAAATGGTTGTGCATTTTATGTATGTATATGTTAGCTATTTATTAAATGATTGTGCTGATGTAAAACTGAATGAGATAAATGATTTTTTGTTGTACACAAGATGTTTTTCTATGTGAATGTAAATAAACTGATTTGAATGTATATATATATATATATATATATAATAAAACATGATTTTAAAATTTTATACATGCTTTTTGGATTTAGAAAATTTTAATAAGATAATTTTTTATCTTTTTTAAAAATAAAATTTTTAAGAATAAATAAGGTAGATTAAATGGGATGAAATTTTGCAATTAGAGTATTAGGCTGTCAAAAACTTATTGTCTATACACTTATAATAAAATATCATAGTTTTATTATAAGGTATAAAGTACAAAGTCAATTTTATTGGTGTTTTAAAATGTATTGTCTCTTTTAACATTAATATTTGGAATTTGATGTAATTGCAAAAGCAAAAAAAAGAATAATTAAAAAAACTTGTATTTGGAAAAGTTGTTGGTATTTGATTAGAACAACCAAGTTTTATTTCTTTTTTAAAAATAATTTTGTGTTTTATATCTGATATATTAGAATAATAAGAAAATAGTAGAAGTAAATTTGTTGACTATAGTTCATTATAACAAATATCTAATAAAAAATAATATAAAAAATATAAAAATACTCCAAGAGATTTTTTTGATATTGGTCAAATTAGTGTTAATATGATTTTATGACCTTTCTTTAAATGTAAAAGTTGTTTGTAGTTGTTTTTATTAAATTTAAATATTAATAAAGAAGAATATTAAGTTGACCCACCTAAATCTTAAATCAATTTACCTTACTTCCATGATTCAATCTTTGTGATTGCTTTTTCAATTTAGGAATAGGAAAACTTGTGAACTCATTTACACTATTCTGCCTTGATTTCTTGAAAAATTTGAAAGTGAAGCAACCATGTTTTATGGCACAAGGGAGGGAGGGAGGGAGGAGAAAGATGGTTTCAAGTGAGGATATGCCTCTATAATATATGTGCTAGAATTAGATACTTGAGAGTGCTTCAAAATTAAAGCCAACATAAGGCGATGCAAGAAAGATCTCAAATCTCTTCTTCAAAGGAGGATTTTGGGTTAATCTTTGCCATTGTCCATTGAATTCATAGATTTTTCTATTCCCAAATTGGAGAAGTAGTTACAAAAATTAAATAATGGGAGTAAGGTAAATTGATTTAATATTCTTTTTAATAAATTATTAATTTTTTTAGTATAAGATGTTGTAATATAACCATCCTACATTTTAAATCAGATTTATTGGAAGAAATTTATATGTTAAACATCTATAAAAATGTAACATGTAATTACAATTTTAGAAAATATAGATTATCACAACTCTAAGAATGTTATTACATCTTTAAATTCCAATATAATCATATAACAAATTTTCTTATGAAAATTGCTTAGACTTGTTTTATTAAATTTTTTGTAACTTTTAAAATTTTATTATTGTCTTTTTATGACGTGATCTTATACTTTCATTGAATTTTTTAAGAAACAAAAGAAAAATAAAAAAACCTATTTGTTTATTTATTTTTATTATTTATTTTTATTCTCCCACATTAGAAAAGACATAGTGAGCCAAAGTGCAAGAAGCAAACAAACAATATAAAATCCAGGCAATCTATTGCATGTTACAAGTATCTTAATAAGGTTGAACTAAACTTGTGTGCCACCTAGCACATTAGGATTGGCAGATTGGACATTTTTGCAATGAACATGAGGATTCAAGTCCAAAAAGTATTATGCTTGGAGCTTTGTTTTGACACAATTCAAACCACCAACAACTCTTGACTTGGGTCCTTTTTCCCTTACAAGGATTTAGTCATTGTAGTTAAACCCTACACAAACAACAACTTGACAATGTTACCAAATTATTTATATTAGGAGAATATTAAATCAATCCACCTAAATATTAAATGGACCCAAAATCTTATGCCAAGCTTTTCCTTCTTAAAAAGGAGAGCATACATTGAACCTAGCACAATGTGTGCTATTAAACATTTGTAGAACAATCTTGGAAGTCTAAAATGAGGAATTCCATTACACTGAAAAAGCAATCAACAATCTCATGAATGGATGTTCTAAACAATTTTTGTGAGTACAAGAAGTGTCAACTTACAGACTTACAGCCAAACATATAGGACCAACATGAGCAATCAAATTTTGTTTTGTGACTCTCCCATTACAAAATTTGTAATTTGGAGAGATGATCCAAAAATCAATGATTTTGATCTATGCCCTCATTTTGAAGAAGGAAAAGCTTGTCAAAAAGTTTTGAGTCAATTTAAGATTTAGCTGGGTTGATTTAATATTCTCCTTATATTATTACCCTCAATATGTTTTGTTTCACATCCAACTAAACACACAATTCTTTGCAGCAAGAGCTCATGTTACTAATTTCCTTGGTCTGTTGCTTTGCTTTTCTAGAAGCTTAGGAATGAATGCGTGCTTGCAAATTATTATGGTAATGGACAAAATAACTGCTGTAGGGTGGAATCAGAGTTGGTGCATGTACCTTCAAATCTAATCTTGTCCACACACCTAACGTTTGGATAGAAAACAACAAAAATAAAAATATATTTGATTATTATTATAATATTAAAAACAATATACAAATAAAATAAATATGAGCTGTCATATTGAGAATCATAGAATGATATGGTGCATGTGATGACATGCTGTCACTTTGTATTATCTCCATAAGTCAAAACTTCCAAAGAACAACTTTTCTTCACCAAAACAGAAATTTTCATAATGCTTTCAAAATGGGTTTCTGAATCTAGAGAACCCCTCAAACTTTTGTTTTTGTTTATTCTGAGCATCTTCCTTCAGACTATGACCAATAAGCAGAAGACTCTCATCTACAAACACTCCTGTGCTCATACGCAAGACCGAGAGTCTAGTCCTTGGCAGTGTGTGTTCATGTGTGTCTTCACAACATACAAGAACGATACAGCTTTCTGGTGCTTAGAAAAAAAGTGAATTGTCTCATGTTTTGTTCTACAAGCAGTTAAACTGACCCAGGACTGAGTTCACAAATTCTATATTGGTCCATCCGGATGAGTAACCAGTCAACTTCTACAACCTTTCCTGCAAGTAAATATTACAAGCTAAACAGACGTTTGAAAACACTAGCCATTACGTGAACTTCTAGCTTCAGCAGGTTGAAGAGGGACACCTTAGAATGGCGGCTGTGCACAATGAACGAATGCATACAAATTTGCTAATCTACATCGACAATTAACAGCGAAGAAATGGACTCCGAGGTTCCATGGATCACTTTATATCTGGTAACATTTTTTTCATGTACTGCGGAGCCGTGTCGAAGACTGTGTCCCAGAAATGTGTGGTGACCCCAAAAGAATAATGCTCGTTTCTGAAGTGGTGGTTCAAGTGAGACCTCTGCAGGAATCCACACACACAAAAGTGCTCAGAGAACATTTCAGCTTACATCGGCACATGCTTTACATTTGCAATGGATGATCCTCTGAACTAGATCCAGGAGACAATGCCAAAGCTGAAGCCTGAGAGCATAAGGTTAGTTTATTGCAGTAGTAGCATACCTTCAACGACCGTGATAGTTCGTTACGAGGAGTGCCGAAGTGGAGGAAGTAGTGTGTGAGGTCATAAGCGATGTACATTAGCAGTCCGCCACTGAACAAGCTCAGCTTCACCGGCCTCCCCACAAGCAGCACCAGCGGCTCGGTCAGGTACCAGATCTGTGAACCAAATTGTTCGTCAGTTAGAGGTTCTTGACTGAATACAGATAACGTCAAAGTCGGTATCACTAGGATTGTGTTTCATTAACCTTGTCATAACTGTAAACAAGTTGGTAATTCATTTCTGTAACTTAATTGCAATTAATATAATGTATATCATACAAATTCGGGTGATGGCGAAGGTGAAGGTTCCTTACAATAATAACGATAATTCCAGTGACAGCAGGTGGAAACACAAGACGCGTTCCGTCCATCGGATGCTTATGATGAAAGCCATGTAGAAAGTAATGCGCGGTACATGTCCTGCGCAAATTTAATGCAGATCTCTTCAATTCTGAGTTTTTGAAGACAAAGAGATGGAAATAATCATGTCAACAGTATGAGGAGAGAATGGGAGGATTCATCTCTTCGTATAAGACATAATCCTGGTGAAGGTCAAACAAACAACACAGCATTGATGTACTTGGACTTCCAAAATCCCCAGAGTTTTCCTTTTCATGCAGGATCGCTAACGTACCACTTGCCAGTCGTTTTCATGTGAAAAACATAGCGGTGCAACAAGTACTCAATAAACGTCCATATAAATGCTCCGATGGCCATGACGAAAGGTGCAGTAGATAGCCACTGTCCGGCCTTGTGGGCGAGGACTGCGAGATATATCACCAAAGGTCCCCATACTGCTGGTATTACCCACCATGCTGTTCGTGTAAAGAACTGCAACAAACGAATTCCACCATTGCTCA
The DNA here is from genome assembly GCA_036785485.1 of Physcomitrellopsis africana. Classification (NCBI taxonomy): domain Eukaryota; kingdom Viridiplantae; phylum Streptophyta; class Bryopsida; order Funariales; family Funariaceae; genus Physcomitrellopsis; species Physcomitrellopsis africana. The sequence goes on from JAWRVF010000261.1 coordinate 308,660, forward strand.
CAAATCTGCAGCTTGAGTCCCAAAACTTGAAGACATTAATGGACAATTTTCACTTCAGTTGAGAAGTAATTCACCAGGAATTCGTCCAAAGATACTCTAATGCCTGCAAATCATTCAAGGAATAGAGTACCTCAGCAACATCACTTTCAAAAAACCGAGGAGGCTCCTTCTGCACTACGGGGTCGTGCACCCATCGATCGTAGTCAGCACCCAATTTCCCAACCTGAACAAGTTATCACCCTGACATCGTCAACATCCAAATTGTGTGACAGGCTGCCCGTAAACCTTGTGCACAAACTTTGTAACACAGGGATTGAGCTCGAAGCGCTGACTTCTTCGTTCAATTCTTCAAACAGCTAACCTACTTGCTTCTGTTATAAAAACTTCCTTCACATCATCCTGCATAACTATGGCCAACCTGGAAGACGAGAGGCTTATTGAGATCCACAACGTAATTGCTTTCCTCGCTGCCACCTTTGGACTGCGCCGTATCATCACCACTGCAATTGCCACAGGATAATCACTACTTTATCGAAGAAAACTTTTAGCAAATCAAGCACCTTAATTAAGCAGAATTGAAGCTACCTAATGCGGAAAAAGCAGAGGAGGGTTCCCAATCACTGTACCTCCTGCAGTTACCAACACGGCCGATGCGAAATTGCTGGAGCATACGGAAGGCGTATTTGCTATGAGGATGAGAGTCCGGAGAGTCGCCCTCTTCGCCTCGCATCAACTCGCCGACGTCGCTCAAATGCAAATGCTGGTAGATTACCTGCAGCGAGGAAAAGTACCCGGTTCAATGCTCTTGTGTTGCACAAATGAGTAGCAACCGACACTTGTAACGTTAACAAACACAACTATTCCAATTGGCAATTGGGCCAAAGAGGAGAGGCCAACCTCTACACCGCCGGGATGAGTGTCCACAAATCGGGTGATGTCATAAACAATTCCGTCAACCACAACCCAGGCATCCTTCTCACTCTTGTGCTTGCTGATCTCCTCCATTGTCAGGACAAGCTCGTCTTCCAGAGCTTTCCTCCCTATCTCCGAAGACGCCCCCTTCGGAGCTACTTGTCTCCTGACGAGCTCTCTGACAAACTCGGGCTCCTTCCTAGTTTCCATTCGGGTAATGTGGTACCCCGCAAAGCTTGATATCAATGGCACGGAGCTTAAGGGCACAGGTGTCATCAGATACCGTTCTCAAAGAACACCTAACAGGGCTACAAGTACACAATAGCCTTGGATATGTACCCCTCGATTTTAAAGCTCCACTTTTCTGTTGAACCACGATCTTCAACACACCCTGAATCCTGAAATGGACTCAAAACGACTGGTTCAACAATACAGTTTCAGTTGGTTACACACAAACCGACACACGGCCAACGTCCATAATGGGTGACTTGCATGTCAAGAGCGCAACATCTGACACGAGTTGCCGAGCAGATGCGGTAGCGCAATCTGATGGGATAAGCACTGCCAGTGCAGACGAGCAGTAATCTAGAAAATCTGAATCCACACCCGCGAACTTAAGGACGCGAACATCGTGACGTTCAAACTGGTCTCAGAATGTGCTCTTCTACAGCCGGCTGCCAGCCTGCGCATGAGACACGACACTGTACCATGCAACTCTTGCCCACAGGCATAAACTCATCTTGGCAGAACCTTGAATGCTCACCTGATATCACGTTATCTCAGGCAGTATAGCTAACTCTTGCAGGTCTCAGTCCACTCCGATTGAGCTTTGGACGAGTTCCCGGGTTTATACTCCGATGCTGCAAAATCTATGATATATATTGCCGAAAACGCGCTTGCTCAGTGACATGAGGTCGAAGTCCACCGTGATCGAAGCTTCCAGCCACAGCTCACGACCGCCACTTAACCGACACCGCTTGAGCAACTTGACTTGGGTGTTTCATCATACACTTGTCACCTCTCCACAACCCCCATCTATCTCTGTAGATAAATACCCAACAATCCATCAACAGTACTAGATGCAGATTAGCACAACTTAAATGCACTTGCCGACTCTTGCAGCTGTATTCACAAACTGCCAAGTTGGCGAAGGACTTTGGTGGTTGCAACGATGGCGGTCACGGCATCACGGAACCCGCCACGGAAAATGCTCGAGACAGACTATGCACAGCGGACGTGGCCAAAGACACTCGAAGATCCCGTCAGAGGAAGTGCCAGTGGGATCGAACGATTACGTACTGCATTGGAGCTCCTGGTACCACGACAGGTGCCATATGAAAGGACCCTGGCCTGGCCACTGGGGACTCACTGCTCCCGCTTCAATGCCGGCCACTTAAATACTCGTCTGGAATCTGCTAGAACTGGCTGCTCACTACGATACACTCGCAGTAGCATTTGCTAAACGTTTTGCATGGTTTCAAGCTCCACCTTCATTGAACGATTGTGATTGCAGGGACTGTAAGATTAAGCGTCAAGCTCGGAGATCTGTGCCACGTCCATCGAGTGCCGGATCTGATCCACTCACTCGATAAATCGGTATTTTCAATTGACATTATATTAGTTAACATTGACTCGTGTGATCTCTCTCTGCTTTCATGAGCTCTGCGAGCATCACAACCAGGAGACAACCAAGCTCGTGGCCATTTGCTGAAAGTGGGGTCACCATGGCACTGCACAAGTCCTGACATTCTGTACCGCAGTAAGTTACTTCGACATTCGTAATGTGACCTCAGCGGGTGGCCGTCAACAAAACTGGTGGCTTCGTTTGTGTACAGGCTATTCATCGATTGATATTACCGGTAGTTCATTCATACATGACGAGAATCGTCCATAACCGACTCTTTTATTATCAACCCTGACTGTGATTTGTCGAAAACCCAATGGGTTGGGTGTTTTTTTTATTCACTTGAGTATCACTATGGAACATAACACACTTGTTCGCATGACTGGAATCATAATGGCAACAGCCGCTTTTTCAAAGTGGCATTGCTGACCACTACATTGTTGTCTGTTACGGTTAGTTAAATCCTTGCAAAAACTTAACATACATGAATATATCACGGTAGGGTTTGCGGAAGTTCATGCAAGCATCAATCCTTGTGGTCACCATCCCATTTGTCTTTACGCTTGTCTCACAATAGTTTTTAAAAAAAAATATTTATTACAACAGCTCGAAGGAAGTAAAGACTCGTGGGACCAGCGACGCTATGCCTCTCGCATGTTATTTGTTTATATGAAAATAGGCCTACCCACATGCAAACGCCCTGTGCTTCACCGCTACCACAACAAGCGCCGGAGCCAATTGTGCTTGACTTTATGAACCCTCCAAGCCGCTTTAAGTGCTGCATGTGACGCGCTCAGGGAGCTGCAGTGAAGGGGTTTGATGCCGCGCCTGCTCCAAGCCTGGCCACCAGTTTCAACGCCTTTGGAAACCCCAGCAAGGAAGAGGAGGAGGAGGAAGACGAGGACAACGAGAAGGGACTAGTGGATCTCATCATCCTTCGCACATCGGAGCCTCCACACACACACACACACACCCCCCCGCCCCCTCTACGCACTATGACTACAGCGTTGAAGGCAGGGCGAAGTTTCCAAGGCCACATCATGCCCGCCCCTGCCAGCTTCTGTGGATGATTACATATTTCATCCTCGATTGATCATCCATCAATGGATCTTTTCTTGGTTGATGATACTCTAAGTGCGTGATTCGTTCATCCATCTTGTCCCTTCACCCATCTTGCTGTGAATGCCTGAGGATGGATCTGTTTCATGATGATATGGATGAAGTCTGTTGGGTTGGGTTCCGGAACTGTGGATGAAAGGTCTAGAACACGGTCGCATTAATTGAAAAAAAAAAATTGCTCTTGTGTAATTTTTAAAATTTTTAAAAGCACATGTTTTTTTGTATCAAAAGTTTTTTGGAATATCAAATTTATTGTAGATAATATGTTACAAACATACATTAACATTGATTTAAAGTTACTTGTGCTAATCGAAGATCTTACAAATAACTACTTTTAGTCTATTGCATTATTCAAAAGGACCACAGTAAATTGATGTGTTCACATGCAGGTTCAAAAAAATGAATACAAAGGATTTGGGTTCTGCAAAAGTCTTTGAACCTTGGAGGTTTGAGTGTTAAAGCTCAGATTGAAAGTAAGATGCTTAGACTTATTAAAACAACATTGATACACAAGTTTGAAGTTTGGTAGCTAATCACTATTGATAAACCATCATCAGTCAAATATCCAAAAAAACATATTGTTAAAGGGATAGAAAGTAGCATTTGCTGCTTGTGTAAGCTTACATAATTCAACATGCAGTACATGTTTCTCAAATTTCTTTATTTTTCTTTTTTTCAAATCCGGAAGAAACGAAGTTCTCTAAATTTAACACTCTTGGCAAAATAGTAATCCATACTTCTCTAAAGATTGTGCAACAAAATGATATCGTAGCAATCCACTCTTCATTTTTATGAATCTACGAGGAAAGTTTTCTTAACCATATTATGTACCATGTACTTCGAAACCTAGGCAATGTTAGAAAACACCACATTCTAAGTCTAGAAAAAATAAACCACATTCCTTGAATTGTTTGAATTGTATAAGATACTGATTATCTGCCCACATGGCGCATCACCACCGGCATATAAATTCTGTTTCCAACCGAATCATGTATCTGTGTCTGCCCCGGAGCAACCCAGTTTCTGACCACAGGCAGAAAGCTGATAGACCTTCTACGGAAGACTTGAAGATCCAACTGCGGAGCTTCAGTCGCTGTAATCTCGTTTGCTGTGGGTTTATCACGGCACGGGTCCAAAAGCCTGCATGTTTTATACTGCAGAATCGTTGTGTTTCACCTCGAATCAACAGTACTTATAGACACCGCCAACCAGTGGCGGTGCCCAAGCTTGCAAGCAACGTAGTTTCTGAGCAAGAATAAACATTTTGTTCATTCTGTCAGAAAATTATTGGAAGTGGTCACTCTTGGTAGAACACGGCCCGAGTTTACGCCAACCAGTTCACCGTAGTTTGTATTCGTCTATACCTGAAGGTGGGTGCCGAATTCAGACTGTGCCCACTGCAGTTACGTTGCTGTAGGTTTCTGAACTGTGTGCGCTGTGTCAGGAGCAGAAGATAGGGAGACGCATGTTTGAAAAGCTCTGACAAACTTGCTCAGCCCTGCAGATTAGTCGAAGAGGATTTTCTAGATATAGACATCATGGCAGTCATAATAGCATCCTTTCGATTGCCACTTTGCAATGCAGTATCTTTACTACAGTTGTCGCAGTAAGACAATTGAGCGAGGAAACAGAAAACCACTAGTATTTAAACGAAGAAACAAATAAAAATAAATAAATAATCTCCAGGCCCGACTGTCTACATGTGATCGATTAGGGAACCAAGTTCAATCATGGACTCCGAACAGGATTCCAAGGCTCTCAGAAGAGCTCATTCGATTAACGGTGTCGCCGAAAACTGGGAGTTAGAGGTGCAACAGGCTGCCGCTGGCACAGCCTCAGAATCAAATGCGGCATGAGAAACTACCAGACGCGTAAGCGTTGATGACACAGACACTGGAAGAGAGCAAAACTTCTCCACACTTCGATACACTGCAGTTGGTCTCTTCGACCATCTCCCTAGTCGAAGAAAACAAATAGTTGGTGTGCTCCAAGATTCTTGTGAGTTAAGGGGCAATGATTCGGTGGACCCATTCAAAGCAAGACTATCATAGTTCCAGCGCCTGGTGAGTTTTACGGTGTCCTGGTGCGCCATGATCACCAGATTTCTTGCCGATCACGCGGTCAGGTAACATCAACAATTGCAGATCTTGAAAGGTAATGCGATTTCAATGTGGTCGATGTTAGCGAGTCCCCCGTACTCCGCGACTGATCCAACAACACTGCTTCAATTCCGCAGTGCGCTTCATCGTTGCCGTTGCTGCCCGCGACGTACCTCGGCAACGGCATTCATCGCGGCGCCGACCCCGCTCTTCATCTGATGGATGGATGAGGACGTTTATCTTCAGGCGGAGGAACGAATACGGGATGTAACTATTTCCGTAACCGTTTTCTCGTGCAGAGTTTAAAGGGCTCAACGCCCCCTTCATGAGGATTTCATGTTGTGCAATTACAATGGGTTGTTGTGGTGTTTTAATGGGTGAATTTTTAGAGTGCGGAGAACTTGGTAGTGTGGGCATGTTGGGTTAGTTCTAAACAAGCATTTACTCCATGGATGTGTTTAATGTGTTTGTGTTTTGAGGTGAGATCTTTGGCGGAAAATTGTGTATAAAATAAGATTTTACATTGATCTGGAAAATTATATTTGGGCTAAATTAGTATTCCATATGCATTGAATATTGTGAATTTTGTTATTAAATTATGTATTGGGTCTAATTCAAAAAAATTGACAGGGTTTGTAATCCTATAATAATTTTCATATCTATTGTTTAGATAATATAATATATTAGGTGAACAAAGATTTTGGCTTGGAGTTGTTGAATTCGAATTTTAAGTTATTTTAAATTTTTGACATTAAATGTTTTTTTTAAATAAATATATATAATGTATACATCCTTGAATAAAATATTTTTTAAATTATAATAACAAGAAAAGATATTAATAATTTTTGGCATTAAATATACTAAAGTTTAAGTATGAAAATATTCAGAATTTTTTATTTAAAAAACGAACACACATATAACAAAACCAAAAAGTGATCTTTGAAAAAATTAATGTACAGTTGCTAATGTTTCTGAGTGTGGTTGAAAGGCAGAGGTTTATTTCAGAACGACATTTGAATGACTCAAAGTGGTTAAACAAACGAACCAGAACAAGAGCAACGAGCACTGATAGATTGTGGTTGAATGGTGTGGAATCAAAACCAAAGGCAAACCTAAAATAATGAAGGCTACTAGACTCCAAATCACTAGCATTTTTCGATTCAAAATTCATCACATAGTGCTGTTTTCATTACAAACTAATTATCAAGGAAATGATTAAGCTGAGTTGTTTTCCTGCAAAAAACCTCAGCTACCCAGAACATTCAAGTTGTTCCCAGCTTGAGTAACGTAAGGCATTAGAAAGGGCTTTAACACGGCATCCAAAACTACAATTACAAAGATGTGATTGAAGCTCCTGATGATGAATGTCTTCCAATGCTGTAGAAGTCTGCAAACAAACAGTGCACACATAGCATCTTCTCTAAATGACGAGCTATTTAAGTAGTCGCTTTCTTTATTCTTACATGGCACAATAGAGGACTGAAATAGCTAAAAATCCAGATTACCAATATTTACTGATCCCTAAAATCCAGACTCAAAGATGGAAACAAAAGACTCGTGACATCTCAGCTCATGTGCAGCCTTGTTTCGTAGGGTCTTTCAAAGTGCCAAGTCCATTAAGATAGTCCACGAAAAGAATTATGTTGTTAAACTTTGAACTTTACTATTGTAACTCAGTTGCAAAATGCTATAACATACACCGGCATGACCTGCTTGACCACACACCTAGAGATGGAGAAATACAGAGGGGGGGGGGGGGATAGAGAGAGAGTGATATATATATATATATATATATATATATGGGCAGCAAGCTATATAAAAGGAACCCGTGCCATTCAAAGCCTAACCACTTATTCACTACCTTACAGAGCATGGAGATTAATGATTTAACCAATACTTGCCAATGAATTTACCTATGCTACATTATGCTATCTATGGATCAGAGAGCATGAACAAGCACTGCTCTCACGGCTTCACATGTGGAAGTCAAATCCAACACACTCAAGAGTTCACTATATGAGTGTAACATCTGAAAGATGCGTCTGGTCATGTAAGAACTTGCGCATTCCATGATTTAACCAAAGGTGGCCAAAATTTCCTCTAGATGTTGAGTCAATTCCGCAGGTTTGGAGAAGAAGGGGCTGTGGTCGGAGTCTATTGTCCGCACCTCAGAGACACAGCAGGTTTTATCAAATAAGAAAGCCTCAACTTGAGCATCAGGAGGCAGGACCTTGTCATTCATTGTTTTAATGTAAACTTTGGGAATGGAGCCATAATTCTCATCCGTGTACTCAATACAGAACCCGTCGAGCATTTTCAACGGCACGGGCTTTGAAAGAAGAGACGCCAACACAACATCCTGTGGAAGAGGAGCAAGTTTTAAGACAATGGTTTACCAGTCATTCTCGGCTACTTATTAATGCAGACACCACAGAAATACCACAAATGTGTGAGAAGGATAGGGCGTGACCTCGGATGGGCACATGTTGTAGAACACCTGGGGTTGTATTGTTTCCGTGACATACAATGAAGTGGGCATGGCATGAGTTCCATCGCCGAATGTATACTCGATGTGGTTGCTCACCGCTGGATCCATCTCAAACAGCTGCAAATTTCACACATATAGGTATATCAGCTACGAGGCCAACCAAGAGATCATGGTTGAAGTGATAAAATTGTAAGGCAGTACAAGAACAATCACCTCATAAGTAAGAGGGAAGCCGCTAGGTAGCATCATAGCAACAAGGAAGACAGCGACTGAAATATTCTTGGGGAAGTGCTCCATCGCATAAGTCAAGCTCAACCCTCCAAGATCGTGCCCAACAAGAACAACCTGCGGGTACACAAAAGCAGGATTATTTGCAAGAATTCATGTTAACAAATGTGAACAAAAACTTTTGACACCTGATAGGAAACTCAATTAGCCAAGTGTAGCTAAACCTCAACAATGTGCTTAGATGATGATTTCTAAAATGCAAGTGTTCTCAATAACAACTGAAGCACAAAGATCAGGGGCTACAAGGTTGTCAGTGTAAGCGACATACCAGACAGAGATACAAAATGCAATGCGTTCGTACAATAATGTGTTTGTGCAAATGAAACAAGTTTTTCATCCTTTTTTTTGGTAAGTACTGTAATGCGTTTCAAGAAGAACTACCAACCTTCTCGTCAGAAGAGAGCGTCTGCATGAAGTCGACGAGGGGCTGGTTGTAATCCATGAACGAAGTCACCGTGTTGGGGTCAACAGAATCTCTGCCGCAGCTTGTGAGGTCGATGGCTGTGGCCTTGTGCCCCTTCTTCCGCAGTTGGTCGATTACTCGGTACCAGGTCCACGCACCAAGTCCAGCACCGTGGACGAACACAAAATGTGCAGGTCCTGAGACACCCATTGTAGGTAGATCCGCCAAACACACTCTATATTTCAACAGGAAATGAGATATCTTCAGAAAAACTTCTCCCAATTCATGAAACGTAGATTTGTGCGAAGAAAATTTCTACTCAATTACTTTTTTTTACTTTAATTTACTGTTTGGTTCGATCCATCATTAACTCAAACGACCTGATATGTACAATTAACAAAACTTCCTGCACTAAGACTTGTGCGCACCATCTCTTCATTACTAAGACTCGGACTCACTGAAACGATTGCTAATCTGAACGGTTTGGGATCGTGACATCTATACTGCATCATAATCTGAGACCAAACATAGTGAAATTCGTCTCTGACGCGAAGACCCCGCCTCACATAGAACGAAGACGACGATCTTAGTCTTACCAGCTCCACAACCAAGATTCTCAAGAACAGGAGTAAGTAGGAAGGACTTTCACCAGGAGGGAGACCAGAAGAAAACAAGAGAAAGCAGAGGCGCTAATTCAGAATTCTTGGAGCTGTACCCAGTAGCTACAGCCACAACAAGCCAGCCCGAATGGAAACCAAGCTAAGAATCGCACCCCAAATGCCAACACCCCACTGTCAAGTCAAGTCGCCATGACTTCAACGTAGCAAACACCAATACCCCTCTATCCACAAAACACAGCAGCCCCAAGAAGCACAACCGATCCCCACATCAAATCCCAAAACACAAAAGCATTCATTCGCACTACGTCCAAGACCACGATCCATTCCAACTCCACTACCGACACGAACATCACAAAGCTCCACAAATGCTTCACAGAACCATTTAACTCGCACCTGCAGGCCCCAAAAGCTGTCTCCAGCCCCAACTCCAGCTGCACAGAAAAAGATGAGCACTGGGAAGCCTGGATTACGGAATGCTAGGGGTGGATCGGCTTGCGAGATGGCTGCGAGATAGAATTGGAAAGGAGCAAATTAAATATATGGTAGGGTAGGGGAAGAGAGAGGGAGGGGGGGAGGAGGGGCTAAACTGCACAAGACCAGTGCGAGAGTGGAGGGGAAGCAGGGGGAAGAATCCATGGAGCGAGGGAAGCGTTCTTCATCGCCACCATCGCCATCCCGCCGGCCTGCTGAAGCAGTCCACGCCATAGCTCCCCTCGCCGCTTGCAATTGCTTTTGCTGCTGCCGCCGCTATTGCTGCTGGTGACGCAGATATTGGTGATCGCGCGTCTGCGTCAGCGGCGGGATCGAGGCCAGGGTGGCAGTGGGCTTGGACCCGGCCTTGCTGCGAGTGGTGCTGTGTCTTGTTTTTCCTAATGGGAAAATTGCTGGGATATGCTCGCCTTCCTTGCCTTTCCTATTAAAGGTAAAGTCATGGGACCGTGCTGACTGTGACTTCCGTTCCTTCTTCCTTTTGCCCATTGTATTGTTGTAATTGAGATCTTTTTCTTTTCTTTTCTTTTCTTTTCTTTTATCTACGTTTTTTTTTCATTTTTCAACATTTCAGTGTAGTGATTATCATTTTTTGTGTTATTATTTGTACATATGTCATATTTTTAGTGTGACTGTACCTTCAAACACTGAAATATATACTAATTTGTAGATTTAAACTAAAAAATATGAGTGAATCTTTTTAGTCTTTGATTAGGATTTGATTTAGCCATAAAATATTGAGTTCTTTCCAGGTTTGAATTGGTATGCAATATGTAGATGGATAAATTCAAACCATTGATATAAAGATTCTTATTTTGAATTTTACTTGGTTTCAAATTTGGAGCCATTTTCAAGTTGCTGTTAACTCGAACTAAAATAATCAATAGGGACATGACTAAGAAAAAATCTCACACTTTTTTGAAAACCTGTGCACCACAATTAAATCTAAGCCTCCAATTTCATTTCACGACATCAAAAAAATACACCATTATTTTTAACTTATTTGAATTGAACACACAACCACATTGTATTTTATGCACATTTATGTAGTTTATAATGGCTTGTTTTTTGAAAAGATGTTGGAACAGCAAGATTCTACATATCAGACATTCTAAAATATTGACTTATAATACATTTTTTTAATCCAAAATTCGTGTTTCAAATTAATATCAAATAAATATAAATATTTATAAGTTTTAATAATTTGATGAATTCAATACATAGTATCAATCTAAAGTCAATTTAATTTTTTCTTGCATTGAATTCAATGTTAGGTTAGCTATTTTGATTAAATACAAAAAGTTGTTTCTTGACTTTGAACTTTTCTATGGTTCACAAAAATACTCTTTAAAATGTAAGAACAAAAGTATCTCATTTTAATGTAGCTTTAAAATATTTAATATATGAATTTATTTTTGTTATTCATAAGAAAAACCTTTAACATTAGTAATTGATTAAATCAACTTGCACTATCATAATATTGACATAATGTTAAATTTGAAAACTATTTTACTTGAATTGCTAATATAAATTTGAAATCACAATGCAAACAAATTTTAAATGTGCAGAGGTGCTTCATGAAATTGTATAATTTATTTTACTATTTTAAATATATATATACTTTTATAATAATAGCATAAAATAAAATATAAGAACTATGAGGAAATGAAGATAAAAAATTCCATCTTTGATATTTTTTCAATTGATATGTGAACTCAAAATTCTAATTTGATTTAATTTTAAAAATCACACACACACACACACACACACATATATATATATATATATATATATATATGTTAGTAAATTTCAGATGCACATTTTAACAAAGTTAACACTAAAATTAGAAATAGTATCATTGTTTTTTTTTCCTTCTTCTTCACAAGTAAATATTTCTTCTCTAATGATTTTATTTTAAACTTATTTCATATGTGAATAATAGTTTTCAAGCATGCTGGTTTTCATGTTTACAAACTTTATTCCAACTTCTTATGCTGTAAAGTTTTAGTCTCTCTATCTTCTTTTTAACATCATTCAAAACTCTTAGAAAAACACCCAATCCTATCTCTAAATAAAAAAGTATCTAATAAAAAAAAATTGTTGTTATTGTGGCAACATGTAAAAACAATGGAGTGGGAAGCATTTGGGGATATTGCAAGTGTGAAAAGAGTTGTAGATATCATCTAAACCCAAACAAGGACAATGATACGAACCAAGAAGGAGAAGAACTAGTCCACCCATGTCAGTTCAAAAGTGGCATATTTATGTCATCTTATAACATATGCTATTTATCTACTTTTATTTTTATTTTTTGAAGTTTCAAATAACAAACAAAAACAAACAAATAAAACATCACAACAAAACTATGCAGATAATTATGCATGTATATATATATATATATATATATATTAAAAAAAGGGAATGAAACAAAAAATTTGTTGCCATATTTATTGATTTGAAGATTTATGATTATTATCATTATTATTATTTTTGACCACAGCTAATTTAGCAGTGAAGAAAGTTTACTTGTTCATTTAAATTAGAAGAGGGGGAAAATACAAATGAAATAGAGGGAGACATGAGACATAAAAAGGCTTTTGAAAGAGTCAATGAATGAAGAGACTTCAATTAGTAATAGGTCTTGCACCGTCCCATGTGGCCCAAGTCCTACTCCTTTATGCCTAGTCCACATGATTCCTTCCTTGTATGAAGTGCAAGTCCAACATCTCTCTTTCTATGTTTTCTCTTATATTTGTACTTGGGATCATGGTTGCAATATTGTGCACACTTTACCACCATTACCAAAAAAAATTATAACCAAAGAAAGAAAATAGAGAACAATGCACTAATTCTTCTATTATATATGAATTCATTTATTTTATGCATTTAATATCTTAGTATTGGAAATAACTTGTGTTGTTTTTCTAATGCATGTATAATCAATACACATACAAAATAAATAAACTTTAAATTTAAAACTTATTGATTGAAATTTGTCATTATTTTCCACAATTTGATGTAGAGCTTTTAGAGATGTAAACAAATAGGAGCAAACATAACCTTTTGAACAAGAAAATTGGAAATAAGGTAACTGATGACTTTCCATTTCACAAATAACAATAATAACAAAACCTCCACTTAATGCGAGGTTTTTTTTAAGAAATGAACCAATTCAGACCAGAAGTAGTCTACTATACATCATCACAAGCTACAAAGCTAATGGAAATACAAGCAGAAAGATACATGTTTTTAAAATAATGCTATTTTGTCTTGAGAGAGTGATACATTTAAATAAATATGAAAATAATAAATTTATTTAATAAATTTTATATAAATTTATTTTTCGTGATATTACAGATAATTTTGAAAAGTAAATTAGTTTAATTTTTTTACAAATAATTTTTAATAATAAAACTATCAAATAAAATCTAAGAATAAATTTTATTAAAAAACTATAATATGAATAATTATATATATATATATATATATATATACACATACATACAAACATACATAATTTTTTCTCTTATTACATTGTCTTCTATTTTTGTTTATTGAGGTTTTTTGTTGCATAAATACCTTAGAGTATTACATCATAAAGAAATTAAAGTAAAAATATCATTTCAAAACAATATAATTGATTAAGGATTTACAGAAACAAATTGAACAAAGTAAAAAGAGCTTATAAAGTCCCAGTAAATATGAAAAGAAAAAAAATGTAAACATACATTGAAATACTTAAATTAAAATGCATTATATTAGTTTATCAATGGTTTTTTTTATGTATTTACTACTTTTTAAAGTTACTATTTTTAAAATCAACTCAAATTATATTTATGATTGTATTTTTTTTCAAATAGCTTAGTTTATTTCAAATGAGCTTACAATGTGTACTATTGAAAATAGAGTTTCCATCTTTTATGGTTCATATTTTATTTAATTATAGTTAAAAGTTGAGATTTTCTTTATGTTTTATGTTATATATATATATATATATATATATAGTATTGTGGGGACATCATATGTGCATATTGTTTACAAACTAGCTTTAAATTTAAAAAAACCAGTGATTTTTTATTTACTTGTTTTACTTTTCCTCCTTTAATACTTAATCATACTGATTTGAAAAGATTTCATGTTCCTTTGCCAGTTCCCTCTAATTCCTATGTACTTTGTTGAAATTATTTTTAAAAAATCAGGATGTATTACATATTATATTTTGATAGTAATATATTTAAAATTCACTAGAATTACTTGTTATTAATTGAATGCAATGCTTTAATAATTTTATTTTGTGAAGTTAACGAAGATGACTGATCTAGTGAAGATTTGGTGTATTAATTTAAGATGTTATTAATGCCACCACAATTTTTGCTATTGCCACCACAATTTTTGTTATTGCCACTACAATTTGCCATTCACCACATGCCATCACAATTTTTGCTATTGCTCTCACAACTTATTTTTATTAATTTTTAAAGTTAGTATTCTAACAAAAATATTTGATATAAAGACTTAGATTTTTTACCATCTAATAAAAAAATAGATATAAGCAAGCCACACTTACTAATAAAATACTTTGTTATGTATAACCATCAATCTAATAACTCCTATTACATTCTTTTCTAATAATACTTTAATATCTTAGAAAGATATTAGATCCATAAATGCTACATACAACTATCCTTATAAAAAAAGTCTTTTTTAAAATTCAAACTAATGATGTGTATCCCATATCAAGGTGATTTGTGGTATTAAAAAAAAAGATATAATTGCTTGCTTTCTAATCAAAATTTCTTCTTCAATAATCCATGTAGTAAAGCATTTAATAATCAATCTAATTCTTTTACAAAGACTTTTTGCAAGATTGAGATTACAAAGAAATATTACATATATACCAACTTTGAATGTTAACTTATAGAATAACAACCCATTTATTTCAAGCAAATTAAAATATGTTGTTGTAATTATACATACTTCAATTTGGTTTGCTATAAGATTGGCACTCCAATAATGGTACAATTCTTCTAACATTGGTTGCAAAAATATTTTGTTAGTTTGTACAATTTGATCATTGTGGAATATCAAAATGACATCTTTGCTAAGGATTGATAGATTAGCTTTTAATGCTAAAGATTGATGGATTAGTATTTAATCCATATTAAAAGTATTCTTTTAATATTTTAGCTTTTTCATATATCAAAGTGTAAATCATGTCAATTAATATTGTTACTCAATTTGGAAGAAGAACCATGTTTACTTAGCAACACACATAATTTCCATCACCAACAACTTTAAAACAATTATTGCTTAGTATTAAAAGTTAATTTATCAATTGATACTATTGATACTAATTTAAGTTTAGATTGTTTATAAGATCTATATTTCTAGTCCAAAAAAAGGTCCAAGCAAAATTGGATAAATAAGTTTAATATTTATATTTTTGAGATTTGTTTTAACATTTGGATTGAAAGTTGCCATAAGATTCCAACAACCAAAATATATCATGTTGTTTGACTTGTTGTCAAACAATTCAATCTCTTTTATCTAGTCTTGTAGATCCTTTATTATATTATAAAATTATTTTAACATTGCTAAATTATTTTATAATATTTTTTTGTTAGAAAGTTTAATGCAAGCATTAGATTATTTCTAAGATTAGATTAGATTAGACTATTAATTAATTAATTAATGAACTTATTTTTTTTTGTTTTTTTGTCAAGCCTCAAAAGTTCCACCACAACACATAATGATTAATATTTTTGTTTTAATTATTTGTAAACTAAACTATTCATCATTTTATTTTCTCTTAAAAGTTTCAATGCAACTTTCAACCACTTCATTGATCCTTAAAAATAAAATGAAGAGACATTGTACTATAATTGTACACACAAAGATAGAAACTGGACGATTGTCTTTACTTTGTCCCAATTTTTAAAACGCAACGAAAAACCAAAGGAACAGACAAAGGCGACTTGGGAACGTGTTCTTTAGGGGGGAACAGCACTGGGCTCCCCGGTGTTCCCAAAGGGCACAACCTCGGCGAGACCAGGGCTTCAGATTACGATTCACCGTCTTCCCCCTCGAAGCGGCGAAATGGCTTCGGAATTCGGACCCAATTTGTTCTTCTTCGAGACAATCAGCTGACCCATCGGCTATTTTTGTCCCTCGACAAACCCATCTCATTTTTCCACCACGTGAGCATTGTCACATTGTTGGGTACCTCACTCACAGCCCGTTTTTTCCCTTCCCATTTCTCACAGGGAAGGCCTGCATTGGGCTCGTTGAAGCGTGGAGTGTGTCACGAACATACAGCGTTCGTGTTGTTGCTATGTGGGTAGTAACCTGATTGTTGCCGTTCTCACAGTTGTGTTACCCTTGTGAAGAAGACACGGATCTGTTGTGGTGTCGTTGAATGGAGTCACAACCCAGCCTGCTCGCTTTGTAGCTCTTTTAGTGATAGATGGGTTGAGTTCGGTTCGAAGAGTCGTACGAGGAAGTTGGATTATGTCTTGGATTTTGGTATTGCCATCTTCACCGAGGTTTCTCTATGTAGGAATGTGTAGGGAGAGCTACTAGGAATCGAGATTTGATTGTTTCCTTTGGGATTCCATGTAGGGGAATGTAAATTGTCTTGTGCAGTGGGTTTTGTGCGGTTTGAATTTTTGCTCTGGGCTTTGGAGACGCTGTGCATGTTCACGTTCTCTTGCTTGCAGCTAACCCCAATTTTAATTTCCTTCTGAAGTGATATCAATTCCAAATAAACTTGACTGCAGTTATTAGAAACTTATATTTGTTTTTGTTTTTGTTTTATCATGCCCACTCGGATTAACCAGACAGGCCAAACCTCCAAAAGAATCACAATGGTCAGGATCTTTTTACCTTCAGATTCTAAAGTAGATCTGTTATTTTCTCGAAACAGTCAAGTTCAGTTGATAGTCTCAATAAAGTTCAACACGATGAGGAGGTTGCCTGTCT
Organism: Physcomitrellopsis africana; assembly: GCA_036785485.1. Classification (NCBI taxonomy): domain Eukaryota; kingdom Viridiplantae; phylum Streptophyta; class Bryopsida; order Funariales; family Funariaceae; genus Physcomitrellopsis; species Physcomitrellopsis africana. The sequence goes on from JAWRVF010000261.1 coordinate 325,680, forward strand.
CAACTTTCTCCCTCTGGTATTGAAAATTGCTGCATGATTTGCAAATTTTTTTATAACGTGCGTGGTAATATGTTGCTGCTCAAACTTTTGAGCGACCATTCGAAACCCAGACTGTTTGGTTCTTTATATTTGTGCAGAAATACAATTTTCATTCGCTGAAAATTTTCACATCCGTGTTGGATACCTTGTGAGACTCCCATCGGAGCACAGCGAAGCCTCCCTCTAAATGCAGCGACAAGATTACGGGTTTGTTATGTGATGTCTTCAACACATGCGGCTATGTTTGTGAGATGACTATTACGGACGTAGCAGGCATTTCGGTTGTGTAACGTAGAGACTGACCACAACGTATTTCTCTTCATAAATGTCACAATGTGGTTAATATCTTGCAGCAGCGTTAGTACTGAAATTAAGAAATTGATTTGAGTGATGGTCCTTTTTCTCTTTGTCTCTTTATTTCTTTTTTTTATTTTGCCTTGAAAACTTTGATCTCCTCCTTATTCTACTCCTCAGTTCCGTCCTCTTTCTTTTCTTCAATCTTAGCCTCCTTCTCTACCTTGCCTATTTTGTGGATGTGTCACAAAACATCCTGCCGGTTCACATTTCCTGGCACTGTTACCCTCTGTTACGTAGCACACTACTTTGTAAGACTTCACACCAGTAAAATGTTGCTGATATGAAGGCTAATATGTATCAGACATCGTATTGTCCAGTAGTCTTTTAGTCGTCATTTTGGAATTGAATTTAGCTACTATCAAACTTGAGCCAACTTAACTTCATTTACAGTATGAAGAACCATATTTTAATACGCATTACCACGTAGGTCTCGACCACCTTCATAAAACTTGGAAAATATGTCAGCATTACACCGACACATCTTGGTGTTCTTTCAATATTCTACCACGAGGTCACCTGCTTTTATCAGACAATATTGCAGTGATAATGAATCGGTGGGCACTGCTCTGATTCGACAGCACCGACTTCGAAATAGAAACTCGAACATTGCATAAAACATGTGAATGAATAGTAGCATCCTCGAGTTTGTTCACCTTAATCACGAACTTAATCGGACATAATTAACAATGAAGCAGAAACATACGTAGAACGTTATCGAAGACAAAAGAGGAAGACCTAATGGTTTGCGCGTCTGAGAATCTGCGTGGGTCTCGTGGTGCCGATGAATCAGCACTTTTATTTACCTGATAATAGATATATCATCTTGTCCAAGTCCTCGGGAGGAGCTCGACCTTGTCTTCTAGGGGTGGACTCATCGTCAGGACCACTTCATGACTTTTTCTCAGAATCCTCTGAGAAGAACTCATTGCCAGGAAGACTAGGCAATCCACACTCACCACGAAAATTGAGTTTGATTACTGAGCGTGTGATTCCGAAGCCCAGTAATTCCGATACCTGAGTAGTGCGGGCCATCAATTATACGTGTTCAGAACTCAAACTGGCCATCGCGATTTTGGTTGTGGAACACAAACGGTTCTTGCTTTTCAACCCTGTCACCTCCAAATAAAGTGTAGGATTAGGACATGCTTGAGCACCATCCATGACCATTACTGTCAGGAAGTCCAAGCATACAATTGTGGGTTCCATAGTATAATTGGGCTCGATGCAAGGTCCATGTAGCTGCATTTGATAGCAAGAACACTATCTCCATTCCGCAGGCTCTCGTGGGGTGTCAACATCTTTAATACGAGCGGCAGTTGTCAAACATTTCGTGTTCACAGAGGAATACCTCACGAATGACGACGTTGTGCCTGCACTTCTGATGAAACTCCACTATCCCTAATTAGAGCAGCAGACTTCAACTGCTCTCGGGGGACTCTGGTTCCGAAGGTGGGAAAAAAGAGCCGAAGCGGCGCCTTCCACTTAAAAACGAGTTAATCGGCAAGATCAACAGCAACACCAGGGTTGCAGAACAACTATTCAAGCTGTTCATGGGATTCTATGCATCCCATGACTCCGGACCAGGGATTTTTTTGGCTTAATTTTTTGGGTGAGAATCTAAAACCCACTTCGAGCATTGGAGAAGATGTTGTGAGCATTACAAGATAAAGCAAAGACCCTCGAACACGAAACTCGCTGTGAGGATCACCAACGCAGAATGGCGCACCTCAGCAGACCCCTCCCTTCGAGGCACAACTACAAATGTACACGTCCAACTCCGTGACTGTGTAATGAAATTTGGTGCAGCGGCACGCTCCGACCACACTTGCAAACACCCGAAATCCACAACATGCGCCAGGCGTCCGCTCCGATCTCGCTTCCCCAAGCATCATCGCACTGGATCGCCTCATACAATGGCTCACAAACCCAACTCACACAAACAATTTCCTTCAAAACTCCACACAACCCAACAATACGTGAGCTATATAAGCACAATCGACGCCTGAAATCGAGAGTAATAGAGCACCGATCATTCGAAACCCAGTGCTCAAATCGATCAACCGAGATTCGGCGGCAGCGGCGGCTACGTGAAGAACAGTTCGTGTTCTGGAGCATGGCCGACTGAATATATAGACTTCGAGCTTTAGCTTTTTACTTTTTCGACGTTCACTTTAAAGTTGAAAAATATGGAGTGTGAATGTGGCCACGGATGGAAGAAGCAAAGGAATGGACGACCAAAAGTTGGGGAAAAACATTGAATTTGAAGTTTCGATTGCTAATTGGATTTGGCAAAGAGGACTTGGAGATTGGTATTGGAAGCGGAGAAACAAAAACAAACATTTATATTGCAAAAAGTGAAGGTCAAGGTGCCAACTCTTTTTATGGATACTATTAGTATGGTGGGGATATACTTAGTGAAAGTTGTTGGTATTGTTTGAATTTAAATTTCTAGGCAAATGGAAAAGAATTGGAATGGTGATTTAGAAATTCAAATGTTATTTAAGAGTTTTAATTATAAAAAATAACATGTTTAATAAATAATTTGGTTTTATTTTGATACAATAATTGTGGATATATATATATATATATATATATACATATACAATTTATTTAGGTGTTGCTAATGTCACTACATTTTTTGCTACTACCACCACAACTTATTCTTATTATTATTATTATTTTTTTTATTAAAATTAAATTTACTTTCTATATAATTTGAAAACAAGAAAAAATATTGGAAATATTAACATAATTATTTATTGGAATAAAAAAATACTAAATAAATATGTCAAGTGGTGATGGGTTGTGGTGGAAATAGCAAAAATTGTGGTAGCATTAGCAACACCCTAGACTTATGCCTAATAGAAATTTTAGATATATAATAACACAATAATTTTTAGTTGAATGCACTTTTTAATATTTTTTATATATAATAACACAATAATTTTTATATGTGCATTCAACTACTAAATACTTATGATTTAGGAGAAAAATAAATCTTTAAATGTTTCTTAATAATTTGCTTTAAGCTTTTGGTACATCTATGTACATATAGATATAATTTTATATTAAATTTTAAATTTATATTAAGTTTATATTTTTCTTACATTCAAAAAAATACTTGTGGAGTTAAAATTTGAATCTAGAAATTTAGGCATTTTTTTTTTGTAAACAATGGTAAAACATTTATAAAAAAAAAAAAAATCATTTACAAAAAAAATTCATGATTTTATAAGCTATAGTGGTAACTAAGTTGACACCATGTACATCATGTGTTAATGCAATTTAACAATATTGCCATTCCATAATAATGTTGTGATATGAAAAAACTTATGATGAAATTCATGGAAACACTTTTTCTATGTGGTTTTGGCAAAGTAGGAAACAATGTCAACAACTGACCTTGGTTTTGGTTGAATTTATTGATTGATTTGTACTGCACACAAGTTTTTACAAAATGAACTACATTTCTTTTTTGCATTTAACAAATAATATCTTTAAAGGTATTTTTTTCATCTTTCAAGTACATTACAGAAGCATTTTTCTTCTTAAATACCAAGAATCTCAGGTTTTTAGACTTGATATTGCTAGTATTTGAACAAATCACTTGTAAAATTATATCTATTTATTTTTATTAATTTAGATTTTTTTAATGCTGTAATTTCTGTAATAAGGGTAATAAATCCATGCAGCTGATAGCATATATTCAATAATAATATTTTATCTAGTATTGATATCATTTTCCAACCCTACTACATGCTTTTAATTTATTTTCATTTATCACCATTGACATTTCATTTTTAACATTTAAGTTGAGTGCACTTTTTAATATTTTTTTTGTTAACTTTAAAAACAAGGCTATGCTTTGAGTTTTGATTTTTGTACTTTCCAACTTGTTATTTTATTTTCTATATCATTCCAAATGAAGAACAAAAAATCATCTTTCATTATATATATATATATATATATATATATTCACATTTTATTTATTTATTTTCTGACAATACTTCCAATGGGCTTGTACTTTGACTGTAGATTATTATCACGAAACAGAAATTTTAATAACTTATGATGTAAAGCTCAGTTCATTTTGGGTGCAACTAAATACACCTCAATATTTGCTAATTACACCCCCAATTGTTGAGGCAGAGCCATCCAGAATGGAAAATGATTTTTGGGAGCAATAAACTGAACAAGAAGAAGTGCCTGTGTATTTAGATATTTTAGGTCAGGGTCGTATTTAGTTGCGCTCTTCATTATGAATACTATACATCAAATTTTACTCATAAGATACAAATTAAATTTTGATTAATTGAATTAAAGCATCAATAAATGATTGTATCAATAATCATTGTATGAATAAAAAAATAAAAAATGAAGTCATAAAATCTAACATCAAGCCAATAAAGTATAGCAATGATTGGAGCTTTTAAAAAATAATCAAATCATAATAATTCTACGTCATAAGTTTAAAGTTTGATGACTGTAATGAAAGTTTGTAAAATACTCAATGATGACTTAACAATTATGATTGAAGAATATTACTTAAATCTTATTAACAATCAGTTGGTAATTAAAAAGCGGCGTGGCTTATTATTCATGTTTAAGTTATCTCATTAGACAAAAATAGGAGAGTAAAAAATAAAATATTCAAAATACGAATAATTTTGACTCTATTCTGTGATGTTCCTTCAAATTTCAACCATTAATTTGAAATATTATATCAATTTCAGTTTTTGAAGCTGTTTTTTTTATTTTTGAACAAGCCAATTTAATATTAAGATTTTTTAAAAATATACTCAGATTTATTCTTACTATTTTTAATATATATATATATATATATATTTAAAAAATATTGTAACATTGTACTCTTTTATTTAGCATTGACAAAGGATGTGGATGGCATGTAGATGACATATTTCTTTAGTTTATTTTTTATATCATTCCAAATGAAGAATAAAAAATCATCATACATTTTATGCATGTACATAATTTATTTTTTTTATATATATATATACAAGCCATATTCAAGCATGGTGTAATACTGGATAACTTTTTACTTTTGAAAATAGAGTTAAATAATCAGTAAACTTTTGAAAACTTTAGTGATTTGATAATGACATTGACGTGTTTTTATCAGATATTTTCTACCCAAAGTACATTTATGAAAATATAATAAAAATATGAAAAGTAATATCTAAAAATGTAACATTTTAAGAATGAAATATGTGAGAAAGAAATATGGAAGAAAGAAATATTATATTTAGGATAAATAGGACTGTTCTAGTAAATCCAGGAAACTATAGCATGTAGAATGTCACAAAAATTCAATAATTCAAAGTCACAATTAACTTTTTATACAAAAATATTTATCTTTCATATATTTTTTGAAATTAAAATTTGCATATTTTGACATGCTGAATCTAAACTCAATGCATGTACATGCAAAATCTAATTTATGTATATTCTCAATTTTGTTTCAAAATATTTTTAATTTTCCCATCTACAATATGGTCAAACTCAAGTTTTCTTTTAGAATAGGCATTACATGAATACAAACTAAATGAATGAATTTTTTTTTTTTCCATGTGGACATTGTTTTGCGTTTTTCTAAGACCTTCCATTTTAGGACCCTTGCAATCTTTCTGAAAAATCTAAAAATAAATTTCTTTAATAATTTGATAGTAGAATTGAAACCTCTCTTTCTTGTTCAAGTCAATATACACCATACTTAGTAAGTTACAACCATTTTCACATAAGACATGGCACACATGCATATAAAAAGCACATGTGCCAAGTGCAAAGCCCAAGCTTAGAATGAGCCCATCTTTTGAATACTTTTGGTTGGTCTTTTATGTAATTTAAAAGAGGATGTTCATCAAGAAATTTCAATTTATTGGAACAAAATGCTTTGCTCATAGAGCCAATGGAGGCACTTATTGGATGTGGCTCCTAGAAAATCGGCTCTTCATAATGCATTTACTGCATGCCACATGGCATGAAGGCATTGCCTTTAATTTTTCTCAAGTCCAAACATGATATTTGTCAAGCTCCATTTCGTGGTCTTTAATAGAGGCATAGAAATTAATAAGAAATAATTAATTTTTTGGGTTGAGCAAGATGGAATGAAGAAGTGCTCTTATTCTCTCCTCCTTCCATTCCACTAAGGAACTGTGCCATGTGCAGATGACTTGGCAAGCTCAACATGCATTGATCCATGCTCTATTCTCTTGCCTCTCTTGTCTCATGCTTTTCTTGTGCATGATCCTATATTCATATTTTTGTGAGATATATTATAATAGAAATTTATTTATTAATACATATGATATTATATGTATATAATTACATATTAAGGAAAGCAACCAAGAAACTCCTTAGGTATTGTAGGTTTATATTATCTAAGTAACATGATTTCAATCATAAAAGAGATGATACATGATGTGATAATAATGTATATTTAAAATGGCAAGATATTTAAAATGAAGAAGGAGGGGAAAACAATAAAAATAAAAATAAAAATAACTTATATGATATTAGTAACCAAAAATGAACTTAATATTTATCAAGCAGATGCAAGTTCTCATGCCAAATTGCAAACATGGGTATGTCTTTGCAATTAACTTTCAAGGCCCTAAAGTGGGGCTTATACAACCAACAGAGGATGGCACCAAAGTTAAGCTCTGCCTTCTTTTTATGAATCAATTTGTTGCCTTGAAATTTGTGTTCTAAATAATGTGTGTGTGGATGCATGCATATTGTTGCATGTGTGTGGGTAAGACCCTATGAAGTGTTATAGCTTGCACTTCAAGCAAGTATTATTGAGGAATATATTTTAGATCAAGTGGTGTAAACATGGAATTAGGATGATTGGATATGAATTGATAGGCTTAGTTGGTAGTAGATTCAAAAGTCAATGAAACTTGTGGTTGTACTAGTCATTAGACATGAGATTGTTATTACTATTATTAATATTTGATCTAATAGTGTATTTTGGACAAAATGTTTGATATCTTAACATTAACATGTCACATAATAAAGTTGAGTGTGTAAGAAGTAAGGGGTGAAGGTTTTTGCATCAAAATTATTACATTTGTTTTTCTTTTAACACTTATATAATTTTTTATACCAAATACTAGTAGTGACATATTAAACAAAATTAATTCATAGAATGAGTCTAATTGGTCCTAGAATCAATACTTTTATTGGTATATTAGTAAAGTACATACTATTACAAGTATTTGTAGAAATTTGTAATTTCTTCAGCAATAAAAATAATTTGTTGTTGTTGTTGTTGGTACATGAAAAGAAGTAAAAGAGAAGGTTGAGATTTTAAATTGGTAAAAAAACAAAAAAACAAAAAAAATGAAAACATTCCACAACTTTGAAAATAGTGTTCAATAATAATTATATTAATAATTATATTAATAATCATATTAACAGCTACAATTTTACAGATCTTGGGGAAAAACTTATGATTTATTTTATAAAATAGTAAAATTTATAAATATAAATAAATACATGGTGAAGTGATTTTCAAATTTCAGGTTTTTATTTTTTATTTTAGTTTTGAGGCTTTTAAGATATAAAGGGATTTTTAACAAATGTTTATGAAGAAATTCAAAAGCATTAAAATCAGTAGCTATGCAATCAAAATACAATTTGTCTTTAAGATTTTAATAAACAAATTTGTCACATATACAAAGAAATCAACCAACATGAGAATTTTTTTATGAAGAACTAATAAAAAACACACACAATTATGGTTCTACTAAACTAATCACTAGAGTAGCTAAACCTCCTAAATATTATTTACAAAAAATCCTAAATGCCTATCAAGTAGAGCATACAATGTGTTGTAGGGATACTGCTCATGCCCCTCCTTAAATCCTCCACAAGAGCAATTATTGGTGGCAATGAAATCCCCCATATATATATATTTTAATTATTTTAAAGTTTTTCATATTGTAAAATTGAAACTTTATAAATATATACTGCTTCCAAACATAAAACAATGATTTCTAAAAATTCGAAACAATTATATATATATATATATATATATTGTTATTTATTTATAATTTACTTTACTTAATAAGGTGAATGCATTGGTGAAATAGATCAAAGATTAGAAACATCTAAAGCCTCACAAAGCTATCTTTTTCCTTTTCTAACTTCAAAGTTAGTAACCTATGGAGTAAACTTTAGTATAAATATAAAATCTATTTTATATAAGATATTAATTGGTCTTTTAATGACTGGTGTTTTATTTTTCTAATTTTTTTTAAAAATAGAATACTAAATGACATCTTTTTTATTTGATATCCAAAAATATTTAGATAAAAACATATCTTTAAAATAGTTAAAATGGTAGTGAAGATGCAGGTTTGTTAGTTGGAAAGTCTTGCCTTATCTACTTACTTAAATTAACCATGGAAAGATAGTCAAATGAATAATTTAATTAATAGATGAATTAGTATGTGGATAGATCAAACTTAACCAAAAAAACATAGAAGGGAGATAAAAGGAGACATCTATATCTTCTAAAGAATGTGAACATGTGTGTGTATATATATATATACATATATATAATATATATATACAAATAATTTATATGTTTATAATTTATTTAATATATTAAGTTTTAAAATAATATGTAATAAATTAAATATTTTTTATAAATTATTTATAATTTGAATATTTATTGAATTATATATTTTATTATTTTTTGTTAAAATAAATTTATTTGGCTAATAATTATAAATATATTTTTAACTTTTTTATAATATTATATAACAAAATTAGATATTTTATAAATCTTAATATGTCTAATTTCTTTTGCAAGTAACTTATTGCATGTCCTAGCATATTTGTATAAATTTTCATATTAAAGTGATTTTTTATAAGATATTTTTTTAATGAAATTATAAGTTGATAATAATATTGTCATAAATAAATATATGATTATTTTTTCTATAAAATACTTATTATTTATAAATATTGAATAAAATATTATATTATAATATTTATTATAAAACCTAATTTTTTAAAATACTTCAAATATTTCTTTAATAAGACACTTATTTTGTTTGTGATGTAGATAATGTCATGGTTGGACATCTATGATGTGGCCATTCATCTCTAAGAGAGTTTTAGATAATAACCAATTTTTTGCCTACTTCATGTTTAATTTTATATTTTCATGTAGTTGAAGTACCTCATGTATGTGTATTTTCTACAAGCCATTTTAAAATTTTGCAACTAATAAAATCTTAAATCTATAATAAGATATTTCTATTAAAGATATTAAAGAATATTATTAATAATATTATGATATTTTAAATAATAGAATAAATATTAATAAATATATATTTTATTCCTATATCATTATTTAAAGACTAAAAATATTATATACTCCTTGATTGTTTTAAATAGTCTAAAGTTAATATCTTATATATATATATATATATATATATATATATACACACACACATAAAGGATTCAAAGAAAATATAATTTTTACTTTATAAAAGATTTATTTATTTTGGATCTATTAATAATATAAAAATCATAATATCTTTAGAATAAATATTACATTTTTTGAATTCGTTTTTTTAATACAAGCTATAAAATTGGATATAATAATAAATTATAGATTGATGTGATTTTTAGTTAAAAGTATAAAAAAATAATTAATAAATTTTTAAAGAATAAAATTTAAAAATAAAATGTACTAACATAGCCAAAGATTGTATTAATGTTTTTATGAGAAGATTTCTAACTATCTATTTTAATATTCAATTACATATCATTGTATTGATTATAAATAATCTTAAAAATATATAGGCTAATAAATATGCATAGATAAAACTTTGAATATAATTTACATAAAATTTTATTTCAAATTAAGCATTAAATTTTTTATGGATTTGTCATTAACTTATAGTATTAGTAATAATAAAAATTAAATGATAGTCTTCTAAAATCTTTTTATTATCATTAGAAAATTCTAATGGCATTAAGATAATTTAATATTTTTTTATATATTATAAAAAAAATAGAAGAAACTTTGTTTATCTTAAACTTTTATTTTATATTATTTTATTGCTAATAGTCTTATAATAATAGTAGAATAAATTATGTACAATTAACTTATATTAAAATAATTATCTAATATTTATATATGATTGTTTATATTATTAATATTATTTATTTTTAAATTTTTTTAACATCATTTATATTTATATTAATTAAGAAATATTTACAAGTCATATTGAATCTTTATTCCTTATATTCAAGAGAAATCTAAGAGAAAGAAGATATCAAACACAAAATACATACATAATCCTAAATTATCTAAACTATCAATGTTTTGTTGCATCATGCTTGATTAAACCACTAAATATAATAATAAAATAATCTATTTTAAAAAATATTCTACACTTGTAATATATTTTTTCATTTATAATTATATAATTTTTTTAAAGATTTTGCTATTATCAAGTTATTGTATTTTTATTTTACTATACATGAATTTTTATAATATTTTATTATAATATATTAAGTTCTTAGAAATAGTATATAAGTAAAGTCTTTTATAAAGATATCAAATTTTGTCAAAATAATTAAACATGTGTAGAATTTTAGATGTAAAGATTATTTGTTTCTACCATAGTTTTTAATGCCTTAGACTTAAAGCTAACTTATGCATCAGTGATGCAACTTAGTTTCAAATATATTAAGTCTAAATGCATTCTCAAAATTTGAGAAAGATCATTTATTAAGAAGATATATACAAAGAACAATGTGCCTAAGTGTCAAAGTTAGCTTGTGATCTCTATGCATTAAAAGCTATATAAATATTAAAATTAGTTGCATGAGCATAGCTTCTTTGTATGTTCTAGGTCTAAACCCAAAGATTTTTCTTCTTTTATATATATATATATATATATATAAAAATCTTATGAATAATGTCATTCAATTTTTTTCCTAACTTACTTGTATTTGTCATCAAGTTAAGCCATATATTTAAATAATAAATTTTATGATTAAATTGTAGGTGTTCTACTATGTAGGATAATTTGACTGCATCTTCACCTTTATGTGACTCTTTGGATTTGTGTACCACTCCGACAATCTTATCAAAACCTTTTAAAATATTGTGTCCTCTCATATTATTATTCAAGCTTCTATCTTTTCGAGACTCAGACAAATTGAGATCATATTGAAATATTCAAAATTGCATACTTACTTTAAACATTTTAATTTTTTTGGATGGTGGCATTACAAACCACATATATTTTTCCAAGTTGACATTGAAATTGAAAAACAACTACAAAAATGTAGTAAATGTAGTCACCTATTGATTTGTATAAGCTTATTCAATCTTTGGTCTTAGGAGGTAATACTCCATAGCCAATAGTATTTTTCCAATAATCTAGATATGAGGAATTGAAATGCTCTTAAAAGTTTTTATCATGCATGGTGAGTTGGAATTTGTCTTTGGAATCATTGCATGGTCTAAGACAAAATAAACACATCAAAAATATCTTTGGCCCAGTATAATCCAGTTTGTTGTACCTCAATTGATCTTTCCAAAATAATGTGTACATTAAGGAGTAGTAATTGAGGATCCCACTAAAAGAGTTTGTCCCATACATCACAAATCAAAATAAGATATTTTTAAATGCAAAAAATCTACCCCCTTAGTCCACAATTTTCCCAGTCCTATTCAAGTTTTTGGAATTAGCACCCCATTTGTGATTAGCATCCAACATGTGTTTCAAATACATTTGAATGAAAAAGAAAAAAAAGAAAAAAACTAGTGGGTTACTGAAAACCACTTGGTTGCCATTTCTGAGATCCCGGAAACAGGGAAGGATGAGATGGGCAGCGTTGTCTGCAATGAAGTATTCATGGATGGATGTAACTGAAAATATATGGCAAGGGGCTTTCCATATATTGCATGGAAGGGGGGCAAGGGCTGGGCCGGATGGGGCTGACCCAGCACCCACCCCGTCCCACCCGTTTTCTCCCCCCTCGGAGACATTCAGCTCCCTAAGAGGGCAAGGCCCCGCAATCCCCCCATGCAGGGTGCTGCCGTCCTCCGTCCGATCTGTCCCCATGATTGGGCGCTTCTGGGCCGTCCGATGGAGGTTGTGGTTCACACTGATGGTGGGTCCGGACTCACCACGTGGCTCACACTGGGGGTGGGTCCGGGTATCAGCCACCCCTTCATGGCTACAATTCTTCTCCCTTGCCAACGTGGAAAATATGCTTTCTGTTCTTATGCTCCACTACCTCTATTTATCTTTCCATATGTGGGTCCTAAACTCTGAAAAAAACTACCCCTTTTAGCAAAACATTTTTTTTATGCATTGTAACAAAACTATGGTTTTCCTTTTTCTATTGACAATTTCTTGAAGTAATTTTAACATCAAATTCTTTTGTACCAAATCATGTACAACAATGCATATTGTGTATATATCATTTGTATTATATTCATACCTATGTATACACCACCAAATGATATATTTTTATTTCTATATATGACCGCAACCGTTTCATTCTTTTAAAATTGTATCCCTTTTTGGGCTTTTTCCTTTTTTACAGATATTACACTCCTACACATTACAATTGATTTATTTGTATGTGGAACATTGAATCATGTTGATTATATATAACATTTATTGACATATATAGAAGTTAATTCATGATTGATAATAGTAAAATTTTAAAAAATTGTGTTGAAAATATAAGAATATGATTAATTAAATGATATATATACATACATAGACATATGCATGATGTGTTTTGAATGGAAGATACACAACAACAAGGTAATCAAACAACACAAGTAAATAATTTTATTGGCTAGAATCATATTTACATTTGTACATTTATCTAGTGCATCAATGACTTGGGTTCACAATTGATGTTTAAGTAAATTGAAATTGAATAAATAAGTATTTCATGAATTTCACATGAAATTTCTTTAAAGTAGAAATATATCTCCAAAACAAATATAGTTCATATAAACTATTTTTTTACCTAAATGACACAACTGTTTGCTACATACATATATACATACATACATACATACATACATACATACATACATGTAATTTACAAGAGAAATAAAAATTACAAATTTTGCAAGTAAAAAAATAAAAAGATAAAAAAAACATCCATGACATCATAATTTCAAAAATGGTGCAAGGAGAATACAAAAACAATTGTCAGTGCAAGTATTCTTTGAACAGCTACACACAAAATAAATAAATCAAGCCACACCCACATTGCACATGAGGCAATGAGCAAGGGCAAGAAAACCATAAGCACTTGATCAATACCAGGATCAAGGACCAGATTCTGGAGCTATGGTGGTGGAGCTATGGAAACAGTGATACTGCAACATTAAGTCAAGGTCTCCTCCTCCTGGTCCCCCTTTTCCTTCTTTCTTTTTAAATGAGCATTGAATGAGATCTTGTGTCCATCCTTTTCTGTTAGTTACAAGTTAGTTATGGCCTAGCTTCTCATGTGGGTACCCTTTGGAAGGGACACTCAACCCAAGCTTCCTCAAAACAAACAGGCCTGGAATTTAGTTAGGAAACTGGCAATGCCAGGATTAACCACAACCCTAGCAGGGACACACATGTGGAGGCAAGAAACAGCAGGAGGGATAGAGACAAATGACTAAAAAAAACGCAGATAAAATGGCAAGTGAAACAGAGGAGGATTTAAAAAAGGGGAGAAAATGAAGGGAAATTGGGTATGAGCAGCAGCATGGGTGGAAACAGAGCTATTTCTAGGCCTAGATGCCCTTCATAGGGAGCCTATTTGGGGACCAAATGCAACGACATTCCTCTATCCAGCCATGAGGCTGCAGAGTGCGGGAACGGAACGAGAACGGTAACGGAACGTGAGGAGAACGAAAGGGAACGGAGAGGTAACGTAGCGAGAACGAGACAAGGGAGGAGCGTGGCGACAAGACGGGCAGCGGAGGAGAAATCGCGCCGCGGACTGTCCGGAAATGGGGCAGCAGAGGGGAAAGTTTCGGACGGTCAAAGGGGGAGCACCATCGGGCAGAAAAACAGCAGCCCCGGCCACTTTGTCTCGACATTCTACCATCGCCGCCTCTGCATCCCCCGCCCTTTGTGTTTGTTTAATTTCCCCCTCTTCTCTCTATTAGAGCTTCGCTATCTGCGTTTAATGCTGGTGAAATTGCGTTGTTGCGCAACACAAGGATGCGGTGGTAGTCCAATTGGTCTCAGTTTCTGTTTCGACGAATTGGCTCGCACTTGCTGGAGAGTTGCAGTGCTGTTGTCCACCTTCGTCTTATCTCCACTTAGTCTGTTGTTTTTTTCGCGTGTTTGTGTGTGCTTTTGATCGGCTTTGCAGTGAGCGTGGTGTGTCGTCATCATGTCTTGCGGAAATGGATGTGGGTGCTGCCCCAAGTGCGGCTGCCAGGCCACCTGCACGTAAGTTGAGGATGGTGATCTGCTCGGTAGCAGGGTTTAGGCTTCGGTTCTCCGAGCTTTGCTGCTGTTGAGGAAGTGTTTTTAATTTATTTTTTAATTTTTTTTCCCGTGTGTGTGGGCTTGTGTGTTTGGGTTTGAGGTTGTGAATTCTGGGATGGATCGGTGCTGAGGGAAAGGAATAGTTTAGGGTAATTGGGGCAGATCGAAAGGTCTAAGGGAAGGACTCATTCGAGGGTGGAGCTAAGTGATGTGAGTGATCTGGAGTTTTGGATGGAATTCTCATGATATTTTGTGTTGTTGTTTTGTCTTTTTGCATTGGTTGCTGGTAACAGTTGCAATCACAGTATGACGTGGTGCGACCATACCATGAGTGACTTCAGGTGCACTACCAACTCAACTGTCATGAATATGATTGATGGGTGCGATGGATAACGATGTTCTGTGTCGAAAGGACAGGTGACCTTAAATTGGTTGTTTGTGTTGGTGATTTTGGCGTTTTGGGAAGACATCTCACGTACCACGCATGTTGCAAGCTATGCAGTTATATCGGCATGGAGACCGTACCCCAGGAGAACGCAAAGTGCGGTGCCAGCTGGGACTGCCCAGCCGAAATCTGTGCCAATGGAAACTCAAGCGAGTGTCTCTTCGAGATTGCCGAAAGCGGCAACCATACCTGCCTGGATGGTACACCATTTCCCACAAACGCTTGCAATGCTCTTAGCAGTGACGTTGTTGGTTGGTTTGTTCGAACGGGTGCAGTCGTCAAAGACGCATGATGGAAGGCCTGTTTTAGAACAACTGAACAGGAATCTATGAGTTCCTTCGTTGTTTGAAAGTTTGGTTTTTATCTTCTACCCGAATTCGCAGTCCGATTGGGTTTGTTTGTAGTTCCTCAAAACCGACACGAGTATCTTAATGTCAAAAGGTGTGCAAAATAATTGGCCCCTAGCTAGTTTGTGGATTGAGATCTTGGTTACTGCCGAAGTAAAGTTGACTAGTGCCCAGTTGCCGACAAACTTGCGGAGAAAAGTAGCTTTGCTATGCTTTGTCCCGCTGGTAGTCAGCAGTGAGCCTAATTGTGCCAGAGAGTATAAGCAGCGTGTTTGAATTGGGTTGGCGCAGGGACTTGCGCCAAGAAAGGAGGGATAAATTTCGAGTAGATTGGCATGCCAGTCAAATACGACTGGCGACTGGCACCTGCGTCTGTCCTGCGGGCTCCTGTACCATGTTACAGTGTCAATATGCGGAATGCGCGGGAGGGGTGTAAAAGAATAGGTAGAGTTGTTTCTTTTGGAAAATAATCTCATCAGTAGTCAGTGGAACGCACCACCACTGCTTGGATCACCAGGACCAGCAGCAGCCAGTCAGTAGATCCTCAGGTTCTGGACTTTGGTATTATGGGCCAGCCTGTTTGCCGACGGCATGGGCTGATCGACTATATTACTGTGTGCTAAGTCACATTACAGGATTACATCTTCGCCTATTGGAAAGTTTGTGTGGTTGGTTTATGTGCTACCGGGAATGATATACAGTGCACTCTGCGCCGCGTCCACGCCCTTCATTGCTATCACGCCTGCTTAGGATGCTATAATCAATGGTGATAGATTCTGGGCCTTTGTTTAAAGGACAGGGCTTTGCAGCTGTTTGCTTTTTTGTTGCAGCGATCAATGCAGTCAATATGAGAATATACTGATTTCCAATGGTCTATGAACGAGGCATTGTGATGGTTGTACTTCGTATCTGTCTGAAATATCTGATGATCTGTCCATCGGTTGGCATTGCTGATCACGTGAACAAAGCCATTAATTTTTAGCTAGATACTCATTGTGCACCTGTCTTCATTCCTTGCACATTAATAGACGCAACGACGGCGTTGCTTGGGTTGAATGGCCCCTTCCTTCATCAACTTCGATGCTTCATGGCACTGTATTCCTGATTTGGAAACGATCTGTCCCTTTACTAAACTTATACTTTCAGACGACCCACTTCATGATCCCAATGCTGAATGTTTACTCGTTTTTTGTTGAGATGTGAGGGGGGGTCACCACAGTCGGAGTCGTTGTGTGTGCCAGTATCGAACCTTCTCTCCTTCCTAGATGCTCTCTGGATCCACAGAAGCAGGTCCCAAGTGACCTAGTGAGTGGCCTCTATATCCAGCTTTGCGACAGATCCACGGCAGCTTCTGACAATATGCCACCCGCACACGCTTCTCGGGTCGAATCTCTAACTACTTTCAATCGATTCGCTGACTCCTTGTTTGTAATTTTGTGCTTTGCCTCGGCTTTTGTCTTGTTACCTGGCCCTGGCCCTCTCCATGCCTCAAATTTCCAAGCTCCCACTCACACCTCTTCTTGCAACTGTGCATTCAAGCCTTTTGCAACACAACGGACTCTGTTCTCTTGCGTCTGAATTCCACTTCCTTCATTCTTTGCGTTTCTCATGTATTTCATGCTTATGGTTCTCTTCGTCTGGGTTCTTTTTTAAACTTATTGCTTCATTCAGTTGTTTCTGAAGTGTGATGAATTACAGTTTGTGTGTGATGTATGTGTCTATATATTTGTTTACATATTCATTTGTTCAAGTGTTGGAATACTTCAAAAGGATAACTCGCTCCAATGTATCTCAAAACAGCAGCAGCGTCACCGTCAAATGGTAGAAAGGATTGTTGAAATTGTTGTTTTCTTGTCTTATTTTATGCAACATACTGTTAGTAATTCTATGATAGAGTTTTTGCTATAAAAGAGCATTTAATTTTTCTTAATAATTACCTTTTTGGTACAATTGATGTAAGTCAAAGATTTTGGTGCAGATGTAAATCTTTGAAATACATTTGTCTGCTGGAATTGCAAATTTCACATAGAGATTTAGAGTTGAATGAGGTAATCATATGAATGGATAGAACGTGAAGGAGGCAAAAATGTTAAAAATTATAATTACAATAGAATTTACCCTACATGAACACATTTAAATTTTCATGGTTCAATATATATATATATACATATATACATACATACATAATCAAACATATCTTAACAAAATGAGATTAATGTTATTTTCATATTTGAATTGTTTATTTTTGTTCCAAGCAACTACACAATATCACAAAGTGAATTGTATTACATAATCTATTAGTAAGTGGGTTAATAGTGTATTAACACAACTTCAGTTTTATTTTTGTTTATTTTTATTTTTATAATAATCCTTTAAAAATTTAAATAATGTACACATGCATGTATCTATGTATGTCTATCAATGCGTGTGTGTGTATATATATATATATATATATGTTTATGTTCTAAACATCATATTTTACAGAGCTTTTAATGGCATTTAAAATAATGTAGTCAATTATCTACAAATAAGGAAAATATAATTTAAATAGTTAATCTTTTTGGTAATAATAATAATAATTTTGTATTATTATCATAAAAAATCCAAACATTGGTGGACTAGTGCTCATATTCTTACATACATTTAAAATTTATTTTTTAAATATTAATATCACTATAATCACTTCAAATATTATCAATATCAATAAATTAATATCAACATATCCTACTATTTACTTTACATTTCTCTGAATCTTTTTTATCTGACAAATTTTACTTGATATATTACCAATATGTAATACTATAATTTTTTATATTATTGAATTTTTTTAATAAAAATTTAAAATTATATAACTTTAATAACCAAATTAAAATTACCATCATAAAAATATAAGTATAACTACAAAGATTACAATAGAGTCCTAATCACATCTATTTTTACATATTTTAAAAACAATTTAAGATCTGCTTTAAATCTCAACAATTAAAAAGAGAGTGATAAAAAGTATAAAATCTTATTTAGCCAAAAAATTACTAAATTTTCTTCTAATAAATGCAAATATTGGAAAAAATTAATGTTTATTAGCAAACATGCCATGTTAATACAAAATAGATGAAAAAATCCCTTAAAATTTAGAAAATAATTCCTAATAAAACGACACTTTAGAAATAGACGTAATCCTAATTTATCCTTTATTTTAAAATTCAACCTCTTTAAAATTACCTTACTAATAGATTATTATAAATTTAAACTAACTTTGTTCAGTTAAGATGTCTGGTAATCAAAATTGTTAAATGTCTCACAATCTTTTGTATACTATTATTTTTTAAAATTTATGTCCAAGATTTTTTTTTATTAGATTCTATTTTAAAATAAAAGATCGAGGATTAATTACACCATCTTTTTTTTACAAGAATCCTATCCTTTTTCTAGTATTAAATTTTTTTTCATTAAGAAATTGGTTCAAGTACTTAAAATAAATTGAAACTTTGAATACGATGCAAAATTAGCCACTCCAACCTAATTGTACTGTAGTCTAATCTAATATCTCTATTTTGACCTTGATGAGTTTAATTAGAGCAGTAAAGCCCTAATAATATTATAATTTTCCAAGTTAGGCATCACCATTCTCTAGTCTTGGGTTCCAAGTCTCCAACTTGCTGCAGTCAAATATTCAAAAATCCTTTTTTCTTACTTTTAATTCAATCAAAAATCAATATAGAACAAGCCCTATACCAAAAGAAATTTACTTTAATACAATTTTTTTGGTATAATAGAATTATCATCAACATTTAAAAAAATAAATTGATCTATTGATAAGTAATAATTGTAGTCTTAGTCTTATCTCTGAAGAAAAATCAATTCTCCAATTTGTTTTGCTTTACCTCATAGTACAAAGAACTTAAAATTTGTGCACTTCTTTCATCTACAAATTTTAACTCAACCAACTTCAATGAAGTTCTTAAAACTCTCTAAATTTCAAGCAAAAAATATTTGGATAAAACCTCCAGAAATATTGGCCAGTAATTGTAAGAACCTATCTTTACACTCTTTGACTCCAAAAAAATAGAATTTAAAAGCTTTCAAAAGGAAAATTATCACATGACAAAGTTATCAGCACAATCAAGGCCATTCTCAAAGAACACATTCTGTATCCCAAGAGGATTCAAGGCTTAATTGGATCTCTTTACAAATTATGTATCACACAACCAGGTGTTCTAGCTTGTAACTTCTTCCATTAAAAAGAGATTAAAAATTAGAAAATAAAAACAAATTAAAAATTAAAAATTAAATAAAAAAAAAATTCAGGAGTGGGCACTACTTGTCAATGTACTGCAGCTATGTTTGAACCACTCAAAAGACTAGATTCTAAACAAAATTGTCAAATTCATCTGCACAGCAGTGTGTGAAGATGAGCTTGCAACAGATTCTTCACAGAACAAAACACTAGTGGCAATTGTGGGATTAGCTGCTGACACTCACTGAATCAGCAACAAGAAGTTTGTTAGCATAGCCAGCATTATTTCAATGCCTGAATTAGTAACTGTGTGCATAAGAATCTTTGGGTAAATGTGCTTACTGCATACATTTCCATGGCATCCAGTTCATACACTTTGTCTTCAAATTAATCATCCATGTATTGTATTTATCATGCTAATGGCTCAACCTATTTCTATTGATGCATTCACTCAGTGCAGGATCAGTAAAGACATTGGATTCTAGGTGACAACTACTCTTGCTTCTTTTGCTCCACACAAGCTTGTCTTTGAATTGACTCACCTCATGGAATATAAGGCTCCAAAGTGCATTGTAACTATGTGATACAAACAAGTAGAGGAATTATGATTATGCCATGAGCTTGTGGGTGTACATAACTCTTACCTCTTATTTTTTGACCTTTAAAAAAAAAAACGTAATAATCTACTTTAAGACTAAGACCTTGCTCCATGATGCACACAATTAATTTTTAATTGTTTTATTAATTTAAATCTGCACTTGTAGTAGACTATTTTTTCTTCTTATATTGCTAGTACAATTCACATTTATGTTAAGAAAATAAACACAAAATCATGCATGTATAGGAAATTAGTACAAAATAATTTGTTTTTTTGATTAATATTTGATTCAATATACACATAAGTGGGGTTCTATCAAGCTAAGCACTAGAGTTGTTCATATCTTTAGAAATTGTCTGTAAAATAATCCAAACGTCCACCAAATAGGGTGTACATTGTGTCATGGGGGTGTTACCCTTGCTCTCCCTATTAAGGGGGAACTACAAAAAGGCACATCCATTCTCACTTGAAACTTCCACAAAAATGCTAATTAAATAATAGGAAAATCTAATATATATATATATATTACAGTAAGCAGATAATATATAAGACATTACTATAACAATGCATATGACTACAAATATTTATTGAAATTTGAGAATTATTATTGTTGTATTCATTCCCAATAAAACCCACATAGTTTTTTTTAATTACAATGGTTACTTAAATTTTGAGGATTAATACTTGTTGCTCCTTAAAATAAGTTTTATTTAAGTTTAAGAAATATTATTTCAGGTACATAAAATTTTAATTGAATTATTTTTGAAAATTGTGCAACAGATTAAATAAAAGAGATATAAAAATTTTGTTTTTCTGTTCTAAATTTTGTTGAATTTGTCTGAAAATTGAAAAGCACATGTTGAGACGGAATTATTCTAAAGTTATATTAGCAAAAAAAAAAAAAAACTTGTCCATTGTTCATTGCATAATGATTTTTATTTTTTTCAATAATAAAACACTTTAAAATAACCATTTTTTGTTTTTTGAAAAGGAACAGAATAATAAAAAAAATCTAAAATCTAAATTTTTAATATAATTGAATACTATAAAAATATTTTCATCCAAAATGATGTATAATTTTTATCAATTGTAGAATGCTTTTTCATATGTTAATTACGAAAAACTTCAGATATGTAAAATACATTTGAAATATTTTTTTACTTTTATTAATTAAACACTGTAATTGAATGAAACATTTAAAACTCAATATCAAAATAGATTACTTACAAAAATATAATTTGTGTTTGTAGTGAGTTTTTTTAGTCATTATTATAAGACTATACACTGTAGATTTCTTTTTGATTTACAAAAAAACAATGAATTAATTAAAAATAAGTACTATGGTTTTTATTATTACATAATGCACTAAATAGATATGTTAATTAAAGATTAGTGCTAAAACATCTATTTGTTGGATACATTATAAAAAGCAATGAATAAAATATATCTTAAATTAATAATCAAATTAATTTTCCATTTAAGTTATAATAAATGCATGTTTTTTAAAAAAGAATATTATTGAGATTATAACTACTTTGACTAAGGATCAAATATGATATTAAATATTTTATTCAATTTGATTGATTACAATTTTATTTGACTAAAAAAATTTATATTTCATCTTTCAAAATATAATTTAATAATTTAATCATAATTTTTAATAATTTTTAAAAGAAAATAATTAAATAAAAATTAAATAATTTTTTAAAAAATAAATAGAATAAAATGGATAAAATTTCATAAGTATTTTAGATAAATTAGACCAAGTATTGATGTTATATATATAAATAAATAAATATATATATATATATCAATTATATTATGGTTAGAATAAAATTTAATACATATTTATTTAATTTTTATAAGGTAAATTTTTATTTATTAATATATATATATATATATATTATTTTTAAATTAAAGATTGCTTCTTGATATTTATCTTTTATTGTTAGATTTGAATCTTTAAAAAAATTATAAAATAATAACAATAAAAAAATATTTATATTTATAATAATTTTTAACTATAAAAATTATTAAATTATTAGCTACAAAGTCCAAAAAAATTATTTTAAAGAGAATTATATTTTTATGAATTTAATTTTTTAAAAATAAAATTTTAATAAATTTTATATTTTGAAGATAAATTATTAGATATTAAATATACAACTTAGAAATTTAGTTTTAAATGAAAAAATTATATTAAAAATTTAAGAGATATTAAAAACTTAAATTAGAATATAATAATTGAATAATTTTAAAAATATATATCCATATAGAATTTTCAAAATATAATTAATATATGTATAATATATATAATAAAAATGAATCAAAATGATTATTTTGAAATATATAGAGATGAAAGAATCTTTAATTATGATTAAAGCACAAGAAAAGCAACAATAATGGCAAGGATGGCTATATTCTTGTTACCATATATATTATATAATAAAAAAGTCATGTGAAAGCTTTTTAAGGGCTACAAAATTTTAAAATAAATTTTTATTTGTAGAATACTATTATAATATCTTTTTAGATTTGAAAACCTATAAGAAGAGTTTTTTATATTTGTATAATACATCTAAGGACACTTATAGATTTAAATTGTATCTAAAAGAACTTGTATAATATTTTATAAAATAATATCATCAATAAATTTTATTATTATTATTATTAATATTTATTTATATAAGTAATATAAATTTCTATAAAAAATAATTATTATTATAATATAAAAAACTTGTAAGGTGTATAAAAAAGACGATTTAAAAAAATACTTAAATAACTAAAGTTGGCCTTAGTTTTATCATTCTTTATAATATTTGTAAGATTGGAGACTTGCGCTTTAAATTTTAAATATCTCAATATCTAAATTATTAGAAAAATCTTTTTAGAAATATTTTCAAACAAGATTTCTTAATTAAGCTACTAATAAAGTGTTACAAATATAAGATCTACTCTAATAGTTATCTAGATAACATAGATAAGTAAAAACAGATAAAAGTAGATTAATTTGATAATATCTTATAGAGAAGCTTCCTAGAAGCTTTATAGATATGATTTCACCTTTGTATATGTCTATAGGTGATTGATAGGTGTCAGAGATACAAGATAGTGGGTTAGCAAAGAGACAAGGAAAAGATTATAGAACTAGAATGATTTCAAGAACAAAAAACTAAATTGACAAGGACAAAGAATTAGATGATTGACAAAACAGGGGACTAGATTGATATCAGGAAATAAGACAATACTTTGGATTGTTCTAAGACTTGTATTGATAAGACTGAGGTATACCTTGGTCTTGCCTCTTATTTATATTATAAGGCTTATGTCTTATTGAATCTTTTAAGACTATCTTAAAAGATTTTAAAAGATTAAATAAGATTTTAGAAAATTAAGATAAGCTTGAAAAGACTAAAGAAAATTCTAAAATATTTTAGAAGGCTATGGAAGGTTCTAGAAGATTGAAGAAGATTCTGGAAGGTTCTAAAAAACTATAGAAGATTCTAAAGAAGATTTTAGAAGATTTTGGAAGATTCTAAAAAACTATGAAAGATTCTAGAAGACTATGGAAGGTTCTAAAAAAGTATAGAAGGTTTTAAAATGTGATGACTTGAAGTATGTCCATAATATCACCTCTCCTTCTAGCAATGAGTTCTACGAGGAGTCAAAGTGATTGAATGATCAATCACACACACAAGAAATTTAGAATTCATCGGAGTTGGAAAAACAACATATTCTGTCTTTTATTTGTTGGTTACTGATGTTGTGTTGTGGTTTGGCTACTATGTGAAAAAATTGTACATATATATTTAATATAAAATTTACTATACAATTAAGTAAAAGCTATAATAGTAGATTTATTGGTTATAGGATGTAATTAGGTTACTAGTTTCGAAGGGATCTATTAAAAGGATTATTATTGATGTTTATATAATCTTAATTCTTCTTTTAATAGTAATTTTGATGTTGATTTTATGTTGATAGTAATTGTTATATATCTTAAGTCACCTTGTTAAATATTGATAATCATTAAGATCCTATTTATTTCTTTAATTCAGTGTTTAGAACACATATTGTATAAATCTTACAAGAAAAAAGATTAAAAAGAGGTTTTTAGTATGAAAGGGGGTAGTTAGGCCATCCATATGAATGAATGGAGATAGATGATAGAAATTTCTATTCCTATTGGCCAAAAATCATGCCCAATGGGCTTCAAGGAGGTTGCTCTAGGGTTTATTAGGGATTAGGGGTTTTTTTTTTGAAGAGGACTCATACATCAAAGCCTAAAGTCAACAATTTTGGTTTTTTGGATATGATTTTGGTGCAAATCTTGTATGATTTGGACTTTTTATGAAAGAGTTATAGGTGCTCAAAGTTAGGGTGTTGAAATTGTACCTACTGTCATTCTTTTAAGCATAACACGCGCGTATACAGAGCAATAGACAATCTGTGATTGGGATTGGAAAGAGCACTTTCTTAGCTAGACTTTTTATATATGGCTTGATGAAATTCAAGCTAAGGTGAAGGAGATATTGGAAGTTAGTGCTTGTAAGCTAAGGGCAATAAGTAACCCTACTTAACTAGTAGTTATATTTTGAACTATATCTTAGGCAATTTGAAAGATTTTTAGCTCAAAATTTTCAGGAGTATATGTATTTATGTCACAAGACTATGTGCAAAAATTTTATGATATTAGAATTTTGAATTTGTGAGATATAAGGAAAATAGTGCTCACGTGTCTTTGAGCTAGGGTTTTAAGCACCTGCTAGGATTTTTGAGATATCAGTCAATCAAAAATAAATTTATGGTTGATCTTTTTTTATGGTAAGACTTAAAAATATTATCTACATTCTAAAGAACATTTTATAGAAATGAAAAGATTGGATCAAGAGTTACTGGACTCTAAAGATCAAGAAGAAATAAGTCCTTATGTGTGAATAAAGTTTTGAAGGGTTTTTGTGGAAATTTGAATCTTTTTTGTACAAACCTACTTGAATACAAGACGGTTTATCTATATAACTTCTCTTTTGTAATATTATTGTATTATTTGTCTTTTTTATTAAAGACAAATCACTTGTTGGAATTTAGCCAATAAGTTTGAAGTAAACTCTCCATAGCCAAGTATCCAGTGTATTCTTAGATATAAGTTTATGCTACACAATATTAGTTCAACAAGACCCTTAAAATAGCATCAATGACCTTCAAATATTATTCCTATTATACTAGTGTCCCATCTACGAATTTGCTCTTTGTTGCAACCTTCAAAATATGCTTCGAATATAATTTTTGATCTTCTTGGAATCATCTTTTCAACTTCAAAGAATATTATCAAAGCTCGGGCATTTGAATCAAGATTTTTGTGATAAGGCTATATCTCTAAAGACTCCAAATGTAGCCTTATTTGATATTAGAATACTCCTTCTTTGCCTTGTTTATGTTCTTCAAATCTAGCAGATTGTAAAAGTTGCTATAATTCACTAGCCGCTTGTATGGTAGTAAAGTCTTCTGACTCTTATTCCTGCAAATTCCTTGAAACGCAAAGATTTGACATAGTAATTAATAAGCTTCTAGTAAGATCTATTATATCTTAGGGAAAATGACTATATATAAATAAAGTTCTTAACATGGCTCTCTCTCTTTTATATGGATCTTCTGCCAATAGTAAAAAAACATCATTTAGAAGCTAAGAGATATTGGTGTCTACAGAAATCTTCAATGATAGTTGAATCTAAGTTTTCCAGGATATCGTTGATGGAATTTGTAAACTTTTTTAGGTGCATTCCTATTATTATCTAAAGATTTCTATACTCTTTTGCTAATTTCATAGTCCTTCCAATGAATAAAATATTCTAATTGTCCATGTCTTATATGCAAATCTAATATTCCATCCACTTCATATTCAAGCTCTTGATTGATTTCAATTAAGGTTGGTGGTGCAAGACTTCTTCCAATAATACTTGATTTATAATAGGTTTCTAAAAGCAAGACATAAAAGACTAGATGAATGCGCATGCTACTTAGTAATTCAAGACAAAAATTTATTGGATTTATTTGGTGTAGAATTATAAATGGTCTAGGTCTTTGATAATCTAATTTCCGTGATGGTCAATTTATTTGTATATTTCATTGGAGAGCCAAAGACAATCTTTTATTTTAAACTTTGATTGATTCTTAAAATGAATGTTAGCATAGTCTTTATATTAATCTTCAGCCATTTGCAGTTGGAATTTTAATTCTTTATGAATGTCCTTCAAGTAGGTAGGTTGATTTTCTGCAATAAGATAATTTCAATTTGGAATAGATCTGCTCTAAGGTGGTATCTATAATTTGAGAAGAATATAATTTGATTGTTGAAGAATATTTGGTGTTATTATATGAAAATTTGACCAATGGTTGGAGGTCCATATAATCATCTTTTTGATAATTTATACTGTAATGAAGGTATTGTTTCAAGATCTGATTCATCCATTTTGTTTGACCATCAGTTTGTAGATGATAAGTTGATGAAAGATTGATCTTGATCTTCAAAAGTTGAAATAGTCCTCTTCAAAAATTTCATACAAATTGTGGTCCTTGGTCTAAAATAATGTCATTTAGAAGGCCATGTATTTGGTAAATATTATCAATAAAAAGCTTGGCTATGTCCTTCTTAGAAATTATCTTATTGTACGAAATGAAATATGCTACTTTAGTAAGACGGTCTACCACCACAATAATTGAGTAATTTCTATTAGAAATTGGGAGGTTTGTAATGAAATCCATAGATAATAATTGCTATGGGCCTTTAAAAACTGGAAGTGGTTGGAAAAGTCCATATGGTTGGTATCTTGGAACCTTTGTTTAGGCACAAATTTTGCATGATTGAATGAATTCCTTCACCAAATTCTACATTTGAGGCCACCAATAATCTCTTGATAATAATTCCAAGGTCTTATTAAACCTAAAATGTCTAGCTGCTAGATGGTCATGTTATACTTGAAGAATTTGAAGTCTTGCAAGACTTGGAGGAACATACAAAAGATCCTTGAAATATAACAATCTGTCCTTAAACTTGAAATTATTATTTTCTTTCACCTGTGTATTTTTTAAATATTACTAAATACTATCTAGAAATAGATTTGTGTTCATTGCCCTTTGAATTTCTATCTTAAGAGTTGTATCTTCATAGATTGATATTGTTAATGTCTTCAATTATAAATTAGACGGCTTTAATATGACTAATTTTTGTTGATTTGATACAATGTCTCCTATTCTTCGTGTATAATATGACCATCGAGAAATGACATCTAATCTCCCTTGAAATTTTTTTGGATGATATATAATCACAAAATCAAACCAAGATAATGACATATTCTATTGTGCTTGATAGTGATTCAAAACTTGAATATTTATAAAATACTCTAAGTTTTTGTAATTAATGTTTACCATGATCTTGTGTTGAGTCCCGTCTAATAAATAGTGCCACTCTTCAAAAACATCAATAATTGCTAATAGTTCTTTGTCGTGGATCTCATAATTGATCTCTATAGCTGAAAATTTTTAAGAGCGGAATACTACTAGATGTAGTTGACCATCATTACCAATTTAAAAGATTACAGATCGAAGTGCAAAATCTGAGGCATCCGTTTCCAAAATGAATGGTTTTGTTGGATCTGCATAGATAAGTATAAAGGCTAAAGTGAAGGATTCTTTTAGCTTCTTGAATGCTTCTTTAGCCTTGTTGTTTCAAATAAATTTATCCTTGCTTATAAGTCATGTTAATGGTGCCACAATTTTAGAATAATCTTTGATCAAGTTTCTATAAAAATTTATGAATCTCAAGAAATATTGTACATCTCTGATTGATGATAATTGTTTCCACTCTATAATAATTTATATATTCTTTGGATCCATAGAAATTCTATTTTTAGAAGAAATATATTTTAAAAATTCAATTGATGGTTGATAGAAAGAATACTTGTTCAATTTGGCATACAATCCATTTTCTTGTAGTTTCTCTAGTACCATATGTAAATAATATTTATGTTCTTATTAAAAATGATGAAGATATCATCCAAGTAGATGACTACAAAGTTATTTAAGTATTTCCGCAAGATATCATTCATCATATATTAAAAGACTACACGTGCATTTGTAAGTCTGAAAGGTATAACATTATACTCGAAATGTTTGTATTTTATATAAAATGCTGTCTTTTATTAATCTCTTTCTTTGATCTTGACAAGGTTGTAGGTGCCTCTCAAATCAATCTTCGTAAAAATCTTTGCCTATTGTAATTATTCTGATAATCTTAAGATTAACAATAATGGATAGCAATTTTTTATGGTTACCTTATTTAGACCTTGATAATCAACACACATACGTAAAGAACCATCCTTCTTCTTCACAAACAAGATAAGAGCTTCCGCATGTGATTTTGAATGTCTAATGAAATTTTTAACTAGATTTTCATCAATCTATTCTCATAAGGCTATAAGCTCTATTTGTGAGAGATTATAAATTAGACCAAATAGAGATTGAGTCCTATCTTGTAATTTGATTTTATAATCATAAAGACAGTGTTTTGATAACATATTTGTTTTTTTTTTAAAAATACGTCTTTAAGATCATGGTATTGATAGGAATATCTTGCTACAATTACTTTATTGGATCTCTCATTAAAATAACATACAATACAAATGCTGTTTTTTTTTTTGCTACTTGTATTAATGCTTTGGTTCCAAGAAATGAAGTAGTATCTTGTTTCTTTTTTTGATGTTTAGATCTTGAAAAAATCTTTTGCAAACTCCAATCAATATCAAGATTATAGAACTCAAATCAAGAAAGTCTAATGACAATAGGATTTGTTGGACATCAAATGATATTGAAGACAATATGTGATACTTGATCTCCTAGTACCACTTTCAATAGTTGGATTTCTTCAATAATATCTCTTATACAAGGTTTTGTCGATCAATGACTTCAATAGGTGTGGAATGGGTCTTTATTACAAGTACTAAGTTATACTTGGTTGTAAAATCTTTATCCATAAAACATGCTAAAGCTCCAATATCTAAAAGAACTTTAGTAGAAATCTTTCGTCTTAAGGTTCTTATATGTATAGGAAGTGAAAAACAAGACGTTGGATTTAGAGGTAGAAAGAGATTTTTTTTTTGCATTTTAGATTTAGAGGTGTCCAACTGTAAGGTCTTTATTGTGGCTAGACATTTCCATTTTTTAACCTCTCTAATTTAGATGTTATACCTCATGTCTTCAATTTTGTAGACTTATTTGGATAGTTTGCTGCCTTATGATTAAGTCTTCTACAATATAGACATAAATTCTCTAATTGATGTCTAATCTTTTTTGCTAGTATTAATGGCTTAAAATTGAGTTGTGTCAATTTACATGGGTTTAAGATATGTTAATGGCTTCTCTAATATTCTTGAAGATGTAGTAGATGTCATGGACTTAGAATATAGACTAAAAGTCTAAACAAGAAGTTCAAGAAGAATTGGCAAGAATTAGATTAATCATATGAATACAAGAACAACTCTAGAGAGATGAGTTAGAATTCCAAGAGATGTGTTGTTGAGATTGAAGAACTCTGTAGCCTCGACTCTAATATATATTCCTATCTAGTAAGCTTCTCAAGCAACTTCCACCAATTAGGGAGCTTCTCAAGCAACTTCTACCAACTAGGAAGCTTTTCAAGTAACTTCTATCTATTTAGAAGATGCTAGAAGATTTTGGAAGATTTTAGAGAATTCTAAAAATATTCTAGAATATTCTAAAAGATTCTAACAAGTATGTCCTTGACATCACCTCCTCCTCTAGTTTCGAGGTCTTCGAGAAGCCATTTGAGATGTATGCTTACAAACGTAGGAAATCAAAGATTTGACGCATAGTCTCTGTAATATATTCCAGCTATTGTTTACAAGGCAAATGATTCATGGGTCCTTGTAGCCACTAGTAATGACCAACACCTTCCACTTAAGACCACACCTGAACTTCTATGTTTTCATTGTGGAAATGGCCTAAAAATATTATTTTTCCACTACCTGCATGAGTTGGTTCAATTTCAAAGACAATCACGAGTGACTTGCTACTTGGTATTCTTTGACGTCTTCTTAGCTCTTCTAATTCCTCATCTTGAGGTTGATGTCGTGAACTACTCAGTTGAGATGGCACCTTTAGTATAATATCTACATTCTCACTAGCCATATCTAAAAACACCGTGAAATTAGATATCTTGATACTACAAGAAAGCAAAATGTAATAAGTTATATTTTAATAAGACCTGATCCTGTTTATATACATTCCTTTAGAGAAGGCATCATCTTTACGTTTTATCAATAGCCGACTTTTGATTTATCAAGATATTGTTGATGAAATTCTTATACCTTTTGCGGCGTATTTGTTATATTTTTTACTCATTTATATCATAGCTACGCTAGTGAATTAATTATTCCAACTTTTCCCGTCTCTATTACAAATGAAGGACTTGTTCCACTTCATATTCCACGTGATCCTTGATTTCAATACAAGGTGGTGGTGGTTGTATCCGTCTTGGTAAAGTGTATTCACTATAAGCTTTTAAAAGAGAAATATGAAAGATTGGATGTACCTTCATGGATATGGGTAGTTTCAACTGATAAGCCACCAGATTGATTTGCTCTTGAATACAAAATGGTCCCAACCTCGCATAATCCAACTTATCGCTAGGTTGAGTGGTCTTGATGTTTTGTCGCAAGAGCCAAATCTTATCTCCAATTTGAAAAGTAGGAGAATTCTTCCAAAATTTGTCTATATAAGCTTTCTATGAGTCTTGAGCTACCTGTAACTGAAGCTTTAAGGTGGTTTGGATTTCCATTAAATGCTTTGCAAGATCTTCAGTTGCTAGATTTTTATCTTTGGATTTATCCAACAAATCAAGTTTTGGATGATATCCATAATTTATAAAAAAAGGTGTTTGTTGGGTTGAGGTATGGACTGAATTGTTATACGTAAACTCCACCAATGGTAGATATATAATCCAATCGTCTTGTTGATAGTTGATCGTACATCGTAGATATTGCTCCAAGACTTGATTGACTCGCTTTGTTTGACCATCAATTTGAGGATAGAAGGTAGAAGAGAGTTTGATATCTACCATCAGTATGTTAAAAAGTGACCTCCAAAACTTTAATATAAATTAAGGCCCTTGATCTAAAATAATGTCATCCAATAAACCATGATACCAATATATATTGTCAATAAACAATCTTGTTGTTTCTTCACTAGAAGTTGTCTTTCTACATAGAGCAAAATCTGCCATCTTCGTAAACCAATCTACCACCATGTAGATAGCATCAAATATTGCAGAAGGTGGAAAAATTGTGATGAAGTCCATAGATACTAAAGACCTCGGTTGCTTTGGAATTGGCAGAGGTTGTAAAAGTCCATAAGGGCGATATTGAGGATTCTTTGATCTTGAACAAAGGTTACATAATAGTACAAAGTTCTTCAGTACCTTCTACATTTGAGCCACCAAAAGTCTCAAGAAATAAGCTCTATTATTTTATTGAATCTGAAGTGACCTGCAGCCAGAAAGTCATGTCAAGATTGAAGAATATGAAGTCAAATTTGTCCTTCTAGAATGTATAGTTGATCTTCAAAATATAATAACCCGTCCTCAATTTTGAACTTGTCTTTATCAAAGCGCTGCTTCACATCCGAGATTAATGAGTCCATAGCTGATACTCCATGGATTTATTTTAAAAAATCAGTATTGATTGATATGATCATGGAGGTGGTGCAAAGACAAAACTATTCTGGTTGTAGCAAAGTTGTACACTGCTGATTAAATGCTGCATCTCCAACCTTGGGTACTAGATATAATCTCCTCGATAATGCATTGGATAGTCCTTGTTGCCTTCCTGGCTGATATGTGATGATAAAGTCAAATCGGGATAATGACATGTTCTATTGAACTTAGCAACGATTCAAAACTTGAGCTATTGTAAAATATTCTAAATTCTTATAATCTATATATATAGTCATCGGATGTGCAACATCCTTTAATAAATGAAGCGACTCTTAGAAAGAATCAACTATTGCAAGCAACCCCTTATCATGAATTTCATAATTGATTTCTGTTGCCGAAATTTTTTTGAGTAGAATGCAATCAAGTGAAATTTATCATCCTTCCCCATCTATGATAATACAGTTTTTAGCGCAAAGTCAGAAGCATCTCTTTTCAAATAGAAGGCCTTTGTAAAGTTGGGATGTACCAAGATAGGAGCTATCATAAATGCAAACTTTAACTCTTGAAAAGCCTCTTGTGCTCAGATACTCCATTCAAGCTTGTCTTTTAATGTCAACCGCTGTCGTGTTGCAGCATGTTTATATAGTGAAAGGTATAAATAAGAGCAATTTATATTTAATACTAGATTATCTTAGTTCAATAGGAACTTAAGATACTTAAGAAAAGGGTTATGGAAGCCTCTTAGATTATTTTCTTGTTTTAATAGCTAACAGATAAAAGTTAGTTGTTAAAGTATTCTTCTAGGCTATACAGACTCTTTTACTGATTTTGAAAAGCCATAAGTTAATTAGAGTAGGATAGAAAAGAAAATAGTTATTATGGTTGGTGTTAGGATTAAGTTGAGAATAGGATTTAACTTAAAAATCCTTAAATTTAGTTGAATTGATATCCAAAGAAAGACCGGATATGAGACAGGGTCGAAATCAGACCTCTAGGGACAAAAACAACCGCCGAAGGCAAGAGAGGGGGACATTCAAAGATTGGCGATTAGGAATAGATAGCTAGCTTGAAAGGAGTTCTAAAGGCATTTAGTTTGGAACCATAAGGTTTTAGAGGACTTAGCAATTGCTATTCAAAGTCAGGATTTGTATTAGTGATTTGGGTTTTTATATAAGACAATGATGGCTTGCATTGTTGAGTGATTCGTAAAATCGGTGAAGCATCTACAGTTCAAAATTTGATATTATCTGGATTGTTACATGTGCTAAGTGTATATAAAGTTTTGTATTAATCTAGCAATGCAATCAGGAGATATTTGAGTTTTGATACAAAGAGTTGTCAGAAGTTGGCAGTTTAGGGTTGGATAGGATTTCTGTGATAATTAAAGACCCATTGATTGGATCAACGTAATTTTTGGTATGCTAATAGAAGACTTGTAGGTTGAGCTACACACCAAGTTCGAGCTAAAGTTAATGGTGAAAGAAAGAGAAATCACCACTATAATTTTTGCATCAATCTTCAAGTTGGCGACCGAGCATTATCAGTGTGCTTTTTGGGCGTGTTCTTGCAATCTGTAAGTTGGATTGGACTAAGTTTTTTTAAGCATGTAAAAGGCTTATACCAACATGTGTGTGCAAAATTTCACACTAAATGGACGGTTCGATTAAAAATTATAGCTTGTTGAAGCTCACTAATTAGAGTTAGGACTTATAAACAAAAATAAAAATTGCTTAATTATAAAGGAAATAAGGTAATTGGGGTATATGTAAGATTGATTTTACTAAGAGGAGTGTTTTTAAACACTTTTGAATTGAAGTTCGAATTATATTCCTTATATATGGGTGAAACCTATTAGGATTTCTTGAGTATTTGCAAACAGTACTTTACCTTCTACAACCAAGTGCCCGGTGCATTTTCAACCGAGACAACACGTAATACGACACCGCGTTAATGGGACTATGATTTGTGAGTAATTTTTGATGAAAATATGATAGAAATTGGCAAACTCAAAAAAATATTGCACATCCCATATCGTCTTTGGTACTGCCCAATCTGTTATTGCTTCAACCTTCTTCTGATCCATCAATAATCCTTCATCTAATATAATATAACCAAGAAATTCCACCTTGGATTGATGGAATAAACATTTCTCTAACTTGGCATATAATCCCGCATCCCGAAGTTTTTGTAACACCAACTTCACATGACCCTCATGTTCTTGAACATTCTTGGAATAGATCAAAATATCATTGAGGTAACAAACAACAAATTTGTCTAAATACTCTTTAAAAATATCATTCATCAAATATTGAAATATAGTTGGTACATTGGTTAATCCGAAAGATATGACATTACATTCAAAATATCCATACCTTGTTCAAAACGTTGTCTTCCATTCATCTTCCGCCTTTATTCATACAAGATTGTAAGCTCCACGAAGATCTATCTTAGTGTATATTTTGGCTTCACCAAGTTGCTCCAAGAGTCCAGATATTAGTAGTAATGGATATTGATTCTTCACGGTGATCTTGTTCAAGCCTTGATAACCCACGCACATTCATAATGAACCATCTTTCTTCTTCACAAAGAGGATAGATACACCTACTGGAAATTTAGAATGCCAAATGAAGTTTTTCGCAAGATTCTCTTTAATGTAATCCTTCAATGCTTAGAGCTCGTCTTATGATTAATTATAGATTGGGCCAAATGGTGGTTGTACTCCCTCTTAGAAATCTATAACACAATTGTACGATCGATGTTCTAGTAGCATATCAACATTCTTCTTTTCAAAGACACCCTTGAATTCTTCATATTACTCTAGAATAACCAAAGTCGGATTTGCATCTTCTTGAATTGACATTGCAAAGATGACAAGAAGTGTATTATGCTTGGCTTTCTTCATGAAGATCCTTGCACCTATGAACAAAGATTTGTTTCTAGATATTATCTTGACAAGTTCTACCTTCAAGGATTTTTGTTAGAAATATCACTTTTTACAACCTCCAATCTATCAATGGATTATATTTATCAAGTCAGGATAGCTCCAATATGATTAGATATGAAGGGATTATGACTTCTATATGGACAGACTTTGATTTCTTTACAAGACGAAATTTGTGAAGCTTGGCAAATTCTTCATCTAAAAAGCAAGCAGATGCTCTTGAATCTAGTAGAATATCGATTTGTAGTTATTGAATAAGAAGAAATAAAGGTATTGTAAAGTAATGTGAAGGTTGAGTTGAAAAAAAAAAACCTTGATTAATTTGGGGTGTTGAGATGTCTAGCCACACGGTCCCTATTGTACCCGGGCGTCCTTATTTTCCTGCACACTCATGCTCTTGAGTCTTCTTGATCAAGACGTCTGTTTTCTAGGACAATTTTCAGCTTTATAGCCTACATCTCTATAATATAAGTACAAGTTTTGCTCAAATCATTGCTTCTTTTCTTTAGAGACTTGAAACGTACCGTATTGATTTGCATGTCTTCTGTTTCAGATTGAACTTCTACATTCTTGATAGGAGCAACCAAGTAGAATTAGTTTCCTTGCAAATATTGTGTAGCTCTGGAATAATGGTCTTGGCATTGTTGAAAAAGTCGATTGTCACACTTCACTGCTTGATTGATTGCTTTGTTGAGTATTTAAGGGTCAGATAGAGATAGCAATAAATCCTTCACGTCATCTCTGAGTCCCCAATAAAATTGACTTACCAACGCTTCTTCTTCCTAGTTGATATTACAAGCAAGTTATTTGAAGTTCGATGCATAAACAGATGCACAACATGATCTTTGACGCAGAGAATAAATCTTGGTGGTTGCCCACTCAGCCTTATGCTCTCCAAATGCCTCCTCGAATACTTCTAGAAAGATTTCAAAATTATTGAAGATAAGAGACCTTTGCTCAAATAAGGGGGCAAATGAAGACAAAGCTTGTCCAATAAGCAATGTCCCCACTAATCCAACTCGCGACTCCTCGATTGAATAGCGTTTTGATTGTAAGAATGTTATCAATCAAACTTGGTTTACAAAACGACGAAATTTTGATCGAATACCATCAAACTTCTTTGGGAGACTAACTTGAGACTCTTTGTATTGCAGTGTAATCAAATTCTCACGTTGAGATGTAGATAGTAGTACCTCACTAGCTAGAGGTGGTTGTACTGTAATTTGAGCCACTCCCTTTCTTATAGCTCCAGGGAGCTTAGCAAAATTTCCTTCAATTTCAGCAGTTCTAACCGCAAGAGCATTAAGGGCATTGATGATCACATCTAACTTTTACTCCAAAGATTCTATCATATTAACGTCTTCTTTATCAACTATGCTAAATAAAGAAAAAGAAATCAATACTGGTCCAAGAGAGAATAATCCGCAATCCTTAGAATACTTAAGTATCTCCAAGAAGAGAAATAGTCCATTCTCTGCCTTAAAGAACTAAGCTCTGATATTGTTAGAAGGGGAATCTGGACAAACTGTCATGAATGCAAAATATAGACTAAAAGTTTAAACAAGAAGTTCAAGAAGAACTGGCAAGAGTAAGATTAATCAGATAAGTACAAGAACAACACCAGAGGTGAGCTAGAGCTCTAAAAGATGTGTTGTCAAGATTGAAGAATTCTTCAGCCTCAACTCCAATATATACTCCTACCTAGGAAGCTTTTCAAGCAACTTCTACCAACTACGAAGCTTCTTAAGTAACTTCCACCAACTAGAAAGCTTTTCAAGCAACTTCTACTAACTAAGAAGCTTTTCAAGCAACTTTTATCTACTTAGAAGATGCTAGAAGATTTTGGAAGGTTCTAGAGAGATCTAGAAATCTTTTAGAATATTGTAGAAGATTTTGACAAGTATATCCTTGACAGTAGACATATCTTGATAGGTATTATTAAAAATTGATCATCTCTCATGATGTAATTTAAATAGGCAATTGTCACAAGTAATAGCTTGAGATATGAGTTCTTTTAATCTTTCAACTCTTGGCTTAGTGATCAATAGATTCTTCACATTATCTTTTAGGCCATAATAAAATCAAATCATAAAAGTCTTATTATTCCAATCAAGATTATAAGTAAGTTGTTCAAATTCTGTGGCATAAATTACAGCTCAATATTGTTCTTATTGTAGGTTTTGAATCTTCCTTTCTGCTACCTTCTTCCAATCACTATCTCCAAATGTAATAATAAATCTTTCTATAAAAGCCTCCAAATTATGTAAGATTGAAAAATTCTTTTCTAATAGTAGAATTAACCATGATCGAGTACTTCTTTATTAAAAGGTGCGTGTGAAAGCAACTTGAGTGAACCTATCCAGATAATAAGAATAATATAGTCGTAAGTAAAGTCGTATTTGTTGCACAAATCCTCGCAAGTTGGATCTTGTTCCATCAAATTTATTAGACATACTAATCTTTGGCTCCTTTATAATGGTCCTTAGAGCTTCTAAAGGAATTATGTGCATAGCTTCTTTACCGCCTACTTTCCTCAATCAAATAATCTCTTATTGCAAACTATAAATCTCTTGCTTAGCTTCTTTGGATACTTGTTCTTTTTACAATTTTTTTTTTTAGATTACAAAAGAATATTATTTCTTCTCGTATATATTTAAAAAAATTCAAAGATCTGCAAGAGTTGCTACTCTATTCTTTGTTTGTAAAGATGGACCTCCACTAATTTGATCTACTTCTATATTGATAAAGAAAAAATCAATAAGCCATCAGTGTAGTATTTTCTACATTGAAAAGGAATATTTTTAAACAATATTAATATAAAGGAGGATAATCCACAACTTCTAAAATATAATGATATATCCTAGGAAAGGAATTATTTATTTTTTCTAAAAAAAAATCAAATTGCAATAAATAAGCATATCAATCTAAAAGAAGATAATCTGCACTCCTCTAAAATACTATAGTATGTTCAAGAAGAGAGATTATCCATTCTCTATCAAGAGATCAAAGCTTTGATATGATTATTTAGATAGTCTTGCCAAACTATCAAGGATGCAAGATAGCGAGTTAGCAAAGATATAAGAAAAAGATTACAGAACTAGAATGATTTCAAGATTAAAGAATTAGATTTACAAGAATAAAGAACTAGATGATTGACAAGAATAAGGGACTATTAAGAAACAAGGCAAGACTTTGAATTGCTCCAAGACTTGTGTTAGTAAGACTGAGGTATATTTAGGTTTTACCTCCTATTTATATTACAAGGCCTATGTCCTATTGAATCTTTTAAGAATATCTTAAAAGATTTTAGAAGGCTAAAGAAGATTCTAGAAAATTGAGGTAAGTTTGAAAAGATTAAAGAAGATTCTAAAAGATTTTAAAAGGCTATAGTTAATGCTAAAAGACTAAAGAAGATTCTAGAAGATTTTAGAAGATTTTAAAAAATTATAAAAGATTCTAGAAGACTACAAAAGGTTCTAAAAAACTATAGAAGATATTAGAATGTGGTGACTTCAAGTATGTCCATGATAATATGTTAGAAACTTAGCCAATAAATTAGCCACGTGTTGCACATATTGATAGCTTGTGAAATAAGCTAAGTACGTGCCATACATTTAAAAAATTTATTTTATACATTTGACATGTGTTGGAGGTCCTACAAAACACCACTGTTGTATTACGTGTTGTCTTGTTCGGAAATACATCGGACACCTGGTCGTAGATGATAAAGTTATATTTGCAAATAATCAAAAAATCCTAATAGATTTCACCCATATATGAAGAATATAATTCAAATTTCAACTCAAAAGTGTTTATAAATACTCTTCTTAGTAACATCAATCATACATATACTCTAATTGCCTTATTTCTTTTATAATTAAGGAATTTTTATTTTTCTTTGCAAGTTCTAATCCTAATCAATGAGTTTTGTTAAGCTATAACTTTTAATCCAACAATCCACTTAGTCTAAAATTTTGCACATAAATGTTGGTATAAGCCTTCTATATGCTTAGAAAAATTCAATCCAATCTAGCTTACAAATTGTGAAAAAATGTCCAAAAATCGCACTAATGACACTTGGAAACCAACTTAAAAATTGATGTAGAAATTCCAGTGGTGATTTCTCCTTCTTCCATTGTTAACTTCAACTCAAACTTGGTGTGTAGCTTGATATATAAGTCTTCTATTACCATGCCAAAATTTATGTTGATCTATATGGTAGATCTTTAGTTATCATAGAAACCCTATCCAACCCTAAACTGCCAATTTCTGACAATCCTTTGTATCAAAGCTCAAATATCTCTTGATTGCATTATTAGATTAATACAAACTTTTGTGTATACTTAGCACATCTAAAAATCCAAACAAAATCAAATTTTGAACCATAGATGCTATACAAATTATACAATTAGTCAAGAATGCAAGCCATCATTGTCTTACATAAAATCCAAAATACCAATACAAAACCTTGACTTTGAACAGCGATTGCAAAGTCATCCAAAATCCTATGGTCACAAATTAAATGCCCTTGAAATAAGCTTTAAGTTGGCTATCCAATTCTAATTGCCGATCTCCAAATGTCCTCGACTCTTGCCTTTGGTGGTCATTTTTGTCCCTAGAGGTCTGATTTCCACCGTGTCTCATACTCGGTTTGTCCATAGGTATCAATTCAACTAATTTTAAGGATTTTTAAGTTTAATTCTATCCTCAATTTAATCCTAGTATCAATTATATTATCTATTTATCTTCTCTATCTTGTTTTTATTAACTTATGGCTTTTCAAAAGCAGTAATAGAGTTTGTACAACCTAGAAGGAAACTTTAATAACTAACTTTTATTTGTTAGCTATTAAAACAAGAAAATAATCTAAGAGGCTTCTATAAAACTTTTTTTAAAATATCCAAAGTTCCTATTGAACCAAGAAAATCAAGTATTAAATATAAATTACTCTTATCTATATCTTTCACTATATAAATGTACTGCAATACGACATTGCCACACATCTATCAAGTAGATAATATATATAGGGATAAAAATAAAGTCTTCTCAACTCTTGGTACTTCTTTTCTTGCTTTTAGTCTAATTCAAGAGTCTTTATATTTTTTAATCTTTAATAATAGTCATTTTATTTTCTTCTTGAATACAATTATTTTCTAATTTTTATTTTGTTTTTTATTTAACATAGATTTTATTGATTTATATATCTTCTAATAATTTGTATCTTTGACAAATTAATAAGAATCTATATATAATATTAGAGCTTTATCTTTTCTTGATTAAGAGTGGATTATTTCTTTTTCTTGATAAGACATATGTATATTAGAAGTTGTACATTATCTACTTTTAAATTAATATATATATATATATATATTGTGAGTTTTTTGATCTATATTTCTTGAATGAAAATAGACACTTTCTTTTCTATTGTATTATTATAGCAAAGCTTGTTGAATTGAAGAGCACAATGGTACAAATGCAAGAGCAAATGAAAAAGTTAATGCTTGCAATGTATCAACTCAATCTACTACCACAAGGAGCTGCAAGATTAACAAGATATGAAGATATAGACGTCATTGGAGCTACTTCAATAACTAAATTGAGCCATATTACTTCACCTATGATAGAATATTATTTAAGTATCAAAAAACTAAATAATAGTTTGCCTAAAAATTTTGATGGCATAAGATTTAAGTTTTAAAGGTTCATCAATTAGATACAGCTAGTGATTGAACTTCAACCTCAAAGTTATTCAACTCAAGGATTATAACTCAAGGTTTATTGAAATATTACTTTCAAATTTTGCTTTATCATGGTTTTTATCTTTTTTTCAACGACATGATTCAATATTGAATAATTTAGAGGTATTTTTAGTAGAATTTTGATCTATATATAATAAACATAATACAATTTGTGTTACAACTAAGAAGATCTATATCTTGCAATAAGGCAATTAATTAATGATATTACATGCTTCATAATTTTAATAAATAGCAATTGATATCAAGTGGAATGATGCTATAATTTTTCTATAGATTACAATATAAAATAAAAAAATTGATATTCAACTTATCCAATCCTCAGACATTGAGCCAAGCAATTGATTTTGCTATTAACTATGACAGTTGACTTTTTGAGTTTTGATTTAAAAAGTGTAGAAGGAAGCCTCAATATTATTATAATTGAATAGTAACACCAACGTCTTCTCAATATGTACATCTCAACATGTAAATTGATGCCGTATGTTTTAAATTTCTTATTGAATAAGAAAAGACTTGTTGTTGTGAAAAAAGATTGTGCTTATATTATGGAGAACCTAAGAACATTGCTCAATATTATTTAAAAAAATAATGTAGTTATAAAATGAGGAATATGACTATCAAAAAAGATAATATGTCGGAAATTAAGTTTGTCTAGCTACAATAGGAACCGTGTAGTTGGAATCTTATATTACTCTTAATAGTACAACTCTTATTTTTTCTTCAAAATCCTTTCTTTATTTTATAATAGATGTATATTTGGGACCTAAAATTCACAAAGCCTCTGCCTTGCTAGATTCAAGAGCC
The DNA here is from genome assembly GCA_036785485.1 of Physcomitrellopsis africana. Taxonomy (NCBI): domain Eukaryota; kingdom Viridiplantae; phylum Streptophyta; class Bryopsida; order Funariales; family Funariaceae; genus Physcomitrellopsis; species Physcomitrellopsis africana. The sequence continues at coordinate 367,445 of JAWRVF010000261.1, forward strand.
TCAACATGTTTTTTAGATAAAAAATTTGTTAAAAGTCATAAAATATCTTTAATACAAAAAATTAAATCCATACATGTAGAAATCATAGATGGTCATCCGTTATCTTTTAAAGATATTATTCATAAAATCCTTCCTATAAATATAACAATAGATGGTCATAATAGTTATATAATCTTAAATATAATTAAATCTCTTTTTAATCCAATCATTTTAGATTTGTCATGGCCAAAAAAATATAATCGTTAAATAGATTAGATTTCTTATAGATTTAATTATTTTTAAAATATTATTAATCAGATAAAAAGTTATAAGTCTAATATAGTAAAATCTATACTTGTAGGTATAAAAGCTTATATGTATTGTAGAATTTACATAAAAACATACTTTATTAACTTTAACATATCTTGCCTTTAGAAACCTGCTCTCAATTTCACTCATAAATCCTTGGATATCACATTAATTAAAGCAAAATTTAGATACAAGGTATTTAAGGAAGTAAGGAAGCAAACCCTTTAAACCTTTTGATTATAGCTCATGTGGTTAGAAAGAACCATGTTGTCAAAATAATCCCTCCATGTTGCCTTTGATTCTGGACCCCCTTTGCTTCATACCTTTATTGCTCTTCAGTAACAAAGACCTAAGTACTAAAATTTGATAAGCTTGTTGCTTATTTTACATTGTAAACATCTTCCAATTTTTGCTCCAAAATTCGTCTTTGAACTAGAGTTATAGACTCTACCCTTCTTCTTTAATTTTGTCTTCTAACAACTCTAGATCCGACCACAAATCTCTTCATAATTCTTTAAACATAGCTTTAATAGCAATGAATTTTTTATACAACTTAAAAGACTCATATATCTACAAATCCCAATAAATTTTACTCAAAATGCTACTCTGATCACAAAGATATGCTCCCTCAAACTTCACTAACTTGGAGATAGACCCCTGTCACTTTGAAAGAGCATAACATTTTATTCTTAAAACAAATGAATATCAAACTTACTCTTATCTCTTTCTTAATTTATATAGATCATGTCTATCAAATTTCACATTCAAATTCGTCTCCTATCTCTATTTATACCCAAAAAACCCACACACATACACTATCTGTACAAACCCCAATCTTGCCTTCACTCTATTTCTCTTTCATCCAAACCCCGGTTACAATTTCACTCATAACTCTCTGCTCAAAGATCATATTGACTTGAGATTTTGACACAAAGTAGTTAACTTTATAAAGAATAAAAATCCAATAAATTTTGCATCTAGAGCCTAAGTGGTTCCCAAGAGCCAAGGCCCGAAATATAGTAACCATCACTGCCCTAGTCTTAAATACTTGCAACTTTGATGACTCATATCTCCCTTGATATTTAACCAAAAGATATGAAAATTATTTCTATATGTTTTTTATCTTGTCTAATACAAATCTACAAAAAATTGCTCTTAAAATCTTCTCCAAGCTCCCTCTACATACAAAAACATACACTACCTATATAAAAATCCTATGCACCTCTAAAAAAATTCTCCCCTCTTCTCTCTCTCGACCCTTCTTTATCATCCCCGCCCAGTCTTCCTTCTTTCCTTGGTCAAAGAGACACCTTAGCCCATATGTTTCCATCTCTTTAACCTTTTATCTTGGATTAACTTGAAGAAATCCCACTTTTTGAGATAAATTTCTATTCTATCTTTTTACTACCATTTTTCTACCAACTTCTCTTCTAATTTCAATCCACAACATTTAAGTTTAGATCTAAGAGAGAAGAGAATAAAGGTAAAGCAGATCTAAGATAAAATAGAAGAAAATCTAACAAATAAAAAGAAACAATTTAGATTAGATTAGAAATAGAAAAGAAAGAACTATATCTTACACTGCCAAGTCAAAGAAGCTTGTGTGGTTAAGTTCTTAGCTACTTTGGAGTTGACGTGAGTTTGAATCCACTTGACTTCATTGTAGAAATCCTTGGCTTCATGACTTAGTACTGCTAGTGGAAATTTTAGCAGGAAATTAATAATTTGGCCCACCTATCATCCCTGAGCTTGTGATAAATATTATAACTCCCAAGATAATGTGGTTATAACCACAACCCCTTTTCTTTTTCATCCTCTCCTCTTCTAATCTATATCTTTTTATTTTAACACATTTTTTTATATCTTTCACACTATGTTTTATTTTACAACGTGACAGCGCAAGCAAGAAATTTGTTGCAAGATGAATAAGAACGGAATCTAAAGAGTAAGCATCAACAAAGTTGAATTAAATCATGGTTGCATGCCTGTGGGCACATTTGAGCATATCCAAAACATGAAAGATCTTTAATATTTCAGTCATATATACCGTTAAGGAAATTGCCAAGAGCACTTGCAAGTAATTCAGCAAATAGTCCAACTTATTTTTTAAGCTCATTCACGAAAAGAGAACGGGGCATACAAAATTGGATATTCCACTGGATATTTTTTCAATAGTGGATACAACCAATTCTAGCAAGACTGGTTCTTCAGAATGGCATGAATTGCTTGCCAATAAGGGCCAATTTAATATGTTTTATAATCGTTGTTTTCACCTCAACTTCAACTAATAAAATATTTATAGATAATAAAAACAAATTGCGGAGGTCTGGAAATTTGCAAAAGACAATTAGGAGAGGCAATGTTTATTTTAATAAGGAACTAAGTGGAACATTATCATCTTCAATGACAATGGGGGGACCAATAGTTCCAATTGCAATCCAAATGGGTACGGCAAGTGATCACATAATTAGCGTAGCCCCATTACCTACCTTTAGAGGTTTGCCAAGAGTAGACCCAATTCAATAATTGTCTTAATTCCTGACTATATGTGTAGCCAATAATGGTAGAATTGAAGATATTTGGTTGAGATAGCTGCCAGCAATCTTAAAAGATATCGCATTTGAATAGTATAATCGCCAATCCATGGATCAATTTTCTAATTGGGAGGCATTGTTAAGTACATTTTTTACTCATTTTTGACCAATTGGATTTAAAGAACATCTCAAGGAAAGGTTAATGAACAACAAAATGGTACCAGAAGAAGTGTTGCAGTCATATTACGATCAAGTAGTAGATATCCTTTGTAAATGGCCAAATAACCAAATGACAAAACTGTTTGTTTTGTCTATATTAATTAATGAATTATATCCACTAGAATTAAAAAAAGCCCAATCAGTCACTATTGCTTCCTTGCTTGATCGAGCTAAGGTATGAAAAGAATGTCATTATGATCAATTTTTAATCCCTGGAGCTAGAATGATTCCATCTTAGGTAGTTTATTAAATGCCAACTTTGAATGAAATAGTGAAAAGTTATTGAAGAATGATTGATTACAATACAAATTTTAGTGCTAATCCGTAGAGAATTGTTAATGCTGTACCATTGTAGGAAGTACCACCAACTACTACAGTTTTGTATTTCTCATACCTCCCACATCAAAACCTAGTATCTACAAAACAGTTATCTAATGAATTAGTATCGAAGGATCTAAATGAGGCTTTATTATTAACTTTGACAAATAAGATGGATGAATTGGCTGTTAATCTAGTAAAAGATAAGGAGAACAGGCATAAATTGACCAATATGCAATACAATATTTGGTACAATAATTGTAAGGGACAAGGTGTCAAGGACATGAATTAAAAAAAGATGTATAATCTACTAAAAATTGTATCAAAGAAAAGTCACAAAATAAGTATCCAAAAGTATGTATATTCAAAGACAAACTGGAATAGCTATTGCCAAAGACTAAAAACATGAAGACTCTTGAAACTAGACTAGGATCAAAAAAGAAGTTGACAAGAGTGAAGAAGGCTTCACTCTTACCTCTATAAATACTATCTAACTAAGAGCTATGTGGCAGTATTCTATATGACCTCATACACGTGTCAAACTTACATGACAAGTTTTTCACATGTGCACCACGTACTTGGCTTGTTCCGCAAGCTACTAACATGTGTGATACATGGCTAGCTTATTCTACAAGCTACCAACATGTGCGCCATGTGACTAGCTTATTGACCAAGTTTCTAACCTACCAATCATCTATAGACATGTATAAAGGTGATTCCGCGTCTATAAAGCTTCTAGGAAGCTATTCTATCAACTTGTTTTACCTACTTCTAGTGGTCTATATTACTTAGATAATTATTAAAATAAATCTTATATCCGTGATATTACCTCTTTTTCTAGGAAAGAATTCTACAAGGAGCGGTGATTACATGTTGAAGAAGTCCAAGATACATTGAATTGTGCTTGCCACATACTCTGATCTTTGTTCCCTTTGAAGATAGTTGATAGGTCCTTTCAACCATCGATAATGTTCCATACCAGGGTGAGAGGACCACCTTGTTATTTGATCATTGTTGAGGTCTTCATAACTCCCTTAAAAAAAACAATAAGAATACCATCAGGAGTAGTTCTTATCTCTAAAAGTATCACCAAACATTGGGAGTCCTTTCTAAGGTTGTGATACTAAACATGTTGTATTTCACCATCAATCTGAGGAAAGACATGTCATTCTTAAGGATCTTCATTTCTATTCCGTTGTCTTGAAGGTTGTGATCGTCATAATGTCTCGTTTGATAAATCAGCAAATGATGGCTGTTGAATTAAATTTGCTCGTTGTTGATCCTCCATCTCTTTAGCATGCACAAATCTAAGGAAATAATAAACAATGATACAAGATATGATGAAACCTCTATAAAATTTGCTATGCTTTATAGCAAAGATTTTCTTGATTTTTTTTTTATCTTAGATTTGATGGATGTCATCAATGAAATGCATTGACTTTTATTGATGCATTTGCTAGATTCTTGGAAGGCTCCTATGTGTGTTCACTAATATCATATCTGTGCAAATGCACAAGATATTCTAGTCGATTTTAGCACCACCTTGAATCTAAAATCTCTTCAACCTCAAATTCTTCATCATTATCCACTTCTATAAGAGGCAGTGACATTTGTCTTCTTCTTTGTATATCCACTGTCTTGTATGGCTCGAGTAGTGATGCATAGAATATAGGATGGATCTTCATGGACTCTGATAGGTAAAATTGATATTCAACTAGATTGATTTATTTAAAAATAGAAAAAGATCCAAGCCTACAATAGTTCAACTTATCACAAAGACGAGTAGTCTTGATATTGCAACGAAGTAATCATACCTTGTCCTCCACATTGAATTGTGGTTGTTTCTTGCGATACGCATCTGTATTTATTTTTTGTTGTTCTTGAGTTTCTTTTAATTGCACCTTCATTATTTCATGTAGCTTTGACAAATGATTTGCCAAATCTTCTGCCACTGGATTATCAATTTTTGAAAAGTCAAAAGCATCAAGTCATGGATAGTAATCATAATTGGCAAAGAAAGGTATTTGTTGTATAGAAGAATGTATCATATTATTATAAGCAAACTCTGCTAATGGCAGAAGAGTTGTCCAATCATCTTATTGGTAATTGATGGTACACCTTAAATATTGCTCCAAGACTTAATTCATATGCTCTGTTTGTCCGTCAATTTGAGGATGAAAAGCTGAAGATAACTTTATATCCACTTTTAAGATTATAAAAAGGATTCTCCAAAATCTTGACACAAATTGAGTTCCCCTATCTGATATAATATCTTTAGATAATCCATGATAGTGATAGATATTATTAATGAAAAGCTTAGCTGTTTCTTCACTTGTGATAGATATTGTCCATGGCACAAAATGTGCCATCTTGATGAATTGATCTACTATGACAAATATAGAGTCGTAAGACCTTGAGCTTGGAAGATTTGTGATGAAATCTATAGAAATAAAAGACCATGGTTGTTTTGGAATATGTAATGGCTAAAGAAGCCCAAAAAATTGATGACGAGGAGTTTTGGATCTTGAGCAGATATCACATGATTGTATAAAGTCTTTGACTGCCTTTTACATTTGAGGCCACCAAAAATCTCTTGATATAAGTTCCAAAGTCTTATTGTATCCAAAATGTCCTGCTGCTAGAAAATCATGACGTGCTTGAAGAACACGTAAACGTGCTTCTCTTTTTGGAACATATAGGCCTCCTTCAAAATATAATAGATTATTCTTGAATTCAAATTTAGAAGAATCATGAGACTTGGAAGAATTATTCTTGATATCATGAATAAAAGGATCTGAGGACATACTTGATTGAATTTGCTTGAGAAAAGTTGAATCAACAGTCAATGTTGATTTCATTGCTTAAAGATGAAATAGCTTCAGTTTTAAGAGGGCTGTTCTTTATTGCTCAAAAGCTACATCTCTTTCTTTTAGTACAAAATAAGACGTCTAGAAAAGACATTTGACAAACCTTGTTGTTTTTCTAGCTGATAAGTAATAATGAACTCAAATCTTGACAAAGACATACTCCAACAAGCTTGGTAATGATTCAATATGCGTGCCGATATGAAATACTCGAGGTTCTTGTGATCCGTTGTCGTGGTAGAGAGAATCTGCCTCAAGAAAGCGCTGGGCTTCTGGCTACCACTAATTACTCAAGCAAGATTCAAGTATAATAAAACCCCCTAAGTTTATATAAAAGAGATTTTCATAGGGCTATTACACCCAATATATAAGCCTAATTTCCTCAAACCACTCAAAACATAACAAAATACTCTAAACCCTCATTCCCCCGTAGGAAAGGAATTTTTCCTGAACTTCAATAATCCATAACTTTTAATATAACCGTCCAAATCTACTCCAAATTTATATGAAGTACTGATGTATTCTTCACAACTACCACCACAAATTTCAATTTTCGATTCATTATCAATCTTTAGATATTGCCAAAACCCTAGCAATAGCTTTAAACCCTAGTTTACAAACACCCATGTACTAAAATCTTCATATCTCACAATTTAAAAGTCCAAATGCTATGAAACTTTGATTTATAGCTTCTTAGCATAATAATACACCTTCTTAGAAATTTTGAGACAAAAATTCATCCAAAAACTTAAGATATGGCAAACCCCATCACTATCAACAAAACGGCCTAATCACTGCCTTGGAATTCGATTTGCTATCTTTGACTCCCAATAACTCCTTCTTCAGAACTCCAAATGTAGTAATTCTTCTATATTAGATGTAGACCTTGAAATCTCCTCTCTAGCCGCACCTTTTGATCTCCAAAAACTTTCATATAACTCCTCCAATCCTCAAAAGAGTGACAGTATGTCTCATATTGACACCTTATTTTCAAATGGCTATAACTTCTTTATCCTAACTCCAAATCCTCTAATTTTTATACACAAATTGTATCCGAAATCCTAAACTTTACAACCCTAGCTTCTGATTTCCTAATGGCCTCCTTGAAGTTTCGAAAACCCTTGTTAAGGTCGCAGGCACCCTCCTCAAAGCCCATTGGGCATGGTATTCGACCAATAGGGATGAAGTTTCCTATTCCTTGCCTTCATCCGACCATTCCTTTATTTCATCCCTCCCAATTAGCCTCCTATTAGCTTATATTTTCATCCTTAGGCTCCCACCTTCTCTCAAGGCTTCATACTAATCATTTAGATCTTATAATTTTTAAATATCATAATCAAAATAAGTAAAAATAAAATAAAGTTTCTTCTATCAATCCCTTTAATTTATTTTATTAACCATTCTAATACATATCTAAATTTATAAACATATTATGATTTTTGAGTGGATTTTACATATTGTAAATAATTTCAGTACGACACCATATATATAGTGATTAAACTGGAAGCACCTTCTAGATAATGATCCTATTCTTAAAAGGAATCTACGATTGCAACAAGTTCTTTGTCGTGGATCTCATAATTGATCTCGGTTGCTAAAAAGTTTCTTGAATAAAAAGCTATTGAATGAAGTTTGTTATCTATTCCCATTTGTGACAAAATCAGACCTAAGGCAAAGCCTAATGCCTCTGTTTCCATAAAAAATACCTTAAAAAAGTCAACATGGTACAAGATTGGTGCAAAAATAAACGATGTCTCTAGGGCTTCAAATACTGCTTCAATTTGTTAATTCCATTGGAATTTGTCTTTATAGGTCAAACGTATAAGTAGAGTTGCAACTTGAGAGAAGTCTTTGATGAAGATCCAATAATAATTAGCAAATTCCAAAAAGTATTGGACATCTCTTACCATCTTTAGAATCTTCCAATTCATGATTGTCTGGACTTTTTCAGGATCCATCATCAGACCATCATTTAAAATAATATATCCTAAAAAATCAACTTGAGTAGTATGAAATATACACTTTTCCATCTTGGTGTATAATCTCGCATCTCTAAGTTTTTGTAATACTTGACGAACATGTATTTCATGTTCTTCTACATTCTTAGAATAGATCAAAATATCATCTAGGTAGCAGACGATAAAATTGTCTAGGAACTCACAAAAAATATAATTCATGAGATGTTGAAAAACAATTGGTATATTTGTAAGTCTAAAAGGCATGACATTATATTCAAAATGTCCGTTTCTGGTTCAAAATGCAGTTTTCCATTCATTTCCTTCTTTGATGCATACTAGATTATATGCTCCTCTTAGATCTATTTTTGTGAAGATCTTAGCTTAATTTAAGTGGTCAAAGAGTCTTAACATCAAAGATAATGGATATCTATTCTTGATTGTGATCTTATTGAGTCCTCGATAGTCAATATACATCCGCAATAATCTATCTTTTTTCTTTACAAATAGAATTAGAGCTCCTGCTGGAGATTTAGAATGGCGTATGAAATTCTTGGCCAAATTTTCATCAATATATGCCTTGAATTCAGACAACTCATCTTGTGATAAATTATAGATTGGTCCAAATGGTGGCTGATTTCTTTCCTTGAGGTCAATTGAACAATCATATAGACAATGCTCCGGAAGAATATCTGTATTTTTTTTCTCAAAAACGTCCTAATAATCTAGATATTGGCTTGGAATGCCACTTAAAGTCTTTCCACCATCAGAAACGGGTGTGGCATAAATAACAAAAGTTGATCCTTCTTTTGCTACGTGTATAAAAGCTTTTACACCTATAAGTATGGATTTTATTATACTAGACTTATAGCTTTTTATTTAGTCGGCAGGATGTTTAATAACGTTTTGAGAAAAGTCAAGTCTACGAGAATTCCAATCTATTTGAGGGTTATATTTTTCTAGCCATGATAAACCTAAAATAACTAGATTAGACGGAGATTAAATTATATTAAAGATTATGTAGTCATTATGATCATCTATTTTTACTTTTATAGGATGGATTTCATGAGTGACGTCTCCAGTAGACAATAGACAACCATCTATGATTTTTACATGTACGGATTTAGTTTTCTGTACTAAAGATATTTTATAATTTTTAACAAATTGTTCATCTAGAGAGCATGCTGAGGCTTTTAAATCTAATAAGACAGAGGCTTTGTAGTTTTTTAATCCTAAATATACATCTACTATAAAACAAGAAGAGGGTTCTGGGCAGAAAATAGGACCTTCACTAGGAATTGTAGAAGGTTCCAATTGCACGGTATTGTGTTGTGATTCGGCTACTATGTGAAAAATTTGTACATGTATATTTAATATATAATTTATTACATAACTAAAAGAAAGCCATATTAGTGGACCTTTATTGGTTATAGGATGTGATTAGGTTGCTAGTTTAAAAGGAATCTATTAAAAGGATTATTATTAAGATTTATATAACTTTATTTTTTTTTTAGTAATGACTTTTGAAGTTAATTTTATATTGATAGTAACTTGTATATATCTTAAGTCACCTATGTTAGACATTGGTGATCCTTAAGATCTTATTTAGTTCTTTTATTTGGTGCTTAAAGCACAAAGAATGTAAATCTTATAAAAAGAAGAGTTAGAAAAAGGTTTTTAGTGTAAAAAGGGTAGTTTGGCCATCCATGTGGAGGAATAGAGGTGGATGATAGAAATCTCTATTCTAATTGGCCAAAAACCATGCCCAATGGACTTCAAGGAGGCTACCTAAGGGTTTATTAGGAGTTAGGGTTTGTTTTTCGGAGTGGAGTCGAACATCGGAGGCTAGGATCATAAGGTTTAGGTTTTTGGATCTGGTTTAGATGCAAATTTTGTGTGATTTGCACTTTTTATGAAGAAGTTATAGGCGCCCAAAGTTAAGGTGTTGATTTTGGATATATTGTCACTCTTTTGGGTATAACTCGTGCATACAAAGAGAAATTAAGGATTGGCAATTGGGATTGGAGAGAGCACTTTTACAACTATATTTTTTATAAATAGCTTAATAAAATCTAAGCTAGGATGAAGGAAATATTGGGAGTTGAAATTAGTGCTTATAAACTTAAGGGTAGTAACCGACCTGCTTACATAGTGGTTACATTTTGAGCTATATTTTAGGCAATTTCATAGATTTTTGGCTCAAAATTCTTAAGAGTATATATGTTTATGTCACAAGACTATGTGCAAAAACTTTGTGGCATTAGGATTTTGGATTTGTGAGATAAAAGGAAAATAGTGCTCAGGTGTCTTTAAGCTAGGGTTTTAAGCACCTGCTAGGGGTTTTGAGATATCAGACGATCGGAAATGAATTTATGGTTGATTCTTTTTTACAATGAAACTTAAGAAAATTATCTACACTTTGAATTAAATTTTATAGAAATTTAATAGTTGAATCAAGAGTTATTGGACTCTAAAGTTTAGCAAGAAATAAGTCCTTGCATGTGAATAAAATTTTGAAGGGTTTTTGTGGAAATTTGAACCCTTTTTGTACAAACATACTTGAATACAAGAGGGTTTATATACATAATTTTTTTTTTATAAGATTATTGTATTATTTGTCTTTTTTATTAAAGATAAATTACTTGTTGGATTTTTTCCATCAAGTTTCAAATAAACTCTCCACAGCCAGGAACCCAATGTATTTCCAGATAGAAGGCCACGTCATACGACAATGGTCCCTATTGTAGTTGGACAAATTCATTCTTTGACAAGTTATCTTCTTTGATAGCCATACTCTTCATTTTGTAGTTGTGTCATTTCTTTGAATAATGTTAAGCAGTGTGCTTAGATTCTCCATAATATAAACATAATCCTCTTTGACAACAAGAAATCTTTTCTTATTTAGTAAAAGGTTTTAAAACATACCGCATCAATTTGTTTGTCTTCTACTTCCAAATGTATGTTTTTTGAGGACGTTGATGTTGCCATTGAATAATAACGTTGAGGCTCCCTTATATGACTCTTGGATCAAAATTCAAAAAGTTAATTGTCACACTTCACAGCAAAATCTATTGCTTGACTCAATGTTTGAGGATCGGATAAATTGAGCATTAATTTTTTTTACTTCATATTGTAATCTGTAGAAAAATTGGCTGATGAGTGCAGCATCATCCCACTTGATATCAATCGTTAGTTGTTAAAATTGTGAAGCGTATAACGACACTGATTGATTGCCTTATTGCAGGATGCAAATCTTGTTGGTGGCAACACGGATTGCATTATGTTTTCCATACATAGATTGAAATTCCGCTAAAAATGCCTCCAAATTATCCAATATTGGATCACGTCATTCAAAAAAAGATAAAAACCACGAGAAAGAAAAATTTGAAAGTAATGGTGCCAATAAATCTAACTTGAGATTCCTTACGTATGATAACTCTGAGGTTGAAGTTCAATCACCAATTGTACCTGATTGACAAATCCTCAAAACTTAGATCTTGAGCCATCAAACTTCTCAAGCAAACTAATTTTTGGTTCTCTAATGTTTGAACGGTGTTCTATCATAGATGAGGTAGTATGGTTTGGTGTAGATATTGATGCAGCTCCAACCATCTTCTTGCATTTGTGCCATTGCACTCTTTATTTCCGCAAGCTCTGCCATGATAATACAATAGGAAGGAAGGTGTCTATTCTCACTTCAAGAAATGCAGAATAACACACTTAAAAAAGAAAAAATTCTAAAAACAATATCAATTTAGAAGTGGATATTCCACAACTTCTAAAATGCTTATATCTTATCAAGAGAAAGGGTTAATCCACTCTTAATCAAGAAAAGACTAAGCTCTAATATTATATGTGTATTCTTGTCAATTTGTCAAGGACAAGAATTCGATGAAATCAAATAAACATATGATACTTCAATTAAGAAGAATAACTAAGTAAAAAGAAGGAAGTATATATTAAAAGAAATTAGAATAGCTATTGCCACAAGACAAGAAAACTACAGACTCTTGAATTTGGGCTAGGAGCAAGAAAGGAATAGATAAGAGTGAACAAGGCTTCATTCTTGCCTCTATAAATACTATCTAACTAAGAGCTACATGGTGGTATTCTATAAGACCTCCTACACATGTCTAATTTGTAAGACATGTGTCAAACTTGCACAAGAAGTTTTGCACATGTGCGCCACATATTTGGCTTGTTCCGTAAGCTACCAACATGTGTGATACATAGCTAGCTTGTTTCATAAGCTACCAACATGTGTGCCATGTGGCTAGCTTGTTGACCAAGTTTCTAACCTATCAATTACCTATAGACATGTATAAAAGTGATTCCGCATCTATGAAGTTTTTAGGAAGCTTCTCTTTGAGATATTATCAAATCAACTTATTTTATTTACTTCTATTGGTTTATATTAATTAGATAATTATTGGAATAAATCTTATGCCAATGACAAGGATCTAAGAAATATTTAGTATATCCAAAGGACATAGAAAATTTTGATCATGCTATTATTGAGTGGATGATTAATCTTATAGTTAATAAAATTAATACATTAGAACCAATAATAGATAGTTTCAATTTGTCGGATTAAATGAAGGATTCAAAATAATTGAGGAAATTCAAATTAGAAGTTGCAAAACCTGTCTGCCAATCCATTAATCTGTGCACCAATGAAATACCCCAGATTATCAAAGTGTACACTGGTATTATGGATATAGAGCTCAAAAATTAGATAGAATTCTTTTTAAGTCATAAATCTGCTTTTGCTTAGTCATATGCGGATTTAAAAGGTGTTCCTACTAAAGTTTGTCAGTATCAAATTATCTTAGAGGAAGATGCTACACTAGTTCATCAAAGACAACACTACCTTAATTCAAAATATTTTCTCATGGTAAAAGAAGAAGTAGATAAATTTTTAGACGTGGGCTTCATATATCCAATATTGTATAGTGAATGGATTTCACCAATTGTGATAGTACCAAAGAAGAATGGAAAAATCCAAATCTGTCAAGACTTCCATAAATTAAATGTGGCAATCAAGAAGGATTATTTTCCCTTACCTTTTATAAATAATATATTAGACAGAGTAGCCGGACATGAATAGTATTCTTTTTTGGATGGATTTTTGGATTACAATCAAATTAAAATTACAGCAGAGGATAAGTTAAAGACTACTTTTATCACAAATTGGGGCATATTTGCTTATAAAGTGATGCCATTTGGATTAGGTAATATCCTAGCCACATTTCAAAGGATAATAATATAAGCATTTGAGTAATATTTATGATTGTCAATGGAGATGTTTTTAAATGGTTTTTGCACATTTAACACGACAACTGATCATTTGGAATATTTTGATCAATATGATAAATATGGGATATCTTTGAACTCTGAGAAGTATCAATTTGGTGTATCCTCGACAAAGCTTTTCAAACACATTGTTTCCGTGGTTGATATTGCTAGTGATCCATATAAAATAACTCATTATTGGTCTTATCAAAGCTAAATATAATGTCGGATATTTGTGTTTGTAAGCCATGTCAGCTATTATTGATGATTTATTGATTTATTTGCAGTGATATGTCAGCCTTTAACTATTCTCTTAAAGAAACCACTATTAGATGGATCTAGTCCAACTTGGACCAAGGAATGTGTAGTTGCGTTTGAAGAATTGAAGCACAAATTGGTGTCTGCACCAGTATTGATTGTACCATGTTGGATGAAACTATTTCATGTTTATGTTGATGCATCCAATGTTGCTATTGGATCCGTACTAAATCAAAAGGATGAAAAAGATTTAGATCATCCAATATAATATATTAGTTGATAATTCATTGTTGCGGTACAAAATTATACTATGATTAGATGAGAAGCCTTAGACATAATCTATTATATATAGAAATTTTGGTACTATCCGCTTGGTTATTCATTCGTGTTTCATATTGATTACAATGCTTTTAAGTATATGGTCAATAAACCTCAATTGAGTGGATGCATTACTTGATGGGTGTTATTCCTTCAAGAATTTAATTTTATTATTAATATTCGACTAGGAAAGAAACATGCCAATGTAGACTATTTATCATGTCTGACAAATATATTAGAAAATGAACCTATCAATGATGTATCAATGATATCTGGATGTAGAATTATTTACTATGGATGTAATTTCATCAAAATATAATAAATTGATTCAATGCTTGACATTCGAGACATTCCCACTTACTTATAACAAGAAACTTCTGCGGCGCCTGATTTTGAAAAGTGCTCCATATACCATGATTGATGACGTTTTGTATAAGCAAGAGAAGGATGGAATATTATGCCATTGTATATTTCAAAGTGAAGTACATGCCATATTGGAAGGCTGTCACCTTGATAGTTGCGATGGGCACTTTACCGATGATAGTATTGCTTGAAAAGCTTTAATGGCTGGTTATTGGCTAATAATGTTTTTTGATGTACACCAATATATATGACGCTGTGAACCTTGTCAACATATTGGTAGATCTATTGGTACTTCTGCCATGCTGTTGGTAACAATTTGGCACAAGCACCATTTGAAAAATGGGATATTGATTTTATAAGACCAATTGCACCAACCACACAAAATGAACATAAAAGATATATTTTGATAGCGACTGATTATATAATAAAATGGACTGAAGCAGTGGCAACAAAAAATGATAACATTAATATAGTAGCGATATTTTTATATGAAAATATTATCACTTGCTTTGGATGTTCCAAAGAATTGGTAAGTGATTGGGGCACCCATTTTATTAATTCTACAATTTAAGCCTTAACAGATAAATATGAGATCAAACATCAAAAAACAACGCCATATCATTCTCGGGCCAATGGATAGACTGAAAAGACCAATGGTGTTTTAACTAAGACGGTGTTTGGTGTGGGAACGGACTAGGATACAAAATTGTTTGCAACTTTGTGGATGTATCATATTGCATATAAAGTTACTACCAATTCTATACCATTCAAATTAGTATAGAGACAAGAGATAATATTACCAATTGAATTGGAAGTTCAGAGTTTAAGAATTGCGTTGGATGAACGTCTTGGTGACAAGGCATCCCTCCAATATCAGTTAGCACAATTGAAAAAATTAGATAAAGTTAGGACTACAACTCTTTTAACTATAGAAGCTACACAGCTCCGCCGTAAGAGTTATTATGTTTGTAAATTATGTCCCAAATCTTTTATGTCCAATGATCTAGTGCTTCTTTATGATAGCCGATTTCACAATTTTTTGGAAAAATTCCAAGTTTATTGGTATGGATCGTATTAAACAATGGAAGCCTTTTCTAATGGTTTAGTTCAATTAGAAGATTTTTTGGATATTCAATTTATCACATGAATCAACGAAAACAGTTACGACTTTATATATATCAGGTATAAGTTTTAAAATTAGAAGGGAAGAAGGAGTATTTGTTAATGATAGATTGTGTATATTATAGGTGGATGATGGTTAGAAAAGACGACTGATGGATAGTTGGGATACTATTGCTGCCTAGTTAGGAAAATCAGATGTGAGATTACGATACACTAGATTAGAAATTGTGGATTCAGATTCAAATAAAAGGTTAAGAGCAGGGCATTTAATAAAAGTTACAAAGATTGTTGTATGAAGCATATGCATTAGAATATTGAATTTACTTTAGTGAGCCAAAATAGTGTTAGTGTGAGCTAAGAGTGCGAAGTGCATCGTAGTCGATAATGTGGATGGAAAGGTCGAAGAAAGCTACGGACAAAGAGGAAAGTGTCTAAAATATGAAGAGTAAGAATAATTAAGAGTCGCCATCTTTAGTGGTGATCATCAATATAGAACCAATGAAGTTGGAATTCTATTGGATCCCACAAAGATAGAGAGATTTTAGAAATGCGCAGCTATATGTGTTTTTCAAAGAGTCAATTAATTTGCTGCCAATTGATATGGAATTGGTGGCGGAATATATAGCACACTACAATCCAATGGATGATTCAAGTGTAGTAAAAGAGAGGATAATTAGGATAGATAAGGATACCTTGTAGAAGTATTACATCTTTTAATTGGTGAGCTTGTAGTGGATGTCAAAGTGTTTAGTGACTTTCAACCAAGTAGTTATTTTAAAGGCGGCATTTCATCACTAGAATTAGGGTTGGAAGGTGGCAGAGGTGCTCACACCAAAGCTTATGGAATAGATACGGTTCGTTCATAAGCGGCTAGGTTTGAACTGACATACCACCTACATGTCCAAATGGCTCTTGTTTGTGGCGAGATAGCTAGTGCAGAGATAGTAGTAAATAAAGTCAAAGAGTCAAATCGATTGGCGGAACAAGAGGCCATTCCAGTGACTACACCAATGTGGGTTCCAATTCTCTTAGTAATAGAGGTGGCGACGAAGATTTGAGTTATGAATACCAAAATAATAGAAGGAAGGAGTCTCACAAAAGTAATATTGGATCAAATTTTTTAATTGCAGCTTATAATAAATAAATTGGAGGAAAACTTAAAGCAAAAATTAGACGCAAGCAAAAAAGAGATAATAGAAAAAAATTGCCGAATTATAGAACAGGATCGTAATATCAAGGAAAAGGCAAAATCTAAGTTGTTGTTAGAATAGAAATTAAAGAAGGAACAGGAAGCTTGGGCAAAAGATAAAAAATGTATTTATTGGGCCAAAAATAAGAATTATTGGAGAATTATAAAATGCAAGATTTAGAAAAGGAGGCGTTGAAGAGTTTGTTGCAAGTAAAACGTGAAAATGCAATGAAATTAGACTAGGAAAAGGTGAAATTGGGGGACCAATACAGAATTGAAATGGACAAACTACGGAAAAAAATTAGTACCTTGAAGGTTGAAGTGGCAAAATTGGAAGGCGATGTAACTAATATTGGTCAACCACATAAATCTGTCCTATCAATTTTAAATATTGGTGAGTTGGAGGAGAAGATGAAGCATCATGAGCACCAATTAGAAGCAAAAGATGCCAAAATTCTACTATAAGAGGCTCAAGTTCGGAAATTGGGAGCAGATAACAAAGATTTATCAGCCCAATTAAAAGGTAATCATATAGATTTATCAGAGGATGATGAGGATTTAGAATTAGAACCAGATATAAAAAAAACCTCCTATGGAGAATCCTAGAGTGTTCCAATCTAGAGAGCCGGCTTTATAACAGAAAGTTTTTTTCTATTAATTTTGTGTTTACGAAGGCACTGCATAATTAGAAATGGGGCTATGTAGAATAAATATATAATTTTAAAAAAATAGAATAAGGATTAAAAATTGATAGATTGGATGATTAATCCAATTTCTGGTTTGTATAGATGGTAGCATAGGAAAGTTAGTTGAAAAAGTGGTTAAGGTAGGAGAGATGACGGTTAGAGTCTCGGTTTTTAATATAAAGAGAATAAAAAAGAAGAAATCAGAGCAAGACTATGAGAGTCAAGAGCCAAGATAAGCTTGGTGCTACCTCTCTCTTTTATTTTTTTTTATGTTAGATTGTAGTGGAGCATTTGGTTAACATTCTAATTGATTGTATCATATAAACTGTGAAGTACAATAATAAAACAGAAAATTAAATTCATATGTGGATGTATAAGAGATTAGAATTATGTGATGATTGAGTTCAATGTGGCAAATTGGCAACCAAAGACAAAATTTATCGATGCAGTTTGAGTGTGAATGAGAATGTTATGCCGTATTGATTGTGAGAGTTGAGCGGTAAAAGAAAATATTGGAGAGATGATCTGTTTCAAAAGACGTTCTTGGTAAGAAGTTATTTCCAATGATTGGAGTGTATAGCAAATGTATGTAGTCTCTCAAGATAATAGAATATTGCTAGTTGTTCTTGTGAGATTGTTGGAAGTTGGAGAGGTTGTCATTGTTTAGAGCATTTGTATGTTTATTAGACTCTATTATTTAAGAGCAATTAATTGTGTGATCCTAGCAGTGTATCTCATGTGTTTAGTCTTTCTCTATGTCCGAATCCCCTTTTGCAGATTTACTCTAGGCAATATTAATAGAATAAGTAAAATGATAAATTACATCCATGTAGCAAAGAAAGATCATCTTTTGTTATTTATACTACATCCATTTTTGATGGTGGAAAGATTTCAAGTGGCATTCCAAGTCAATATTAAGATTATCAAGATGTTGTCGTGTTGTAATACGTTTATTTCATGAAAAATAAGAATAATAATAATTTTTATTTAATATTCAAATGTCTTAGTTCAATAAGAACTTAAGATACTTAAGAAAGGTTTTATGAAAGCCTTTTAGATTATTTTCTTATTTTAATAGCTAATAGATAAAAGTTAATTATTTAATTTTCCTTCTAAGTTGTAAAAACTCTTTCACAGCTTTTAAAAAGCCATAAGTTAATAAAAATAGAATATAAGAGATAAATAATTAATATAGTTGATATTGGGATTAAATTGAAAATAGGATCAAGGTTTAAAATCCTTAGAATAAGTTAGATTGATACTCGCAGGTTGACCATGTATGGGACAAGGTGAAAATCAGACCTCTAGCTACAAAAATGGCCACCAAGGACAAGGTGTCAAATCATTCAGAGATCAACAATTAGGATTAAAAAATTAGCTTTAAGCTCATTTAAGAGATATTAAACTTGTTTCTATAGGATTTGGGAGGACTTAGAAATTACTATCTAAAATCAAGATTTATATTGGAGGTTAAGTTTTTATGTAATAAAATTAGGACGAGCACTTTTAGCTATTGTGTATAATCAAAGTGACATCTATGATAAAAAATTTGGTAGTATGTAGATGATTGAGTGTGCTAAGATTGAATAAATATTTGTAGCAATGTAATAGTGCAATCAAGACTTATTTGATCTTTAGTACAAAGAAGTACCAAAAATTGACAGTTTAGAATTATTTAGGATTTCTGCAATATCTAAAGATCTATTAGTCAAATCAAAGTGAAATTTGGCAAAGTATTAGAAGACTTAAAAGACAAGCTTCATACCAAATTTTAACTAAAATTAATTATTGGAGAAGGAGAAATTATCACTAGGATATCTATAACAACTTCTAAGTTGGCAATGAAATGATATTAATATGGGTTTTGGTTGATTTTTCACAATTTGTAAGTTGGATTGGATTAAAACTTTTTAAGCATATATAAGATTTTTATTTGCATTTGTTTGCAAAATTTCACACCAAGTTGACAGTTAGATTAAGAGTTAGAGCTTATTAAAGTTCACTAAATAAGATTAAGACTTATAAAGAGAAATCTTAGTTGCTTGATTGTGACAAGTAATAAAGCGATTGGGATTTATGTATGGATGAAGTTATTAAGAAGATTGCTTTTAAGTACTTTGTATTGACTTAAGCACTCTTGTATTGATATTCAAACATATTCTTCTTATACTGATGAAACTAATTAAGGGTTCTTGGATATTTGTGAACCGCAACTTTACCCTCTTCAACCAGGTGCGTGACGCATTTCCAAACAGGACAACACATAATAAAACAACATTTATAAAAAAAAAATGCAATTATTCTTCTGAAATATTATCCATATAATTATTCAATTAATCTCAAAGAAAGAACTCAGCCTCTGTTTGAACCAATTTATAATTTATCACAAAATGAGTTTGTTGAATTCAACAAATATATTGATGAAAATTTAGCCAAAAATTTCATATGCCATTTAAAATCTCTAATAAGAGCTTTTATCTTATTTGTGTAGAAAAAAAATGGATCATTATAAATATGTGTAGATTATTGAGGATTCAATAAGATTACCATCACAAATAAATATCCTCTACCTTTGATATCTAGACTTTTTGATCAATTGAATTAAGCTGAAATCTATACAAAAATAGATCTATAAAGAGCATATAACTTGGTTTGCATCAAAGAAGGAGATAAATAGAAGACTTTATTTTAAATAAGGTATAGATACTTTGAATATAATGTTATGCCTTTTGGACTTATAAATTCATCAGTTGTTTTTCAACATCTTATGAATGATAATTTTTGTGAATTTTTAGATAATTTTATTGCTTGTTATCAAGACAACATTTCAATCTACTATAAGAACACAAAAAAACATATATTACATGTTTGTTGTGAGTTAGAAAAACTTAGAGATATGGGATTGTATACCAAGATGAAAAAGTATGTATTTCACACTATTTAAGTTGATTTCTTAGGATACATCATTTTGAATGATGGTCTCATGATAGATCCTAAGAAAGTCTAGTCAATCAGTTATGATAAATAACTTTTTGCAATTATGGATTTTTTTTAAAAATAATATTATTATTTAAAAGGCACTTCTAATCCAATCACCATATATACAAATCATAAGAACCTTAAGTACTTCATGTCAATATGTATATTGAATTGTTGTTAAGCTTGTTGAAGCATGTTTTTGCCAAGATTTCAATTCATTATCACTTATTGGCCAATAAAATAATAAGGTTTGTCCGATGTTCTTTCTAAATATTCTTATCTTGTACCAAAAGAAGAAAATATATCTTTTAATCAACAAAGAACAATCATCTTAAAGTTGGAGCAATTTTATCTTCAAGCAATAAAATCAACATTCATTATTAATTCAACTTTTCTGAAGTAAGTCTAATTAAATATATCCTTAGATCTTCTTATTCATGATATTAAGAATAATTCTTCTAAGTCTTATGATACTTCAAAGTTTGAGTTTAACAACAGTCTACTTTATTTTGAAGGAGACTTATATATTCTAAATAATGAAGCATGACTATATACCCTTGAAGCTCATAACAACTTCCTTACAATAGGACATTTTAGATATAACAAGATTTTGGAACTAATATCAAGAGATTTTTAGTGGCTTCAAATGTGCAAGGTTGTTAAAGAATTTGTACAATTGTGTAATGTTTGTTGAAGATTAAAAACTCCTCCAATCATTACATATACTAGAATAATTTTGATCTTTTGTTTCTATGGATTTTACTATAGATCTTTTTAATTCAATTTCATATGATTTAATATTCATGATTGTAGATCATTTCACCAAGATTGCACATTTTGTATCATGTAAAAAATCTATTATAAGTGAAGAAATAATTAAACTCATCTTTGATAATATCTATTACTATCATAGTTTATTAATGGATATTATATCAGATAGAGGGAGATAATTTGTATCAAGATTTTAGAGAATTCTTTCCTAAATATTGAAGGTAGACATAAAATTATCTTTAGCTTTCTACTTTCAAATTGATCGGCAAATGGAATGGATAAATCCAATTTTAGAAAAATATTTAAGATGTACCATCAATTATCATCAAGATGATTGGACAACTCTTCTGCTATTAGTAGAGTTTATTTATAATAATTTAATAAATTCTTTTATCTAACAAATTATATTCTTTATCAATTATGGATATTATCCATGACTTGATACTTTTGATTTTTAAAAAATTGATAATCCTATATTGGAAGATTTGACAAATTGGTTATTAAAATTATATTCAATAATCAAAGTATAATTAAAAGAAGCTCAAAAACAATAAAAGATCAATACAAATGTCTATCACAAGAAATAATTTGAATTCTACATAGAGAATAAAATATGATTATTTTATTATAATATCAAGATTATTTGTCCTTGTGATAAGTTGGATTATTATAGGCTTGGACTATTTTTTATTTATGAACAAATCAATCCAATTGTTTATTGATTACACCTACTAAAATCTATAAAGATCCATCTTATATTCTACATGTTATTGCTCAAGTCATATAAGACAATGGATATACAAAGAAGAAGATACCACTGCCTCTTATAGAAGTGTACAATAATAAAAAATTTGAAGTGGAAGAGGTCTTAGATTCAAGATGGTATCAAAATTGGCTAAAATATCTTGTATATAAGTATAAATATGATATTATTGAACGTACATGAGAGCCATCTAGGAATCTAGCAAATGCATTAGCAAAAGTCAATGTATTTCATCAATGACATCCATCAAAATTAAGATAAAAAGTCAAAAAAATCTTTACTAAAAATCAAAGTAAGTTTAATATAGATTTTATTCTATCTTGTATCATTGTTTGATATTTTTTTGAATTTTTTAATATCAAAGAATTAAACAATCAACAACTAAAAAATTTAGCTTAAGAGCTATTATTTGTTGACTTATTGGATAAGACATTACGACTATTACAGCCTTCAAAATGACAAAATAGAGATGAAGATTTTTAAGAATAATATGTTTTTTCTTGGATTGATGGCGAGATACAATAGCTAAGAAGACCAATCAACTATCTTTAAAGAAAACAAAGATCAAAGTATGTAGCAAATATAATTTGGTGCATCTTGGACTTCCTCAATATATAATCACCACTTGTCATGGAACTTGTTTTTAGAAGGTAGGATAATGTTACACATATAAGATTTATTCCAATAATTATCTAGATAATATAGATAGATAGAAATAAGTAAAAATAGATTAATTTGATAATATTTAAAAAAAAAACTTCCTAGAAGCTTCATAAATACGGTTTCACCTTTATACATATTTATAAGTGATTGATAGGTTAAAAACTTGGCCAACAAGTTAGTCACATGTCACACATGTTGATAGTTTATAAAACAAACTAAGTATGTGGCACACACATTGTTAGGGACATACACTTTGAAAATTCACAAAACCTTTTAGAACATTATAGAGGTTTTTTAATTATTGAAAGTCGATTGAGAAGCTTCTTAGTTGGTGAATGTAGCTTAAAAAGCTTCATAATTAGTGGGAGGAGCTTGATAAGCTTCGAAGTTGGTAGAAAAAGCTAAAGAAGCTTCCTAGATTGGTAGAAGCTACTCAAGAAGCTTCTTAAATATGAAAATATATTGGAGTCGAGGTTGAAGAATTCTTCAATTTCTACAATACATCTCTTGGAATTTTAGCTCACCTTTCTTGGTGTTATTTGTGTATTCATCTAAAAAATTCAAATTTTTGTCCATTATTTTTTTAAATCTTTTTTAGTTCAAGTCTCTTATTTTGTATCCTTAAGTCTTTGACAATTTGTCAAGACTGCCTTCATCTTCAATATCACAGTTGTATCCTTTTTGTTAAAGAGTGAATCACCTCTCTTCTTAAATGTATATTAGCACTTTCGAGGTTGCAGATTATCCTCTTTTAAATTAATATTATTTTTTTTTATAGATTCATTAATTTATTTTTTCAAATGGTTGGAAGTTAAGACATTAGTATGACCAAATCTTCCAAGTCTAAGTAAGACGTGATTATAAGTGCTTTTACTACTTTATTTATTAGGATTGCGAAGATTAAAGGGATTGTTGCAAAACTTCATAATAATATAACATCTGGAGTACCACAATCTAGACTACGTCTACCTCCAACTTCTATGCTTGAGGATGTAGTACTACCTATGCTACACTAAGCAAATCCACCTGTTCAACAACGTAAGGAGCCTCAAGTTAGTCTTCCAGAGAAATATGATGCTACACGTTTAAAGTTCTGAGGATTTATCAACCAAATTTGATTGATAATAGTTCTACAATTTGATACTTATTTAATAGAAGAATCAAGAGTTGGATTGGTTATTACCTTGCTTATAAGACAAATATTATCATAGTTTGCTTTCTTATTTAACAAGAAATCACTAATTTTAAATAACTTTGAAGTTTTTATAGAAGCATTTGGAGAATATCATAAGGCTCGTTGAACAACAACCAAGATTCAAATATTGTAATAAGATACATACTTTACATCAATTTATATATCTAATTTTAGATAATTAGCATACAATATTAATTGGAATGAAAAAGCCTTGATGAGTTAATTCTATTAGAGATTAAGAAACAATGTGAAAGATTAATTTTATTACTTTTGGATCCACAATTATTCAATGAAGCTATCAACTAAGTTATAAAATATGATCATTAACTATTTTAACATCGTCAAGATCAATGTTCATGTACTTTAATAAGTCAATACGCAATCTAACACACTCTTACTACATCAGCAAATAGTTTGAATTTACATTCAGAAGCGGAAGGTATGTAGCTCAATGCAGTATGTTTTAAATCCGTTACTCTACAAAAAAAGAAGTGTCAGATGGAAGAAGGTCTATATTTGTATTGTAGCAAGGAAGGCCATAAGGCTTACAATTATCTAAAGAAATAAAATCAATGCATCACTAAAACCATGAATGCAATTGTTGAAGAAAACAAAGATGTTTAGTCACAATAGAGGCCTTGTAGCTAGACAATTCAATATTATAAAATTATTCAAGTTCCTTTCTTTCTGCTCAATCTACTTATTGTTTTATAATTAATTTGTATTTTGGCCCTTAGAAGCTTTAAACAATTGCCTTATCGGATTCAAAAGTATCCTTTTGTTTCTTAGATGAGGCATTTATTAAACTTCATAAAATTCTTCTAGTACAAAAATCCAAACTTGCTCATGTAGAAATAATAGATAGGTGATCCTTATGCTCTAGTAGTATCATCTATGAAACAATATCTATAGAAGTGATGTTTAGAGATCATATCAACCAAATTGTATTAAATATTATGAAGATTCCTTCAAACCTTGTTATTCTTGAACTTTCTTAGTTGAAAAAGCATAATCCATCTATAGATTGGACGTTGCAAAAAATGACATTTCCAATAAAAATTTCTATAAGAAAAACTCATAATAAGTCATAAGTTGGTAAGCCTTTATTTGTTGGAGTAAAGACTTTTATAAGATCAACCAAAGAAAGTACACTATTTCTTATTTATACAACTTCAACTAAAGAAGATATGACTTCATCGGTGTCGTATTACATGAAGTCTTGCTTGAGAATATACTGGACACTTGATTATTAAAGATAAAAAAAAAAATTGCAACAACAAATCTTAATACATTTAATAGAATTATGTATAGATTGCAATCAATTGCAATCAAAGAATAATAAGTATGCTCAACCATTAAAGAAGTTCATTTAAATTTTAAATTAATAATTTTAAAAAAACACAAAAAAATCCTAAAAAATTTTTAAATAAGTTTTAAACAAATAATAAAGAAATAATAATACAAAAATTCAAAAAAAATATTAAAATACTAAAATAAAAATTATAACCAAATCCTAATCAAATTTCAATCAAATCTTAATCAAATTCTAATAAAATCTTAATAAATCTTTAAAAAAACCTAGCCAATTTGTAATTCCTAAACAAATCCAAATAAAACCATAATCAAATTTTAAATCCTAAACAAATTCTAAAAGAATTTTAATCAAAGCCTAATCAAACTTTAATCAAATCCTAACAAATCCTAACCAAATCCTAATAAAATCCTAATAAATCCTATAGCAGATTAAAACCTCAATAGCTAATCATTGAACTATTGATCTTAACTCAAATTTTGCACACCTTTTAATGATTAAATTTGCAACATGCACAAAAAATTTGAAGAAGATCCAATTCACCAAATAAAAGATAAGCTTAAAAATCTATTTAGGTATAGGCCATCCTTCTTCTCCAACCTTGTTATCAATCTTCTAATGCCAATATCTTCTTTTTGCATCATTCAATTACTTTTAAAATTCATACACAAATAGAAAATCAAGTCTACCATCCATACAAATAATTTTCACCTCAATCCAACTAATAGATTGTTAAATATCTTAGAAACTCTTATTAACCCTCAAAATCCAATTTCCAAGACTTCAACCTACTTGAACTTCAATAATCTTAAATTGATCTATTAGATCAACCTCAAACTTGCAATATGTAGTTAGTACAACTACAATTACAAACTTGTAAAATTTCACTTATAGATCTATAACCAAACTCTGAAAATACTCAAAATTATAAATCCTTTTTTATTTCATAATAACCAAAGTCATTCAAATCAACCTTAACTTTGCAAAGCTTTTACAAAGCCAATATCTATTTAAATCACTCAAAATCAATACTAAAAGAAACTATCTAAATTTTGCCTTCAAATCCCTTTTTCTAATTTGCAAAAGAACTCCTTCTTTACCGTCGGTACATAGTTTTGTGCCTTAGGATCTGATTTTGACCCAAATTTATAATTGGTCCTCTTTAGGTATCAATTCTTAAAATTTTAAGATAAAGTTTGCTAAAATCTATTTTTAATTCTTTTTCAAAGATGTCTATATTATTTATTTTTTTAATCTATTTTATTTTACCTTATTTATGGCCATACAAAATAAATAGAAGCTTCTTCTAAAAGAAGGTAGTATTAGTACCTTTTAATTTTTATTATTTCCTTATCTATTATCTATATTTTTAAGAGAATTTGCTAAATTATTTTCATTTAAATTTCTTATTAATATAATTATTCTTTTTCTCTTTTATTTAATAGTCATGTTACTACACAATATCCATCAACTCTAAACTTATGCATCCTCTAGCATGAGCCAATTTTTTTCAATATATTGATATATGATACTCTTCATCTTGGCTAAATTCTTAATCTTTAGTTTTTTCTTCCTCTCTTATTTCAATACCCCTTAACAGATTTTATTCTTTATCAAAATATGTACATACTCTTCTTTGTTTGAATAACTTGATTTGCTTGCCTGCTATAGATGACTTCAATTTTGTTCTATTATGTTCTTATAGCCAATATACTTTTTTGCCATAGACTTCTATGACAACATATGGTCTAAATCAGTACTTAGAAATTTTTTGTAATGTACTATATTGATTATTCAAACTATTGCTATAGATTAAGATCCAATCATCTTCTTTTATTTTTTTAAGCCGTATTCAATGAGTTTTATTAAATCTTTTTTTATTCTTTTCTCTTATTTCTATCAACCTCCCAATTTCTACTTCAATATCATTAAGTATTCTTTCTAATTATTGAATTTGTAATGTTAAAAGCTCCTTTCTATTAAGATCATCCTTCTAAGGTAATATTCTTCATATAGGTACTATATTTTTTATCAACATAATTGACTTTTGTCCATATAATAACTTAAAAGGCATATAACCACTCATTATACTATGAGTTGTGCAATCTGCCTATAATGCAAATAGTAAAAGCCTTGACCACTATTGTACTTTGCGATTGCATGATTTTATTAATGTCTTAATAATAGGTGAATGTCTACAATCATTCTTCCCATTACCTTTTGAATTATATGCAATTGTCAAAAAAAGTTTAATTTTCATTCTATCAAAGAATTCTCTTATTTCTTTTGTATCCAATTGACCTCTATTTGCAGTGATTTTTTTGATACAACCATAATGAAAAAAATTGTCTTTTGAGAGAAATTAATATACAGTTTTAATACTTTCTGTTTTTAATGCTTGTTCTTCAATTATATTTGATACATCTTCATGTTGTTGTATGATGTGGTCTTCAATCTGGGAATACACTAGATAGATGGCTATGGAGAGTTAATTTGAAATTTGATGGCAAAAATTCAAGAAGTAATTTATCCTCAATAAAAAAGACAAATAATACAAAAATCTCACAAAAAAAAAGTTATGTATATAAACCCTCTTGTATTCAAGTATGTTTGTACAAAAAAGGTTCAAAATTCTACAAAGACCCTCAAAACTTTGTTCATCCGCAAAGACTTATTTTGTACTAAACTTTAGAATCCAATAACTCTTGTTCTAACTGTTCAATTTCTATAAAACTTACTTTAGAGTGTAGATGATTCTCTTAAGTTTTATCAAAAGAAAGAATCAATCATAAACTCATTTTCAATCATCCGATATCTCAAAACCCCTAGCAAGTGCTTAAAATCCTAGCTCAAAGACACCCGAGCACTATTTTCCTTATATCTCACAAATCCAAAATCCTAATGCCACAAAAATTTTGCACATAGTCTTGTGACATAAACATATACATTCTTGAAAATTTTGAGCCAAAAATCTATGAAATTGCCTAAAATATAGCTCAAAATGTAACCACTATGTAAGTGGGTTACTTACTGCCCTTAAGTTTGTAAGCACTGACTTCAACTCCCAATATCTCCTTCACCCTAGCTTGAATTTTATCAAGTTGTACATGAAAAGTGTAGCCAAGAAAATTTTCTCTTCAACCCTAGTCGCCGATCCTCAATTACTTTCTTTGTGTGCGAGTTATATCCAAAAGAGTGACAATAGGTGCAAAATCAACACCTTAATTTTGAGCGCCTATAACTTCTTCATAAAAAGTGAAAATCACACAAAATTTGCATCTAAACCAGATCCAAAAACCTAAACCTTATGATCCTAGCCTCTGATGACTCCACTCCAAAAAACAAACCCTAACTCCTAATAAACCCTCGGGCAGCCTCCTTGAAGCCCATTGGGTATGATTTTTGGCCAATTAGAATAGAGATTTCTATCATCCACCTCTATCCATCCACATGGATGGCCAAACTACCCTTTTTACACTAAAAACCCTTTTTTAATCCTTCTTCTTATAAGATTTACATACTTGGTGCTTTAAGCACCAAATAAAAGAAGTAAATTTAGATTTTAAGGGTCACCAATGTCTAATAAAGGTGAGTTAAGATATACAAAAGTTACTATCAATATAAAATCAACCTCAAAATTACTATCAAAAGAAGAAATAAGGTTATATAAACTTCAATAATAATCCTTTTAATAAATCCCTTCTAAACTAATAACCTAATCACATCTTGTAATCAATTAAAGTCTACTAATATGGCTCTCATTTAGCTATGTAGTAAATTGTATATTAAATATATATGTACAATTTTTTCACATAGTAGCCGAATCACAACACGACAATATGCAAGTACCAAATACTTCATTTATTCAAGTTTTATAGACATTTCCACTAAATCCACTATCTACTTATAATGTAATGCTAGAGAATAAGTTGGTTGTAATTCATCTTTATGCTGAATATTAGAATAAAGTTGACAAATCTCACATGATCCTATAAAATCAATCACATCTTTATACATATCTTTTCACTAATACTTCTTCAATTTAATAAAAGTTGTCCAAATTCTTCTATGGCCTACCCACAAACTCTCATGGAATTCCTTAATAATCTTTTTTTGAGCATTTAAACCACATATCATCCATTATGATACTTCTCCTCTTCTCTTTGGATGCTTTTATAAATATCCATCAAATAAAAAATATCCATAAGTTTTTTTACAGATTTTCTTAAATTTTTCATTTGTCCAACCTTCTTGTTGCTTTAATGTATTTAGATACTTTTCTACATTTCTCCATTCACCTTCATATGAATCTTTTAAATAAGATTTTAAAAGTATATTCAAACATACACCTTTTTTTTGAAAATGCATTAGTATAAAACTTTGTGCCAATATAATCTTTCATATCAATCATATCTTCATTATAATACCTTATCCTTGATAATATATTTGCAACCAAATTATCTTTTCTTACAATGTACTTAAACTTTGGATTTATAGATTTAATATATACTATCTATTTTATATCAAGAATAAAGACATGGATCATAAAAAAATAAAATATACTCTTGTGTTATTCAAAATCCTTTGAAGATGAAATAGTATTAAAACTAGAATGGATATTGCCAAAGACAAGAAGACTAGAGTCTCTTGAAATAAGACTAGGAATAAGAAAGGCATTGACAAGAATAAAGAAGGCTTCACTTGTATCTCTATATATATTATCTACCTAAGAGCTACGTGGCGGTGTCGGGTAGAGAGAATTCGCCTTGGAAAAACGTCGGGTTCCTAGCTGCTACTAAAACTAGCAGGGAACATGAGAGGAAGCCGTGCAAGTATGTTCTATACTTGCACAATATTTATTCAAGCTTTCAAGTTATACTTATATTATACTTGTACAAGTCTTGTACAAATATAAAGTATAAATACTTGAATAATACTTGTATAAATACTTATATAATACTTATATAAATCCTTGATATAATACTTGTACAAATACTTGTACAAATATTATGTATAATACTTGTATAATACTTATAGAATACTTGTAGAATACTTTTATAAATACTTGATATAAATAAAAGTATATATACTTATATAAAAGGTATAAGCAAAGTATGTATGTATTCAAGTATACCTCAAAATACAACCGCATATGAGGAATACAAGTTATACAACAAGCTGAAACTAAATAAATTACTAAAAATTCATCCAAAGGTTGAATCAAGCGTGCTTATAGCCTATGGAAAGCCAATAATCCATTGTAAAACATATCAAAATTTCACAAATAGATGACTTACCATTTAAAAGTTATGGCTAAAAGAAGTAGGCGCTAAAATTTCCAAGCAAATGCAAAGGCAGCAAAGCTCCTCTTCACTTCAGCCTTTGTTGTGATCACTTCCCTTCTCCAAATTGGACATGCAATAGCTTTTTAGAAAGCTCACTCCATCATCTAACTTGTTCTAAAATTTTGCATACATGCCTCTCAAACTCCAGATTTTGTAGCTAGTTGATTCTACTCTTCAAACCCTAGCAACAATTTGCCCTCTTTGACACTTCATGGCTCATAAAACTTTCATCAAAGCTCCAAATGTATTGATTTTTGTTTTTATGGAAAGCTTACACAAGCTACTATAAGCACCTAAAATATCAAAAAGATTGAAGAGACTGTCCGACTTGGGTGGTTGAACAAAGTCTCTGCCCCTCTTCGTCGGATGGCAGCAAACCCTTTCCCACTCTCAAGCTCACAACTTTTGCTCTCCAACTCCAAATGCTACAAGAGATGTCTTGATAGAAAGCTAGCACAATTTTCCACACTCTCTATAAATTTCACTAAGAAAGAGTCGAAATCAAACTTGCAGTAGCAGCTCGAAGTTTCTGCCCCTCTTCATCGGGTGGCAGCAAACTCTACTCTACTAAAACAAGCATAATTTTTGCTCACAACTCCAAAACAAGCAAGTGAGTAGGTTCTAGAATCCTCACAACTTGAAGAACACACCCACCAATTTTCATTACAATTCCTTCTATCTCCTCGGAGCTATCTCTCTCCAAAGTTCACCACTCAAAACTGCCTCTCTCTCGGTCTAGCAAGAGGAGTATATCTCCCTTTCTTTCCATATTAGACTATGAGACGCCCACATGGGCAGCCAAATCCTATTGGATGGGCCTTATTCACCCCATGCTCTTCTTTCTTATCCCTCACAAGGTCCATTCTACCTCAAAAGTCAACAAGAAAGGTAAAACAACCTTTATCTTTCTTCTAATTACAAAAGAATCTATTCTAGGATATAAATAAGGTAGGAACAAAACAAATAGCCATCTTAATTCACTAACTAAGTGGCTATAATAAATCCTCTCCTTATAATATCTTCTATAATAATCTCTAGTACTCACACATATATTAACAATAGATACAAGATATATAATATTTTTATATACTGCACGTAAATGCAGTACGACAGCGGCATTCTATAGGACCTCAAAAGTGTGTTCAATTTATAAGACACAAGTCAAACTTACAAGACAAGTTTCCTACAAGTGTGCCACGTACTTAACTTGTTCCACAAGCTACTAATATGTGTAACACGTGGCTAGCTTATTGGCCAAGTTTCTAACATATCAATCATCTATAGACATGTATAAAGATGAAGCCACGTCTATAAAGCTTCTAAGAAGCTTTTCTATAAGATATTATTAAATTAATTTATTTTTATCTACTTCTATCTATTTATATTAATTAGATAATTATTGAAATAAATCTTATGTCTGTGACATTACATCCCTCTTCTAGGGACAAGTTCAACAAGAAGTGGTGATTATATGTTGAAAAAGTGTAGGATAAATCGAATTGTGTTTGCTACATACTCTGATCTTTCTGTCTTTTGAAGGTAGTTGATAGGTCCTCTCAGCCATTGATAATGTCCCATATCAAGGCAAGAGAATCACCTTATTATTTGATTATTGTTGAGGCATTTATAACTTTTTTCAAAAAAAAAATTTAGAGTACTATCAAGATTAGTTCCTACCTCTAAAAATATCACCAAACATCGAGAGCCTCTTCCAAGGTTGTGATATCAAACACGTTGTATCTTGCCTCTCAATCCAAGGAAGAATATGTTGTTTTTTAGGATCTTCATTTCTATTCTATTATCTTGAAGGTTGTGATAGTCGTAATGTCTCATTTGATAAGTCAGCAAATAATGGCTCTTAAATTGAATTTACTAGTTGTTGATTCTCTATCTTTTTGGTATTAAAAAATTCAAAAAAATAGCAAACAATAATACAAGATAGAGTGCAACCTCTATTGAATCTATTTTGCTTCATAGCAAAGATTTTCTTGATTCTTCATCTTGATTTTGAAGGATGTTGTTGATGAAACGCATTGACTTTTGCTGATGCATTTGCTAGATTCTTGCATGGCTCCCATGTGAATTCACTAATATTGTATCCATACTAATGTACAAGATATTCTAGTCGATTTTCATGCCATCTTAAATCTAAAACCTCTTCTATCTCAAATTCTTCATTATTATCCATTTCTATAAGAGGTAGTGGCATTTATCTTCTTCTTTATATATATATCCATTGTCTTGTATGACTCAAGCAATAATATATAGAATATAGAATGAATCTTTATAGATTTTGCTAGGTATGATTAATAGGCCATATTATTAATCTATTCATAAATAAAAAATAATCCAAGCCTATAATAATCTAGCTTGTGATAAGGACAATTAGTCTTGATATTACAACAAATTAATCATACTTTATTATCCACATAGAATTGAGGATATTCTTTATAATAGATATTTGTATTAACTTTTTTTTTTGCTTATAATAATTCAATTTCAAAGATCTGTGATAAAATCTATAAAAATAGAAGACCAAGATTATTCTAGTACATATAATGGTTGGAAAAGTCTATAAGGTTGATGATGAGGAGTTTTTTTATCTTGAATAAATATCATACAATTGTACAAATTCTTTAACAGCCTTCCATATTTGAGACCACCAAAAATCTCTTGATATTAATTCCAAAGTCTTGTTATATCCAAAATGTCCTATTGTAGAGAAGTTGTGACAAGCTTCAAGAGCACGTAGTCATGGTTCATCTTTTGGAATATATAGGCATCCTTCAAAATAGAGTAGATCATTTTTGAATTCAAACTTGGAAGTATCATGAAACTTAGATAATCCATAGAAAAATTAGCTAATAAACAGAGCATCATCTCACTTGATGTCAATTGCTAATTGTCAAAATTGTGAAGCATATGATGTCACTGATCGATTGTCTTATTGTAAGATACGGATGTTGTTGGTTGCGACACGAATTGCATCATGTTCGCCATACATAAATCAAAACTCTCCTAAAAATGCTTTCAAATTATCCAATACATGATCATGTCATTTAAGAAAGGACAAAAATCATGATAAAGTAGAACCTAATAGTAATGTTTCAATAAACCTGATTTGTGACTCCTAGATTGGATAACTTTGGGATTGAAGTTCAATCACCAATTGTACTTATTTAATGAATCTTTGAAACTTAGAATTGGTGCCATCAAACTTCTCCGGCAAACTAATTTTTGATTCTTTAATGCTTGAATGGTATTTAATCATAGGTGAAGTGGTATGGCTTGAAGCAGCTTGAATCATCTTTATATCTTCACTTCCTACTAATCTTGTTGCTCTTTGTGGTGGTGCATTGAGTTGATGCATTGCAAGTATTAATTCTTTCATTTGTTCTTGCATTTGTGCCATTGCACTTTTTGTTTCAACAAGCTCTGCCATAATATCACAATAGAAAAGGGAAAAAAATAAAAATAAAAATGCCTACTCTTACTACAAAATAAAATATTCAAGAACAAAAGAAAAATTTCTAGGAACAATATCAATTTAGAAGTGGATAATCCATAACTTCTAATATGCTTATGTCTTATCAAGAGAAAGAGGTAATCCACTCTTAATCAAGAAGAGACAAAGCTCTCATATTGTAACTTCACTCTTGTCAATCTATTAAAGACACGAACTAAAATAGATGCATAAGTTGGTAAAATACTATGTCAAAGAAAAATAACAAGATAGAAATAAAAAAAGTATGTATATTCAAGAAAAAATTGGCTATTGCCAAAGACTAAAAAATATATGAGACTCTTGAACTAGACTAGAAGCAAGAAAGGAATTGAAAAGAGTGAAGAAGGCTTCACTCTCGTCTCTATTTATACTATCTATCTAAGAGCTACGTGGCGGTATTCTATAGGACCTCCTATACATGTCTAATTTGTAAGACACATGTCAAACTTGCAAGACAAGTTTTCCACATGTGCGCCACGTACTTAACTTGTTTTGCAAGCTACCAATATGTGCGACTCATAGCTAACTTGTTCCACAAGCTACTAATATGTGCGACACATGGCTAGCTTGTTGACCAAGTTTCTAACCTATCAATCACTTATAGCCATGTATAAAGATGATTTTGCATCCATGAAGCTTTTAGGACGCTTCTTTCTAAGATATTATCAAATTTATTTATTTTATCTACTTCTATTAATCCATATTAACTAGATAGTTATTGGAGTAAATCTTATATCTGTGACAAGCTTCTATTTTTTTTATTCCAGTCAAGTTTGTCTTTATGAGTTAAGCGTATAAATAGAATTGTAACTTGAAAAAAATTCTTGATGAATATTTTATAGTAATTAACAAATCTCAAAAAGCATTGCACATCTCTTATTGTTCTTGGAATTTTCTAATCTACAATTGTTTGGACTTTTTTAAGATCCATCTTATGACCATCATTTAAAATAATCTATTTTAAGAAATCAACTTGAATAATATAAAATATATACTTTTCTATCTTGGCATATAGTCTTGCATGTCTAAATTTTTATAATACACAACAAACATGAAATTTACATTCTTTTATGTTCTTAGAATAGATTAAAATATTATCTAAATAACAAACAACAAAATCATCAAGTAATTCTTAAAAAATATCATTTATAAGATGTTGAAAAATAATTGATTTATTTATGAGTCCAAAGATATGGCATTATATTCAAAATGTCCATACCTTATTTGAAATACAGTCTTCCATTCATCATGTTCTTTAATGCGGACCAAGTTGTATGCTCCTCATATATCTATTTTTGTATAGATCTTTCCTTCACTGAGTTAATTAAGAAGTCCTAAAATCAAAGGTAAAGGATACCTATTCTTGATGGTAATCTTGTTAAATCTTCAATAATCTATACACATCCACAGCAATCCATCTTTTTTTTTACAAATAAGATAGGAGCTTCTGTTGAAGACTTTGAATGACGTATGAAGTTCTTAGCTAAGTTTTTATCAATATATTCCTTTAATACAATTAACTCATTCTATGATAAACTATAGATTAGTCCAAATGGTAGTTGAGCTCCTTCTTAAAGATCAATTGAACAATCATAAGATTGATGCTTGAAAAGAATATCTATGATTTTCTTTTAAAAAACATCTTGAAAATCTTAATACTAGCTAGGAATACCACTTATAGTCTTTTCAATATCTAAAATGTATGTAGCATATATAGCAAAAGATGACCTTTTTTTTGCCACATGTATAAAAGCTTTTCTACCTATTATTAAAAATTTGGATGTATTAGAATTATGTATATTTACTTAATTAATGGATTTTTAGATTAAACTACAAGAAAAATCAAGGTTATAGTATCATGTGATGTGATCTTCTATCTGGGAATACAATGGATATCTGGTTGTAAAAAATTTATTTAAAACTTATTGGCAAGACTCCAATAGTCATTTTTTCTTAATAAAAAGGACAAAATAATACAAAGATATTATAAAAATATATATACATATATATATATATTGAAAAATTCTTTTGTATTCAAGTAGATTTGTACAAAAAAGCTCAAATTGGCACAAAACCCTTCAATATCTTATTCACTCGCAAGGACATATTTCTTCCTAAAATTTAAAATTTAATAATTCTTAATTCCATTATTTAGTTTCTAAAATATTTTCTTTAAAGTTTAGATAATACTCTTAATCTTTACCACAAAAAAGAATCAATTATAGATTCACTTCCAATCATCTGATATGTTAAAAATCCTAGCAAGTGCTTAAAATCTTAGTTCTAAGACACCCAAGTACTATTTTCTTCATATCTCTTAAATCCAAAACCTTAATACCACAAAAATTTTGTACATAGTCTTGTGATATAAAACATATACACTTTTGAAAATTTTGATCCAAAAAATTTATCAAATTACCTAACGTATAGCTCAAAACATAACCTTTAATTAAGCAGGATTATTTACTATCCTTACCTTATAAGCACTGACTTCAAGTCTTAATATCTCATTCATACTACCTTTGATTTCATCAAGCTATATATAAAAAAATATAGCCAAGAAAGTATTCTTTGCACTTCTAGTTGCCAATCTTCTATTACTTTTTGTACACGCAAATTATGCCCAAAAAAATGATAGTAGGTATAATTTCAATACCTTAACTTTGAGCACCTATATCTCCCTCATAAAAAGTCCAAATGACACAAAATATGTACCAAAACCATATTCAAAAATCCAAACTTATTGACTCTAGCCTTTGATGTTTAAATCCTTTTAAAAAATAAACCCTAATCCCTAATAAGTCCTTATGCAGCCTCCTTGAAGCCCATTGGACATGATTTTTGGCTAATAGGAATAGAGACTTCTATCATCTATCTCCATTCATCTACATAGATGGCCTAATTACTTCCTTTTAAATTAAAAATTCCTTTTAAATCTTTTTTTTTATAAGATTTACATAATATGTCTTCTAAATATCAAATAAAAGAAATAAATAAGACCTCAAGGATCATCAATGTCTAACAAATGTAACTCAAAATATATAAAGTTATTACTAATATAAAATCAACTTCAAAATCACTATCAAAAAGAAATAAGATTGTATAAACCTCAATAATAATTCTTTTAAACAAATTCTTTCTAAACTAACAACTTAACTATAATTTGTAATTTATAAAAGTCAAATGATATGACTCTCATTTAGTTCTATAATAAATTGAATAATATATATATATATATATATATATATATATATATATATATATAATATTGTTATATGATAGCCAAATCACAATACAACAATGGGAAGTCCAATCTATTTGAGGATTATAATTTTTTAACTATCATAATCCTAAAATAATTAGATTGGAGGAAGATCTAATAATATTAAATATTACTATGCTATTATGTATTTTATTTATTACATCTAAAAGAATAGTCTCATGGATAATATCTCCAAAAGATAGCGAACAACCATCTATGATCTTAATGTGCATGGATTTAGTTCTCTTGACTAGAGATATTTCTTATTTTTTAACAAAGTCTTTGTCTATGAAACAATATGAGGCTCCTAAATCTAATAAGACAAAGACTTTGTAATTTTTAGTTCCTAAAAATATATCTATTATAAAACAAAGTGAGGGATTTGAGGAGAGAATATGACCTTTATAAGATATTGCACATGATTCTAACCACTTAGTCTCTATTGTAGCTGAAAAAATTTGTTTTTTAATAAATTATCTTCTTTAGTAATTATACTCTTTATTTTATGATTGCATTGCTTCTTTGGACAATGTTGAGCAGTATGCTTTGCTTCTCCATAATATAAGCACAAACCTTTTTGACAACATTGAATCTTCTATTGTTCAATGAGAGGTTTAAAATGTACTGCATCAATTTGCATTAGATCTAATTTAGTCAAATAAGTTTCTGAAAACTTAGAAGTTATTATCATTAATTGACTCATTCCTCTCTAATCAAATCTATATTCCTGATGCCTTTCAAATAAATGATTGTTGCATGCAATGGCTTGAGAAATCGACTGTTCTAAAGAGTTTATTTTTGACATTATTAATAATAAGTCTTTGACATTATCTTTTAATCTATAACAAAATTGATTGATAAGAGCTTTGTTGTTCCATATTATATTACAAGCAAGGTTTTGAAATTTTATAACATATATTGTCGCTGACTGTGATCCTTGTTATAAAGATAAGAGCTTGGATTCTATTACCCTCTCTAAATTATTTTTTCTAGATGTGATTGTAAACACTTTCAGGAATGAATTCAAATCATAAAGAAGTCATGAATTTTTTTCTATTAAAGGTGCAAGCTAAGAAAATACACTTTCAAATAGAAGTGCATCTATGAATCCAACTTAAATAAATCTATTAGAATATTAGAAATGGTGAAATGATGAAATTTTAGATATACCTTGACTTATTACAAAAATCCTTGAAATTTTGATCTTCTTCTATTAAACTTTTTAAGCATACTAATCTTTGTCTCTTTCACGTTTGTAAAAGCAAAGCTTCTTGGATTTACTTGTGAGGTTAATTTACTTGCTTTTCTCAGCTATATAACTTCTTAGCATAGGCTCTAAACTTCTTCTATAGATGAAAGAATAATGCTTCTATGATTGATATTAGTGATTTATAAAGTTTTCACAATAAGAATATTAATAAGCTTCTAAAGATTTGCAATAGTTATAAATCTATTCTCACTTCAGCTAAGTGTAGCATCCATGATTTAAATTAAAAGAGGATAATCTACAACCTCTAATATCAAATAAAAATCTTTATAAATAGAGATGATCTTTCAAAAAAAAAATCAAGATTAGAAAGCAAAGAATGTTAGTTTAAATGTGAGTGATCTCCAACCTTTAAATGCAACAATAAAAGTGGGATAATCCACTCACTTCTTAAATATAAAATAAAAACAATGAATCTTCACTCTTATCAAACTATCAAGGATAAAAATATGAATCATAAAGAAACAAAATATATTCTTGTGTTACTCAAAATCACTCGAAGATGGAATAATATTAAAATTAGAATGGCTATTATCAAAGATAAGAAAACTAGACACTCTTGAAACAAGACTAGAAATGAGAAAGGCGTTGATAAGAGTGAAAGAGACTTCACTCTTGTCTCTATATATACTATCTATCTAAAAGTTATGTAGTGGCATTCTATAGGACTTCCATTATATGTCCAATTTATAAGGCACATGTCAAACTTACAAGACAAGTTTTCCACATGTGTGCCATGTACTTAGCTTGTTCTACAAGCTACCAACATGTTGTCATGGACACAAATTATAGACTTGAAGTCTAAATAAGAAGTTCAAGAAGAATTGGCAGGAATTGGATTAATATCACGGACACAGAATATAGACTTGAAGTCTAAACAAGAAGTTCAAGAAGAACTGGCAGGAACTAGATTAATCAGATGAATACAAAAACAACACCAGAGAGGTGAGCTAGAGCTCCAAGAGATGTGTTGTTGAGACTGAAGAACTCTTCAGCCTCGACTCTAACATATATTCCTACCTAGGAAGCTTCTCAAGCAGCTTCCTCCAATTAGAGAGCTTCTCAAGTAACTTTTACTAACTAGGAAGATATTAGAAGGCTCTGGAAGGTTCTAGAGAGTTCTAAGAAACTTTTAGAATATTCTAGAAGGTTCTAACAAGTATGTCCTTGACACTAGGAAGATATTAGAAGGCTCTAGAAGGTTCTAGAAAGTTCTAAAAAATTTTTAGAATGTTCTAGAAGGTTCTAACAAGTATATCCTTGACATCACCTCTTCCTCTAGCTTCGAGGTCTCCGAGAAGTCATTTGAGATGTATACTCACAAACGTAAGAAATCAAAAATTTGTCGCATAGTCTCTATAATATACTCCAGCTGTTATTCATAAAGCAGATGATTCATGGGTCTTTGTAGCCACCAATAATGACCAATACCTTCTACTTGAGACCATACTTGAACTTTTGTATCTTCATTATAGAAACGACCTGAAAATATCGCTTCACCACTACTTGCATGAGCTGGTTCAACTTCAAAGACAATTACAAGTGACTTGCTGCTTGGTATTCTTCAACGTCTTCTTGGCTCTTCTAATTCTTCATCTCGAGGTCAACATCGTGAGCTACTTGGTTGAAATGGTACTACTAGTACAGTATCTACATTCTCACTAGCCATATCTAAATACACCTTGATATTAGATATCTTGATACTATGAAATACAACAAGTTATGTTTTGATGAGACCTGGATCCCTTTTCTATTCATTTCTCTAGAGAAGGCTTCATCTTCATGCTTCGTTAATGACCGACTTTTGGTTTATTAGGATATCGTTAATGGAATTTTCGTACTTTTTGAGTTGCATTGGCAAGATTTTCGGCTGGTTCCTATGTTCTTTCATTAATATTATAGCCGCTCCAATGCACAAAGTACTCTAATTTAATCCATCTTCACCGTGAATCTAGTATCCTTTCCACCTCATATTCTTCGTTGTTTTCAATTTCTATACTAGGTGGCGGACATTGCACTCTTCCAGGAAAAGACGATTCTCGATAAGGCTCTAACAGAGAAACATGAAAGACAGGGTGTACCTTCATAGCAGCTGGTAACTCTAAGCGGTACGCCACAGGATTGATCTGCTTCTGGATAACAAATGGTCTCAATCTCCGGTAGTCCAACTTATCACATGGCCGCTTGGTCTTGATATTCCGTCGAAGCAGCCATATTTTATCTCTAATCTTGAAATTAGGTGCCTGATTCCAAAATTTATCCGCGGATGCTTTGTAAGACTCTTGGGCAATTTGCAATTGAAGCTTCAATGTGGTTTGAAGCTCCGATAGCTGCTGCACCAATCCTTCAGCTGCTGGGTTGTTATTCGCTGATGGACTCAATAGATCAAGCTTTGGATGGTATCCATAGTTGGAAAAGAATGGTGTTTTTTGAGTCGACCCATGAAGGGTGTTGTTATATGCAAACTCGGCTAGTGGTAGATATGCAATCCAATCATCTTGTTGATAGTTGATGCTGCATCATAAATATTGTTCCAAAACTTGATTCACCCGTTCCGTTTGGTCGTCAGTTTGAGGATGGAATGCCGAAGAAAGCTTGATGTCTACCTTCAATATCTTAAAAAAAGATCTCCAAAACTTTGATACAAATTGGGTTCCTCGATCCGACACGATATCATCTGATAGACCATGATATCGATACACATTATCAAAGAAGAGCCTTGCTGTATCTTCGCTTGACGATGTCTTCTTGCAAGGGATAAAATGTGCCATCTTTGTAAGTCAATCCACCACAACAAAGATGCTGTCAAATGAATACGATGGCGGCAGATCTGTAATAAAGTCCATGGAAACTGAAGACCATGGACGACACGGAATGGGCAATGGCTGTAGAAGTCTATAAGGGCGATGTCGAGGGTTCTTGGATCTTGAACAAATGTCACAAGAGAGGACGAAATCTTTCACATCATTTCACATTTGGGGCCACCAGAAATCTTGAGAAATGAGTTCTAAGATCTTGTTGAATCCAAAATATCCTGCAGTTGGAAAGTCATGACGAGATTGAAGGACTCTGAGTCTTGCTGGCCCTTTTGGGATATACAACCGCTCGCCGAAACAAAGTTTCTTTCCAACCTTGAACTTGTCGTCATTGATCGTTTATATCTTATTTCCGATCTTTGATCTGAGATTGTCACAAAGATTATGCTCGAAGATTGGGCCAAGTGATAAATCTGAATTTCAGATTTGAAATACTTTTTTCTGCTAGAGATCATAAATACAGCTTATCGCCCATATTAATTGAGTGAGTGGAGCAGCAACTTGAGAATAATTCTTGATGAAGATCCGATAGAAGTTAGCAAAGCTGAGAAAACATTGTACGTCTTTAACCGTCTTTGGAACTTCCCAGGACACAATTGCTTCCATCTTCTTGGGATCCATCTTCAAGCCTTCCGTAGTCGCAACAAATCCTAAAAACTCCATCTCAGTTTGGTGAAATAAGCACTTCTCCAACTTGGCGTAGAGTCCTCGCTCGCGTAGTTTTTTGAGTACCAAACAAATGTGCTTCTTATACTTTTCTTCATTCTCAAAAAATATCAAGATATTATCCAGATAAATAACAACAAAATCGTCTAGATATTCTCAAAAAATATCGTTCATCATGTATTGAAAAATCGTCGGAGCATTGGTAAGACCAAATGGCATGACATTATATTCAAAATGACCATACCTTGTATGAAAAGCTGTCTTCTATTTGTCTCCTTCTTTGATTTGCACAAGGTTGTAAGCTCCCCTTACATCAATCTTTGTAAAGATCTTTGCACGTCCAAGTTGTGTTAGAAGACTAGAGATCAAAGGTAATGGATAGCAAGGCTACTTTCTTCTTTGTCGCCTTGTTGAGACCTCGATAGTCCACAACGCATCAAGTAGTGAGCCATCCTTCTTCTTCACAAATAAGATTGGTGCCCCAGCTGGCGATTTTGAATGACAAATGAAGTTCTTAGCTAGGTTCTCGTCAATGTATTTCTGCAACTCAGCCAACTCCGTCTGCGATAGGTTGTAGATTGGGCCAAAAGGTGGTTGTGCTCCTTCTTGCAATTCTATGGCACAATCATATGGTCGATATTCTGGTAGCATGTCAGCATTCTTCTTTTGAAACACGTCTTGAAAATCCTTGTATTGTTCCGATATTCCTGCTGTTGAAATCTGCTCTCCACTAGTTGGAGCCCCATAAATGACCAATGGTGTACCTTCTTTACACGATCTTATAAATGTTCTTGCTCCAATGAACAAGGATTTTTTGGTTTGGGATCTTCTTCCAAGCTTGTCCTTAGGTTGTTCTATAGAAAATGTTATCCTTTGCAA
The DNA here is from genome assembly GCA_036785485.1 of Physcomitrellopsis africana. Classification (NCBI taxonomy): domain Eukaryota; kingdom Viridiplantae; phylum Streptophyta; class Bryopsida; order Funariales; family Funariaceae; genus Physcomitrellopsis; species Physcomitrellopsis africana. The sequence goes on from JAWRVF010000261.1 coordinate 410,274, forward strand.
CCTCCAATCTATGGATGGATTATATTTTTCCAACCAAGAAAGACCAAGAATAATAGGATTTGACGGGGTGCTAATAATATTGAAAATAATATAACTACTGTGGTCTTTAAACGTCACTTCTATAGGTTCTGATTCATGGGTGATACTACCAAATAATAAAGGTCGTCCATCTATTACTTCTACGTGAACAGGTTTGAATTTCTGTACTAGGAGAATTTTGTGACGCTTTATAAATTCTTCGTCTAAGAAACAAGCAAATGCTCCTGAATCTAATAAGGCTAAGGTTTTTAGTTTTTCAGAACCAAAAGACAAATGAATTGTAAAACAACAGGCATGTTGAGTAGAAAGAGAAGAACCTGGTTTTGATTTGTCCAGCCGCACGGTTCTTATTGTAGCTGGGCATCCTCGTTTTCTTGAATAAACGCACCTCTATTCTTGATGCTGCGTCCATTTTGCTTCTTCAGACAGTTTTCAACTCTATGGCCTTCTCCACCACAATAAAAGCACAAACCTTTCTCCATACGCTACTTCTTTTCTTCTGGAGTAAGGGATTTGATACGTACTGCATCAATCTGCATGTCCTCTGTCTCCGCTTGTAAATTTAGGCTACTTTCCGATATAATTGCGCCGTGATGACTTGTATATTGTCTGGAGCATTGGTCTTGGCGTCGTTGAAATAGGCGGTTATCGCACTTTACAGCTTGGCTAATGGCTTTGTTGAGCGTTCGTGGATCAGGAAGAGATAACAACAAATCCTTCACGTCATCTCTTAGACCCCAATAGAATTGGCTCATCAATGCTTCTTCATCCCAGTTGATGTTGCATGCCAATTGCCTGAAATCCAATGCATAGATTGATACAGAGCGAGTCCTTTGTTGTAGCAATTGAATTTTTGTTGTAGCCCATTGAGCCTTGTCATGCTCGCCAAATGCTTCTGCAAATGCCTCCAAAAAAGTCTCAAAGTTATTCAAAATCGGTGATCCTTTTTCAAATAGAGGAGCAAACCACGATAGAGCTTGTCCCGTAAGCAAAGTTCCAACCAATCCAACACATGATTCCTCCGTCGGATAACGTTCGGGTTGTAGAGCTATTATTAACTTGATTTGATTGATGAAACTTTGAAACTTGGAGCGTGTGCCATCAAACTTGTCTGGAAGGCTAATTCGAGGTTCCTTTCATTGTGAAAGTAATGATTCTCGTTGAACCACAGATAAAGCTGCTTCTTCTGGTGCAAAAGCTCGAGGCTAATGAAGCCCAGATTGTACTATTCCGGATGCTCCATCATTATGAAGTCTTGCAAAGACTCCTTCCATCATCGTAGTTCTCTGTGATAACGTAGCAAGAGCATTCATAATGGCGTCCATCTTGGACTCCAAACTTTCACTCATATTAATGTCTTGACCTCCAACCATTCTAAGAGAAAAGAAGTAATTGTTTCTACAAGGAAGAAATATTGGTTTAGAAGAGGGTACTCCGCAACCTCTAAAATGCCTTAAGACCTTCAAGAAGAGGGATAATCCACTCTCTCCAAGAAGAATAAGACTCCAATATTATGACGGAAAAGATATCAGTTTAGAAGAGGATAATCCGCAACCTCTAAAATACTAGTGTACCTTCAAGAAGAGGGGTAATCCACACTCCAATAAGAAGAAATTAGCTCTGATATCTAAGGTGAGAGTAGTCTCGACAAACTGTCATGGATACAGAATATAGATTTGAAGTCTAAATAAGAAGTTCAAGAAGAATTGGCAGGAACTAGATTAATCAGATGAGTACAAAAACAACACCAGAGAGGTGAGTTAGAGCTCTAAGAGATGTATTGTCAAGATTGAAGAACTCTTCAGCCTCGACTCTAATATATACTCCTACCTAGGAAGTTTCTCAAGTAGGTTCCACCAACTAGGAAGCTTCTTAAGCAGCTTCCACCAACTAGGGACCTTCTCAAGCAACTTCTTCTATTTAAGAAGCTTTTCAAGCAACTTCTACTATTTAAGAAGCTTCTCAAGCAACTTCTACCAACTAAGAAGATGTTAGAAGGCTTTGGAAGGTTCTAGAGAGTTCTAAAAATCTTTTGGAATATTCTAGAAGGTTTTAATAAGTATGTCCTTGATAGTATCCCAAAAGCTTTTTCGATTGTATACCAAATTGACACTTTCTAAAATTCAAAGATATTTCATATTTATCACATTGATCCAAACATTGATCAAAACATTCCAAATAGTTAGCTATCATATTAAATGTATAAAAATCATCTAAAAATATCTCCATTGATAAATATAGATAATTTTGAAATGCTTACATCATTATCATTTGAAATGTGGCTGGGACATTATATAATCCGAATGGCATCACCTTAGAAACAAATGTGCCGCAATCCGTGGTGAAAGTAGTCTTTAATTGATCCTCTACTACAATTTTAATTTGATTGTAACTCAAAAAGCCATCCAAAAAAGAATAACATTCATGCCCGGCTATTGTGTCTAGTAAACTATCTATAAAAGATAAAGAAAAATAATCCTTCTTAATTGTCGCATTTAATTTACAGAAGTCTTGACAAATTTAGATTTTTCCATTCTTCTTTGATATTATCACAATTAGTGAAATTCATTCACTATACGAGACTGGATATATAAAGACCATTATCTAAAAATTTATCTACTTCTTCTTTGATCATGAGAGAATATTTTGGATTAAGGCGGTATTGTCTTTGATGAACTGGTATAGCATCCTCCTCTAAGGTAATTTGATGCTCACAAATTTTGGCAAGAATATCTTTTAAATCCGCATATGATAAAGCAAAAGCAGATTTATGATCGAGAAAGAATTCTTTCTAATTTCTCAACTCTACATCCGTAATATCAATATATATTTTGATAATTTGGGATATTTCATTGGTGCCCAGATTAACAGATTGGCACACATATTCCGTAATAATTTCTGATTTGATTTTCTTTTTCTGCTCTAAATTCTTCATATAATCTGAAAAATTCAAACTACTGTCAAGGACAATAACTGGATGAAGTCAAATAAATAAGTGAGACCTCTCTCAAAGAAATAAATATAAAGAAGTATATATATTAAAAGAAACTGGAATGGCTAATGCCAAAAGACAAGAAAACTAGAGACTCTTGAACTAGACTAGAAACAAGAAAGGAGTTGACAAGAGTGAAGAAGGCTTCACTCTTATCTCTATTTATACTATC
>JAWRVF010000262.1:0-413332 GCA_036785485.1 Physcomitrellopsis africana
CAAATTTGAGAGATCCTAAGAAGATAGGACATAAATTTATGGATGCTACACTAGATGGATTAAGGGTTGGATGTGAAGGATTTTTGACAAAATGTGAAAAAAAATGCTTTAGAAATATGCTTTCACGACATGGAAAGGCTTTTGCATTTGAAGCACATGAAATTAGATGTGTTGATCCAAATATTGTAGCACCTATGGTTATTTTTACTGTTCCTCATGAACCATGGAATTTACAACCAATTCCAGTATCAAGAGCACATTTATCTAAGTTGATAAACTTACTCAATGAAAAGATTGAAATGGGGATTTTAGAACCGTCTATAGCGCCTTATTCAAATCGATGGTTTACGATACCAAAGAAAAATGGAACAATGAGATTTATACAAGATATGCAACCTGTAAATAAAGTAACCATTAGAAATATGGATTCAAGTCTAATTGTGGATGAATTTGCAGAGGCATTTGCAAGAAGAGCAATCTATTTGATAGGTGATCTTTACTCAGGATATGATAAATTTCAATTGGCATTACAAAGTAGAGATTTAACTACTATGAAGACTCCATAGGATTTGGTAAGAATGTGTACATTGCCTCAAGGGGCTACTAATTCAGTAGCTCATATGATGAATGGAATGAACAAAGTATTGAGGGAATTTATACCAGAAAAGACTATGCCATTCTTAGATGATGTTCCAATTAAAGGATGTGCAGAAGAAGAAAAAGATGAGACATTGGATCAGAAAGGTTGTAGAAGATTTGTTGCAGATCACATTAGTGATTGTGAAAAGATTTTATCACGGTTAGAAGAGGTACACTTGACCTTATCAGGTACAAAGTCTATGTTTGGGATAAATGAAATACTAGTTGTTGGACACATGTGTGGATCATATGGACGTAAGCCAAGTATTGAAAAAATTGATATTATTAAAAAGATGAAAGAATGTGAAAATACTACAGAAATGAGAAGATTTTTAGGAACGTGCATTTTCTATCATATATGGATACCTCATTTTGCACATGTGGCAGATCCATTATATGAATTGTTAAGGAAAAATAAAAGGTTTCAATGGAAAGATGAGCAAAGAAAAGCTATGGAAAAATTGAAAGAACTTCTTTCTTCACCTCCAACTTTGAAGAAAGTGAATTATGAATGTGGAAGACCAGTAATATTAACAGTTGATGCGAGTCCAATTGGAATAGGTTGGGCAATTGGACAAGACGATGAACAAGGGAATAGATATGTAGTACGGTTTGGAGCAAAGGTTTTGAATATTAGACAAAGAGCATATGCACAAATTAAAAGAGAATTATGGGGTGTAGTAACTGCTATGAAAAATGAAAAGGAGTATTTGATTGGTGCATCGGTAGTTGTAGAAACAGATTGTTTGCCTTTACTAGGCATGATTATAAGTTGTTCAATTCCTGATATTGCTATGCTGAGGTGGATAGCATATATCAAATCTTTGAATCTAGAATTTAAACACATTGCAGGAAGAGATAATTCAGTTGCAGATATGTTATCCAGGGCAAGGTATTATGATGAAGAAGACATGATTGATATGGAAGATGATGTGGGTGCAAATTTTTATACAAATGCATTATCAAAAGAAGAAGGTGCATGTTTGACTGTACCATTGGAATTATTTTTAAAAGACTCATATGAAGGTGAATGGAAAGATATTGGAAAGTACCTAAGTACTTTAAAGCGACAAGAAGATTGGACAGATCAAAAATTTAAGAAAATTCGAAAGAAAGCCTATGGATATTTTTTATATGATGGATATTTATGGAAGCATCCAAAGAGAAGAGGAGAAATACCACAACGAGTGATATGTGATTTAGAAGCTCAACAAAAGATTATCAAGGAGTTTCACGAGAGTTTGTGGGCAGGGCATAGAGGAATATGGGCAACTTTTACTAAATTGAAGAAAAAATATTGGTGGAAAGGCATATATAAAGATGTGGTTGATTTTATAGGATCATGTGAAATTTGTCAATTCTATTCTAATATTCGACATCGAGATGAATTACATCCAACTTATCCTCTAGCACTACATTATAAGTGGGTAGTGGATTTAGTGGCAATGCCTATGGGACTTGGACAAATGAAATATTTGGTACTTGCACGTGAAGATTTATCAAATATGGTTGAAGGACGAGCATTAAGAACAAAGAGTATTGAAAGTGTATGTCGATTTCTTTTAGAAGACATTATTTATCGCTATGGTTGTATTGGAAAAATCACGGCAGATAGAGGTGAATTGGATGCAAAAGAAGCAAAAGAACTCTTTAGTAGAATGGGAATCAAACTTTCTTTGACAATAGCATATAATCCAGAAGGTAATGGGAAGAGTGAGCGTGGGCATTCACCTATTGTTAAGGCATTAGTAAAAGCATGCAATGGCAAAGTACATCAATGGCCAAAACTACTACCATTTGCATTATGGGTAGATCGTACAACTCATAGCACAGTGACCGGTTATATGCCTTCGGAATTAATGTATGGACAAAAGCCAATTATGCCAATAGAAGAAACAATACCTACATGGAGAATATTACCTTGGAAGGATGATCTTAACAGGGAGGATCTTTTAGCATTACGTATTCAACAATTGGAAAGAAGACCTGAAGACATTGAAGTGGCAATACGAAGGTTGAAAGAAGCAAGGGAAAGGAATAAAGAAAGGTTTGATAAAACGCATCGACTACGACCTAAGAAGATAGAAGAAGGTGATTGGGTATTAGTATATGATAATAGTTTGGATAACCAACATAGTACATTACGAAAATTTTCTAAGCGATGGTTTGGACCATATGTTGTGATAGAAGTCTATGACAATGGAACATATATATTACGGGAACTTGATGGGACACAATTGAAGACACCTATAGCAGGCAAGCGAGTCAAGTTATTCAAACAAAAGGGAATATATATACATTTTGATGAAGAACAAAATCTATTGAGGGGTATTGAAAAAGAAAAAGATGATCAAATTGAAGACCAAGAATATGAACAAGATGAAGAGCATTCAACATATTGAAGAATTATTGGTGCATACCAGAGGATGCACAGGTTCAGGGGGGGTGGATGTCGTGTAGTAATACGACTACTAGGTGAAAGAAGGGAGGAATGATTATATTATAGAAGAGCTCAAATGAAAATATTTGAGAAAATTATCTTAGAAAAATAGATAATAGACAAGGAGGTAGTAAAAATTAAAAAGTGCTAATGCTGCCTTTTATAAAAGGGATTTCTACTTACTTTGTAAAGCCATAAAAATGGTAAAACAAAGTAGATTAGAAAAATAATTGGTATAGGTATGTTTAATAAGAAGTTAAGAGTAGGTTTTAGAGAAATTTACCTCAAAACTACAAGAGTTGATATCCGGAGAGGGCCGGTTAAGAACCTGGGTCGAAACCAGACCCCAGGGCACAAAACCGCGTGCCGACGGCGAATGGAGGGTCTTTTTGCAGATCGGAGATTGGGGTTAGGGAGTGAACTTGAAGGGTTTTATATAGGAGTTGATTTTGAGTGATTTGGAGAGAAAACGACTTTGTAATAGCTTTGCAAAGTCAGGGTTTATTTTGGCTACTTGAGAATTTGTGAAATAAATTAGGGTTGATGGTTTAGGCAATTCCAGAAGCTTTGCAGCAGATCTACGGCTGGAAATTTGTGGGTTTTTGGGTATTGTTGTTGTCAATGTGTGCTGTGAATTTGAGATTGATCTAACGGTTTGATCAAAGGTTATTGAAATTTATGTGAGTTGGGGTCTCTGGAATTGGGTTTTGAAGGTCAGTTAGGGTTTTGCAGATTTTGATCAATCTATCGGTTGGATTGGGGTGAAATTTATGTGTGTGTGTAGAAGACTTAATTTTCTACATGCTTGTGAAATTTGGAAGCAATTGAACGGTGCAAATAGGAGGTTTAGGCACTGGAATATTGGCGTGAAGATTGGAGAAGGAGGCCGGCTGATACCCGAGCAAATTTGTAAGTTTTTCTTCTTCTTGGTAAGTTGGATCTTCTTCAAACTTGGTGTGTGTGTTTTTAACTTAATTGTTAAGGTGTATGAAATATTTCAATCAAGATCAACGGTTTGTTTGGTAGTTATTGTGGTTCTAAAACTGCCTTAGAAATTACTTAGGGTTTGACTTAGGGTTTGATTAGGGTTTGACTAGGGTTTGACTTAGGGTTTCATTAGGGTTAGGATTTCATTAGGGTTTGACTTAGGGCTTGATTAGGATTTGACTAGGGTTTGATTAGGATTTGACTAGGATTTGACTTAGGGTTTGATTAGGGTTTGACTAAGATTTGACCAAGATTTGAGTTAGGATTTCATTAGGGTTAGGGTTTGATCAGGGTTTGACTTAGGGTTCGACTAGGGTTTGACTTAGGGTTTGACTAAGGTTTGACCAAGGTTTGACTTAGGGTATGACTAAGGTTTGATCAAGGTTTGACTTAGGGATTGACTAGGGTTTGAATAAGATATGATTTAGGGTTTTAAGATTCTATTTTTAGTATTTTCTAAATTTAGCATTTTATATATTATTTTCTATTATGATTATTGAATGACTCATTTATTCTTCTTTTATAATTTCTTTAAGATTGAATCAAGCTGAAAAATATTGTTAAGGTTTAATAGAAGTTAATTAAGATTCTATTAGAATTGTTAGGATTTTGTTGTGGCGTATTTTCTTTTTATCTTCCACAGCCAGGTGCCCGGAGCATTCTCAAGCAAGACTTCACGTATTACGACACCGTTTCAAATTCGTCATTATTGTTCACTTCTATAGGAGGAGGTGGCACTTGTTTTCTTCTTGGTATGTTCATTGTCTTATATGGTTCAAGAAGAACCGTCGGTGGATAGACTGGTAGGGTATGTCGATGTGGCTGGTTAATTTGTTCGAGAAATCTGGTCGAGCTTCGATGAGTCAACTTGTCGCCAAGGATCGCGTAATTGATATTGCGGCCAAGTATACATATCTTGTATGTCGCCTCGTTGAGTTATTTAGTTGTTTCCTTCGTCTGTATCGGCATTTATCTTTGTCATTCTTGAGCCTTTCTGTGCCTTAAATTTGTTGTATGTAGTTCTGACAAATGATTTACCAAGTCTTCCGCCGTAGGATTGTCAACTTTCGAATAGTCAAAAGTATCAAATCGTGCATGGTAACCATAATTGGCAAAAAAAGGTATTTGTTGTGTAGAAGAATGTATCGTATTATTATAAGCAAACTCTGCCAATGGTAAAAGAGTTGTTCAATCATCTTGTTGGTAGTTGATGGTACATCTCAAATACTGTTCCAAGACTTGATTTATGCGCTCCGTTTGTCCATCAATTTGAGGATGGAAAGCTGAAGATAGCTTTATATCCACCTTTAGAATCTTGAAAAGTGTTCTCCAAAATCTCGATACAAACTGAGTTCCCCTATCCGATATAATATCCTTAGGTAATCCATGATAGCGGTAGATATTATCAAGGAAAAGTTTAGCTGTTTCTTCGCCTGTGATAGATTTTTTACATGATATAAAATGTGCCATCTTAGTAAAACGATCTACTATCACGAATATAGAGTCATAAGAACCTGAATTTGGAAGATCCGTGATAAAATCCATAGACACAGAAGACCATGGTTGTTCTGAAATGGATAATGGCTGAAGAAGTCCGTAGGGTCGATGGCGAGGAATTTTTGATCTTGAACAAATATCACAAGTTTTTACAAAATCTTTGACTCCCTTCCACATTTGAGGCCACCAAAAATCTCTAGATATCAACTCTAGAGTCTTAATGGCTGCCAAATGTCCTGCGAAATACAGAAAACATATGTCATTAAGCTTCATATACCGGAACGTTATATAGCACTTATGAAATAAGTGGATTTTTCAGGCTCAAACTTGAAATATCATGAGACTTAGAAAATTATTCTTTAATTTTACATGAATAAGAGGATCTGAGAGGACATACCATGATCGATTAATGTTGTTCGTTGTGAAAGATGAAATTGCTCCGGCTTCAAGAGGGTCGTACTTTGTTGATCAAAAGTTGCATCTCCTTCTTTTGGTGCAAGATAAGAACGTCTAGAAAGTGCATCGGATAGACCTTGTTGTTTTCCTGGCCGATATGTAATAATGAACTCGAATCTTGATAGAGACATGCTTCAACGAGCCTGACGATGATTCAACACGCATGCTGACATGAAATACTCGAGGTTCTTGTGATCCGTATATACGGTGACTGGACTAGAAGCGCCTTCTAGATAATGACGCCATTCTTGAAAAGAATCCACAATTGCGAGAAGTTCTTTATCGTGGATTTCGTAGTTGATCTCTGGCGCTTCAATTTCTGGAATGGAAAATGGATGGGTTGTCATCATTATTTGTGGCAATCTTGTGTCAATAATCTGATATCTGTTTCCATAAAGAATGCCTTGGAAAAATCAACGCGATACAAGATTGGTGCAGAAGTAAAAGCTATCTTCAAAGCTTCAAATGATGCTTCTGCTTCTTTATTCCACTCGAGCTTGTCCTTACAAGTCAAACGTGTAAGTGGGGCTGCAACTTGAGAGAAGTTCTTGATGAAGATTCGATAGTAATTGGCAAATCCTAAAAAACATTGTACATCCCTTACTGTTTTTGGAATCTTCCAATTCATGATTGTTTGGACTTTCTTAGGATCCATCATGAGGCCATTATTTGATATGATATATCCTAAGAAGTCAACTTGAGTAGTGTGAAATACACACTTTTCCATCTTGGCATACAATCGTGTTTCTCTGAGTTTTTGTAAGACATGACGAACATGTGTTCCGTGCTCTTCTACGTTCTTAGAATAGATTAAAATGTCGTCTAGGTAGCAGACAACAAAATCATCTAAGAATTCATGAAAAACATCGTTCATGAGATGTTGAAAAGTGGCTGGTGCATTCGTGAGTCCAAAAGGCATAACATTATATTCGAAGTGTCCATACCTTGTTCGAAATGCAGTCTTCCATTCATCTCCTTCTTTGATGCGAACCAGGTTGTATGCTCCTCGTAGATCTATTTTTGTATAGATCTTAGCTTGATTTAGTTGATCAAGAAGTCTAGAGATTAAAGATAGTGGATACTTGTTCTTGATAGTGATCTTGTTAAGCCCTCGATAATCCACACACATTCATAACGATCCATCTTTTTTCTTCTTAAATAGAATTGGAGCTCCTGCTAGGGATTTGGAATGGCGTATGAAGTTCTTGGCCAGATTTTCTTCAATATACTCTTTGAGTTCTGCCAACTCATTTTGTGATAGACTGTAGATTGGTCCAAATGGAGGTTGAGATCCCTCCTTGAGATCAATTGAACAATCATATGAACGATGCTCCGGAAGGATATCGGCATTTTTCTTCTCAAAAATATCTTGATAATCTTGGTATTGGCTTGGAAAGCCACTTGAAGTGCTTTTACTATCAGAGACGGGTGTGGCATAAATAGCAAAAGTTGATCCTCTTTTTGCTTTATGCATAAAAGCTTTTGCACCTATAAGTACGGATTTTACTATACTAGACTTATAGCTTTTTACTTGGTCGACGGAAGTGTTAATAACGTTTTGAGAAAAATGAAGTCTACGAGAATTCCAATCTATCTTAGGATTATATTTTTCTAACCATGATAGACCTAAAATAACTGGATTAGATGGAGATTTAATTATGTTAAAGGTTACGTAACTATTATGACCGTCTATTATTACTTTTATAGGGTGGGTCTCATGAGTGACATCTCCAGAAGACAATGGACGACCATCTATGACTTCTACATGTACAGGTTTAGTTTTTTGTATTAGAGGTATTTTACGACTTCTAACAAATTGTTCATCTAAAAAACATGCTGAGGCTCCTGAATCTAATAAAGCAGAGGCTTTGTATTTTTTAGGTCCTAAATATAGTTCTATTATAAAACAAGGAGAGGGTTCTGAAGAGAGGATAGGACCTTCTTTAGGAATTGCATAAGATTCCAGCTGCACGGTCCCTATTGTAGCTGGACAAATTCGTTTTCCAACATGTTGTCTCCTTTGACCGCCGCACCCCTCATTTTATAGTTACGTCATTTCTTTGGGCAATGTTGAGCAGTGTGCTTAGGTTCTCCACAATATAAGCATAATCCTCCCTGGCGACGACGAATCTTTTCTTGCTCAGTAAGAGATTTGAAATGTACTACGTCAATTTGCATGTCTTCTACTTTCGAATGTACATTTGGTGAAGATGTTGCCATTGAGTAATAACGTTGAGTTTCCCTTGTACGATTCTCGGATTGAAACTCAAAAAGTCGATTGTCACACTTTACAGCAAAATCGATTGCTTGACTCAATGTTTGAGGATCAGGTAAATTGAGCATCAATTTCTTTACTTCATATTGCAATCCATAAAGAAATTGACTGATGAGTGCAGCATCATCCCACTTGATATCGATTGCAAGTTGTCGAAATTGTGAAGCATACACTATTACAGAGCGGTTTTCTTGTCGTAAAATTTGGATCTTGTTTGTTGCAACACGAGCTGCATCGTGTTCACCATACATAGATCAAAACTCTACCAAAAAAGCTTCCAAATTGTCCAGTATGGGATTTTGTTGTTCAAGAAAAGACGAAAACCATGATAATGCAGAACCAGAAAGTAGAGTTCCAATAAACCTGACTTGTGATCCTAGAGTTGGATAGCTTTGCGGTTGAAGTTTGATTGCCAATTGTACTTGATTGATGAACCCTCAAAACTTTGATCTCGTACCATCAAATTTCTCGGGTAAGGCAATTCTTGGTTCTCTGGCGCTTACAGGGTGTTCTACAATTGGAGAAGGAATGTGATTTGATGCAAGTGTTGAAGCAGCTCCAATCATCTCTACATCTCCACTTTTTGCTATTCTTGTTCTTCCTTGTGGTGGTAGATTGAGTTGATGCATTGCAAGCATTAACTCCCTTAATTGTTCTTGCATTTGTGCCATTGCAGTCTTCATTTCGATAAGCTCTGCCATAATAACACTAAGAAGAAAAGAACTATGTGATATTGCTCAAGGCAAAAGAAAAAAAAAGACTTGATAACAAAGAAAATGCTAAGAACAATATCAGTTTAGAAGTGGGTAATCCGCAACTTCTAACACGCTTATGTCTTGTCAAGAGAAAGGGGTAATCCACTCTTACTCAAGAAAAAGACAAAGCTCTGATATTGTAAGTGTACTCTTGTCAATCTGTCAAGGACAAGAACTCAACGGAAGCAAATAAGTAAGTGAAAAACACTCTCAAAGAAATATAACAAAATAGAAACAAGGTAGTGTATATATTAAAAGAAACTGGAATGGCTATTGCCAAAAGACAAGACACTAGAGACTCTTGAAATCAAACTAGAAACAAGAAAGGAGTTGACAAGAGTGAAGAAGGCTTCACTCTTGTCTCTATTTATACTATCTATCTAAGAGCTAAGTGGCGACGTTCTATAGGACCTCCAACACATATCCAATTTACAAGACACGTGTCCAAGTTGCAAGACACGTGTCGAACTTGCAGGGCAAGTTTCCTATATGTTCGCCACGTATTTAGCTTGGTCTTCAAGCTACCAACATGTATGACATGTGGCTAACTTATTGACCAAGTTTCTAATCCAAAAGTCTACTATGGACACTTATAAAGTCAAAGCAGCGTCTATGAAGTTTCTAGGAAGTTTCTCTAAAGATATTATGGAATTAACCTACTTTTACCTTCTTTTATCTAGTTCTATCTGATCATATAGGTAACTATATATATGTCCGTGATACTTGTATCAATCCATCTTCTAAACCAGCTTTTTCTAGAATTCCAACTATAGCTTCATCATTTAAAACTAATTCCACTCTTTTTAAGTTTTTTTTTACTTCTTTACTCTTTTTCTATTTATAGGATTCAAATCTTCAATCCTTTGAAAGCTCACAAATCCATCATCATTCAAATCCAAAATATCAAAATTCAAATTATCTACATTGAGATTTGTAGATAATCTATTTGCATCCATGTGCCCCTATCCTACAAAATTATCCTTTAGAAATCCAAGAATCTATTTCTTGGCTCTAAAGGTATCTCTTTCAACTGTTCTCTGTGTTTTTCATGAATAGGCTTTACGGTAAGGAACTATACAACTTTTTTTCTATCACAACTACGAATCTTGGTATAATGTGAATCATCATCTAAGACTCTAATCTCCATCCTAGTAGCTGTAATATATAATAGATTGACCAAGTATTACCAGATTTATAGTAGAATTTTGCACAAAGAAGTTTTGTTCCACCTCCACATCTCTAATCTTGGCCTTCATAGCTGGACAAGCCCCATTTAGATTGCCTTGTTCATTGTTTGTCACTCTAATCACCCAGCCATGGTTGATATCAATTGGCTACTTGTTCTTCTCATACACCCGCCTAGACATAATGTTGATTTCTAAACCATGATCAACCAAGGCTAAAACTGAATTTTTAGAATCTTCCAACCTCACTCGTGTTTTTGTAGTAGCTCTAGTTCAATATGAAACTAAATAGCTATCATTTTCCATCTCATCACCATCTCTTTTTGAAAAACAGATAACTTGTGTTTCTTGTATAATCTTTTTTTCTTTAGTAGATTCCATAAGTATGTCTTTTAATTGGTGCCCTTTCAAATCCTCGACATAATTGATCTGAGTTATATTCTCCATATCAACCTTATTCCCAAACTCTGATAATGTAGTCTGTGCAAACACTTGTCTTATTTCTTCCTCTTCATCCTTCGTCACACGAGTATCTACTGCCTCTACCATAATAATTTCAGTTGTCATTTATCTCTTTCTTTTTATTACATCAATAATTAGCTCATTGAAATCCCTCTTTGCAATCTTAAGAGCCTCTCTTAAAGTGAACTCAATTTTGGCATCCAAAATCTTTTCCTCTAAAATACTTTTCATATCTGTGGATGTTTCAATATCAGATTGAAGCTTATAGACAGGACTTTTATCTTTAGACTTGTTCATACCATCTTTCTCCTTCTCATTGTCCTTCTCCTACTATTTTTTTAATAATGGTGCATCATTAAGATGGACAAAAGAAGGCATCTTCTCTGGTTTCTACCCTTGAGAAGCTTCTTTGTTCCTTGGAGACCTCTTTTTGTTTAGAGATTCAACAACATCTACTTCATGAGCACCTGTGCCTCTCTTTTTTTCAACCATAACATCATTCAAGTCATCACTCTATTGGTTTTCATTTAAAAATGCTTTGATACTAATAACATCAACTGGATCATTCCAACTAGTCATCTTCTTGATAGTTTCAACTCCCCTAATCATTGCCTCCATAGTTAGTGGAGAAACAGTCTTAATCGCTCTTTATTCAACTGTAATAGAATAAGATTTTGCTTCCTTTTTGTACATGGTACCACCTTTGCTTGTCTGCTCATCTATCAACTTCTTCATACCTCCCTTTTCAAAGTTGGTCGTCAAAGGTTCATCAAAACCTACTAGTCTTATTCTTCCTTCTTTGAAATGCACAATATTCTCCCTAATTGCACCTTTGTAGCTTTCACATTTTCCATGCTTGTGCTCTAGAATGTCACACCACATGTATCTTTTTACAAATCCTTTTGAATCTTCAATTGTCTTCAATGAGCTAATCTTCTGAGATTTCTTAAATTCACTCATTTCTACCCTGAGATCCCATATATCCTTAACTTGCTCTTCAACGGCATCATCTTGACTAGCCTTATTTATCTTCTACAGTGGTACTAAACTTGGGATTGCAGATATTGGCTCCAATCATGATAATGACCCCTGAGTCTCAACCTTTTACTGCTTGGTCATAAGCCCTACTGTCTCTTTTACCAGCCTCACATTATTTGTAAATCTACTCTGAAATGTCCTATTTGCAAGATAAAAAAGCAGCTTGTCCTCCAAATCTTCATCAATTGTTTGTAAAAATAATTCAATCTTCCTATAATCCAATATCTGCCTCTCTTGCCTTAGTAATTGGCCAAACTTCCTTTCAAATTCTCTGACCACTTCATTTAGAGCCATCTGATTCTCTGGCCTTTATTCAATCTACTCCAAAAATGATCTTTTGATCATCCTCTCTCAGTCTTCTTTAAAAAACTCATCCTTCAAAAGCTCTTCAAACTTATTCTATGATATAATTCCTTCATACAATTCTTGCACCTTCTTCCTAATTTTAGATATTATTGCTAAATCAAAGGTGGTAATCATTCTCACCTCTAAAAATTGATGTACCTCCATTTCATATATATAAATCCTCAAGAATTTGGTGATTTCTCTTCCATCAAACCTCCCAGCTTTATCTACCACTACTTGTAAGGTATTGATAGTGTTCCTTTCATCTCCTTGAATCCAATGCCTTTCATCCATAAATTGATCAAATACCCTAAATAAATCCTGGGCACCTACTCCCCGTGGTAATCCAAATGCAAGATTTTAATCTCTAATTTTGATTTGTAAAATAATTAATGTCTCATGGTTCTCTCAGTGGAAGCACCAATAATGTTGTGGTAGAGAGAATTTTCTTCAAGAAAGCGCTAGGCTTTTGGCTGCCACTAGTTACTCAATCAAGATTCAAAATAACAAAACCTCAAATTTATATGAAAATCTTTCTCATAGGGCTATTGCATCCTAAAATTAAGTCTTGTTTCATAAAACACTCCATATATAACAAGAAACTCTAAACCCTCATTCACCCGTAGAGAGAAAAATTCTTCTCAAACTTCAATAATCTATAACTCTTAATCTAAAAATCCAAATCCACTCAAAATTTACAAATATTACTAATGTAATCTAAAAAACTACTACTACAAATTCAATCGATAATTTATTACCTATCTTTAGCTATTGAGAAAATCCTAGCAGTAGCTTCAAATCCTTGTTCACAAACATCCGTGTACAAAGATCTTCATATCTCACAAAATAAATATCCAAATACTATGAAACTTTGATACATAGCTTCTCAGTATAAAGATTCACCTTTTTAGAAAGTTTAAGATAAAAACTTTATTGTATGATATTAAATTTATTGTATGATATTGTTTGATATTAACTTTATTGTATGATATTGTTTGATAAAAATAAAATCAATAGTTAATATTGAATTCATTGCTCAAAGATGAAATTACTCCGACTTCAAAAGGATTATTCTTTGTTAATCAAAAGATAAATTTTGTTCTTTTAATACAAGATAAGAATATCTAGAAATAGCATCAAATAGACCTTGTTGTTTTTCTAGCCGATAGGTGATGATAAACTCAAATCTTGATAAAGACATGCTCAAACAAGCCAAGCCACGATTCAACATACATGTTGACATAAAATACTCAAGGTTCTTGTGATCCGTATATACAACAATTAGACTAGAAGCGCCTTTTTGATAGTGACGCCATTCTTAAAAAGAATCTATAATTATAAGAGTTCTTTATTGTGGATTTTATAATTGATTTTTATTGCTAAAAATTCCCTAGAATAAAAAACTACTGGATGGAATTTGTTATTTGCTCACATTTGTGACAATACTATCCCCAAAGCAAAGTCTAATGCGTCTATTTCCATAGAAAATGCCTTAGAAAAGTTGATGCAATACAAGATTGGTACAAAAATAAAAGTTGTCTTCAAAATCTCAAATGATATTTCTACTTCCTTGTTCTATTTGAATTTATTCTTAGAAGCTAAGCTTGTAAGTGGAGCTGCAACTTGAAAAAAGTTCTTAATGAATATTTGATAGTAATTGGAAAATTCCAAAAAATATTATACATCTCTTATTATTTTTGGAATCTTCTAATCTATGACTATCTGGACTTTCTTAGGATCCATTTTGAGACCATTATTTGAAATGATGTATCCTAAGAAGTCAACTTGAGTATTGTGAAATACACACTTTTCTGTCTTGGCATATCACCTTACATCTCTAAGTTTTTATAATATACGACGAACATGAAGTTTATATTCTTTTCTATTGTTAAAATAGATCAGAATGTTGTCTAAATAATAAATAACAAAATCATCAAGAAACGCCCAAAATACGTCATTCATAATATGTTAAAAAGCAATTGGTACATTTGTAAGTCCAAAAGGCATGACATTATATTCAAAATGTCCATACCTTGTTCGAAATGCAGTCTTCTATTCATCACCTTCTTTGATGCGCACTAATTTAAATACTCCTCTTAGATGTATTTTTGTATAGATCTTAACTTGATTCAGTTGATCAAAAAGTCTAGATATCAGAGGCAAAGGATATCTATTTTTGATGGTAATCTTATTGAGTCCTCGATAATCTACAAACATCTGTAGTGATTCATCTTTTTTCTTTACAAATAAGATATGAGCTCTTGCTAGGGATTTTGAATAGCATATGAAATTTTTGGCCAAGTTCTCATCAATGTATTCCTTGAATTTAGCCAATTCATTCTGAAATAGATTATAGATTGATCCAAATAGAGGCTGAGTTGCCTCTTTAAGATCAATTGAACAATCATATAGATGATATTCTAGAAGAATGTCTGTATTTTTTTTCTCAAAAATGTCTTGATAATCTTGATATTGACTTGGAATGCCACTTGAAGTCCTTCCACCATCAGAAATAGGTGTAGCATAAATAACAAAAGATAATCCTTTTTTTGTTTCAATCTTAAAAGCTTTTGAACCTATAAGTATAAGTTTTGTTATATTAGGCTTATAGTTTGTTATTTGATTTATGGAATTCTTATTAATGCTTTGAAAAAAATCAAGTCTATGAGAAATCCAATCTATTCAAGGATTATACTTTTTTAGCCATGATAAACCTAAAATAACTAGATTAGAAGGAGATTTAATTATATTAAAGACTATATAATTATTATGACCATCTATTATTATATTTATAGGATGGATTTTATGTGTAATATTTCTAGAAGATAACACACAACTATGTATGACTTCTACATGTACGGGTTTAGTTTTTTGTATTGAAGGTATTCTATAACTTTCAATAAATTCTTTATCTGAAAAACACGCTGAGGCTCCTGAAACTAATAAGGCAGAGGTTTTGTGATTTTTAGGTTTCAAATAGACATCTATTATAAAAACAAGGAGAGGGTTCTGAAGAGAGAATAGGACCTTTATTAGGAGTTGTACAAGATTCCAACTACATGGTCCCTATTGTAGCTAGACAAATTCATTTTTTGACATATTGTCTTCTTTGACAGCTGTACTCCTCATCTTATGGTTGCGTCATTTCTTTGAACAATATTGAGCAGTGTGTTTAGGTTCTCCAAAATATAAATACAATCCTTTTTAATGACGACAAGTCTTTTCTTTTTCAGTAAGAGGTTTTAAATGTATTACGTCGATTTGTATGTCTTCTGCTTCTGAATGTACGTATTGAAAAGATATTGATATTACCATGTATTGTAGCAACATTGAGGCTTGCTTATACAATTCTTTGATTGAAATTCAAAAAAACCAATTGTCACACTTCACAGCAAAATCAATTGCTTGATTCAATGTATAAGGATCAGATAAGTTGAGCATCAATTTCTTTACTTCATATTGTAATCTATAGAAAAATTGGCTAATAAGCGTAGCATTATTTCAATTGGTGTCAATTATTAATTGACAAAATTGTGAAGCATATGATGCCACTAATTGATTGTCTTGTTGCAAGATATGAATCTTGTTGGTTGCGACATGAATTACATCATATTTTATATATATATATCAAAATTTCATTAAAAATGCCTCCAAATTATCCACTACTAGATCACGTCATTCAAGAAAAGACAAAAACCATGATAAAGCAGAACCTAACAATAAAATTCCAATAAACCTGACTTGTGACTCTTGGATTGAATAACTTTGGGATTAAAGTTCAATCACCAATTGTACTTGATTGATGAATCCTCAAAATTTAGATCTGATACCATCAAACTTCTCTGACAAACTAATTTTTAGTTCTTTGATGCTTGAATGGTGTCCAATCATAGGTGAAATAGTATGACTTGAAGCAGCTCGAATCATCTCTATATCATCACTTCTTGCTAATCTTGTTGCTCATTCTGGTGGTGCATTGAATTGATGCATTACGAGTATTAATTCTCTCATTTATTCTTGTATTTGTGCCATTGCACTCTTCATTTCAGCAAACTTTGTCATGATACCACTATAGAAAAGAAAAACATGTGTTCTCTCACTACAAAATAAAACACTCAAGAACAAAAGAAAAATTTCTAAGAACAATATCAATTTAAAAGTGAGTAATCTATAACTTCTAATATGCTTATGTTTTATCAAGAGAAAGGGATAATCCACTTTAAATCAAGAAGAGACAAAGTTCTAATATTATAACATTATTCTTATTAATTTGTCAAGGAGATAAACTAAAACAGATGCATAAATTAGTAAAAACTATGTCAAAAGAAAATAACAAGATAGAAACAAAGATGTATGTATATTCAAGAAGAAACTGGAATGGCTATTGTCAAAGACTAGAAATACATGAGGCTCTTGAGCTACACTAGAAGCAAGAAAAGAATTGACAAGAGTGAAGAAGGCTTCACTCTGGTCTCTATTTATACTATCTATCTAAGAGCTATGTGGCGGTGTCGTATTGTAACACGATTATATGGTGAAACTATGACTAAAAATGATTTTTCAATTAATACTCTATTATCTTAATTCAATAAGAATTCCACATATTTTAACAAGGGTTTTATGAAAGCCTCTTAGTTTATTTTCTTCACTTAATAGCTAGTAGATAAGAATTAGTTAATAATTTTACCTTCTAGGCTGTGGTAATTCTTTTACTGCCTTAGAAAAGCCATAAAATAGTAAAAATATGGTAAAAAGGATAAATTACTAGCATGATTGATACTAGGATTAAGTTGAGGGTAGGGTCAAGCTATAAAATCCCTAGGATAAGTTGGATTGATACCCGAGGGTTGGCCGTTTGTAGGACAAGATTGAAATCAAACCTTTGGCCACAAAAACAGCTGCCTAGGACAAAGTACGAGGGCTTTTTTAAATTGGGTTTTTGGATTGGATAGCTAGCTTGAAGCTTGTTCCAAGGGAATTAAGCTTGTTTCCATAGGATTTTTGATGACTTTGCAATTTTTGTTCAAAGTCAAGGTTTGTATTGGTATTTTGGGTTTTATATAAGACAATGATGGTTTGCATTCTTGAGTGATTCGTGCAATCTGTATAGCATCTATGGTTCAAAATTTGATATTGTCTGTATTGTTGGGTGTGCTAAGTGTGTACAAAATTTTGTATTAATCTAACGATGCAATCAGGAGATATTTGGACTTTGATACAAAGGATTGTCAAAAGTTGGCAGTTTAGGGTTGGGTAGGGTTTCTATGATAACTAAAGATCTACAAATTGGATCAATGTAAATTTTGGCATAGTAATAGAAGACTTAGAGATCAAGCTACATACCAAGTTTGGACTAAAGTTAATAGTTGAAGAAGGAGAAATCACCATTGGAGTTTTTGCATCAATTTTCAAGTTGGCGGCCTAGTGTCATCAATGCAGTTTTTGGGCATTTTCTTGCAATCTGTAAGTTGGATCGGGCTAAATTTCTCTAAGCATGTAGAAGGCTTATATCAACATTTGCATGCTAAATTTCACACTAAGTGGACAGTTAGATTAATAGTTATAGCTTGTCAAAGCTCACTAATTAGGATTAGGGCTTACAAAAAAAAATAAAAATTACTTAATTATAAAAGAAACAAGGAAATTGGGATATATGTATGGTTGATGTTACTAAGAGGAGTGTTTTTAAACACTTTTGAATTGAAATTCGAATTATATTCCTCATACATGGATAAAATCTATTAGGATTTCTTGACTATTTGCAAATATTACTTTACCTTTTACAACCAGGTGCCCGGTGCATTCCCGAACAAGACAACACGTAATACGACAATGGTGTCGCATTGTAAATTAAAACTTAATATGAAAATTATTAAAGAATATGTTAAAAATAAAAAGATTAAGATTAGAAGAAGAAAGGATGAAAATAGAAAGGGATTGTGGTTCTTTCTTTTTTATCTCTAATCTAATCTAAATTGTTTCTTTCTACTTGGTAGGTTTTCTTCTATTTATCTTAGATCTATTTTACCTTTATTTTCTTCTCTCTTAGATCTGAACTTTTATGTTGTGGGCTGAAATTAGAAGAAAAGTTGGTAGAAAATTAGTAGTAAGAAGGTAGAATGGAAATTCACCTTGGAAAGTGAAATTTCTTCAAGTTAGTTCAAAGAAAAAGGTTGAAGAAGTGGAATGACATGGGCTGAGAGGTCTTTTTGACCAAGAGGATAAAGAAGACGAGGCAGAGATGACAAGGGAGGAGTGAAGATGTAAAAAGAAAGAAAAACAAAATAAGAGGAGAGGAGTATAAGAGAGCAAGGAGGGTATTTTTTTGTGTATAGAGGAAGTTAGGAGATGAATTTGAAAGTGAGATTTAATATACATAATCTAAGTAAATTAAAAAAGAGATGAGTGTAAGTTAGACACTCATTTGTTTTATAAATAAAATGTTATGCTCTTTCAAAGTGACAAGGGTCTATTTCCAAATTAGTGAAGTTTGAGGAAGCATATCTTTGTGATTAGAGTAGTATTTTGAGCAAAATTTATTAGAGTTTGTAGATATATAGGTCTATTAGATTTTGTTAAAAATTGATTACTATTGGAGGTATATTCAAAGAGTTATGAAGAAAATTTTGGTTGGATCTAGTATTGTTAGAAGGCAAAATTAAAGAAGAAGGATGGAACCTATAATTCAAGTTTGGAGAGGACTTTTGGAGCAATAATTGGAATTTATTTACAATATGAGACAAGATATAAGCTTACCAAATTTTAGCACTTAGATCTTTTTTAATAAAGAGCAATGAAGGTGTAAAATAAAGAGGGTCAAGAATTGAAGGCTACAAAGAGGGATAAATTTGACAACGTCAGTCTCCCTAACTACAATAGATATAATCAAAAAATTTCTAGGATTTGCTTTCTTACTTCCTTAAGTATCTTGTATCCAAATTTTGCTACAATTGATGTGATATACTAGGATTTATAATTAAGATTAGGAACAGGTCTCTAAAAATAAAATAGGTTAGGATTTATAAAATATATATTTTTTTATGTAAATTGTTCAATTTTATGAACATTTATGGATCTCATCTTGCACTTGATTAACTAGAGGCACCAAAGATCCAGTATTTTTTAGGGCTAAGACTCTCACTTTGACATTTGATGCTTCTACTGAGAGAACTCTAAGGCTTCAAGATTTTTCAAGGCGAGATGGAGGATAGTAGAACCAGTGGTAGTCAAGCTGAAGGAAGTAGCTAGAACTTTGTAGAGGAGTTCTTGAAGGCCATGCAAATATTTATGGGGCAACAAGTTGCCAGTGCAGCTGGACAAGGAGCTACAAAAGCTTTAAAAGCTATTATTTCCAAGAATAAAAGATTCAATGGGAAGAACATTTCAAAGTTTTTAAGGAACTATACTTATGAGATGGAGATCTATCAAATTTTAGAAGAAAAGATGATAGGGACATTTGACTTGGTAGTTGTATCAAAGATCAGAGACAAGGTGAAACATCTTCATTAAGATAATTTTGAAATTATTTGGGCCAGATTTGAAGAAAGGCTTCGCAATGAATTTCTTAATGAAGATGAAGAAAGGATGTTAAAGAGGAGTTTTCTTGATTAGGTGGAACAGCAACTAGGTAACAACATGGGACCAAATGAGTTGTTAAGAGAATTTAAAAAGAAGTTTGGACAACTCTCACTAACAGAGAAGACGATTCTTGAAATAAGAAAGTCAGAGTAATTTCTACAAGTTGCAAATGAAGCTTTGGAGAATAGACTACTACTTCTTTTTCAAGATGGAGCAGCTGATGGAGGTTTTAGTACCAATTACAGACAATTGGAGAATGCAGTGAATCTTATTGCAAAGCAATAGCGGATAAAGGCTAGGGAATATGGAATAAAGATAGAAGCTTCAACACCACCAACTACAAGGACTTCTTCAATAATATCATCAAGCTCTTCAAAGGATAAGGCTCTAGATGAAGATACTTTAGAGGAATTGGTGAAGAGGTTGAGGGAGCTAAAAATAAAAATGAGTGCTTTAAAAAGGAGTATGAAGCCAAGAATCTCTCAAACTTCTAGAAGACAGAGGGGATATGTCATGACATACATTTGGTGTGATGATTCCAATCACAAACATAGTGGTTGTGAATCATTTGCTGATGCCATGAAGAAAGGCATCATTACCTTCAAAGAAGAAAGGATTAGAGATGCATCTATAGATTTTCTTTTAGACACTAATTTTGCCAAAGGAGGAATGAAAAAATTAATGGAAGATCAAATGATGAAGCCTAAGCCAAGAGATTCAGGTAATATAGATTCTTATCAAATTGTGACTTGGCAAAATATTATTGAAGCTCCATGTCTTCAAAATTGTGAGATTATGATTAGAGGAGCTCGGGCCATTAGAGAAAAGACAAGATGGGATGATCTAGTTGATGCAGTTAGCATCAGAGGCTTTTTTAGACAAGAAAAGGAAGAATGAAGACTTTCAAGATGTCTATGTAGAAGTGAAAAGAAAAAAGAATGCAGAAGATGAAGATGAAGAATCAATAAGTAAGAAGCAAATACAAAAAGGTGGTGGGACAAGGAAAAGGACAAAAGAAGGGTCAATAATAAATCAGATACTACAAAATATTTTTTCATCTTCAAATCCAAAAGAGGCATCAATCCGAAAGCAAAGGATAGAAGAAAACATGGAAAGGAATAAAGAAAAGAAGAAGAAGAAGAAGAAGAAGAAGATAGAAAAAAGTAAAACCAAAGGTCCTACCTATAAGCTTCAATCTAATATTGAAACTTCCATTGATTTGAAAGGTGTATTAGAAGGACAGATTTTGAATGTAAAAATTGAATTTATTTTACTGGAGGTCTTAAGAATTACAAAAAAAGACTTCCATGAGTTGATTATTGATGTTATCAAGAGGAAACGCCAAATAACAGTGGAAATAGTGATGACAAGTGCCATTGACACTTGTTTGACTAAAGAGGAAGAAGAAGAGATTGGTCAAGTATTTTCTATTGAATGTAAGTCAAGCTTTGGAGGAATTATGATTGTGGAGGATGATAAGGTGAGTCATGAGATTGAAGAAGAAGATGTGAATAATGATATGCCTACAGATTTGGAAGAAGAAGTTTTAGACATATTTTCTCTTCAACTTCAAAAGAAGAAGGAGGATACCACCCACAACATGGAGGAAAAAGAGGCAAAGGTACATGCTTATGCTACTTTTGATGATGGTGATGGAAATGAGGGTGAGAAGGTTTTAGAATTTTTTCATCCTTATTGGACTAGAGCTAGTATAGAAGCTCAAAGTAAGCTTGAAAATTTGAATGAAACAATCCATGCTTTGGTAGATCATGGCTCAGAGATCAATATCATGTTCAAGGAAGTGTATAAGAGAAGAAAATGGCCTATTGATACCAACTATGGATAGGTATTGAGAGCTGCAAATAATAAAAAGGGAGGATTGTTTGGAGTATGTCTTGCAGTGAAGACAAAGATTGGAAATATGGAAATAGAGCAAAGCTTTGTTGTTCAAGATCAAGGCACATATCCAATCATTCTTTGTCAATCATACATTACAACTTCAAGAATGGAAACTAAAGTGCTGGATGATGGATCTCACTATGCAAGGATTCAAAGTTATGATGGAAATAACTTAGTACAGTTCCTTACAATGAAGCCAGAAAGCAAGAGGCATAGAAATCAATTACGTGAAACACCTCTTGATACTAAAGAGGGATTCCAAGATTTTTAGAAAATACACATGGAAAATAGAGATCCGCGGGTGCAAGTAATATATTCACTGAGGTATTTTTCAATGCATATAAGAATGGATGTAGAGTTTTGAATTTAAGTGATCATAGTATTTTGAAGTTCAAAGGTGTGGGTGTGATGGCTTCTAAATATAAAGCCAAAATATAAAAAATAGAAAGAGATTTCAAGAGAATGGAGATAATTTCACAAGAAAAAAGTGTCTCTATGTTAGTAGAATACATTGGATTTCCAATTGATCTACTACATCAATTAGAAAGGATAGATAAAATGAAGGAGGTTATGGATAATACAGGTGTTGTGGTTGAAGTCCATGATTAATGCTTTTACCAAGAAATATTGTATTTTAGGGAGGATCATGGTGAAGACATTGATGTTTACAAATAGAAAAATGAAGTTGAAGTGAATGCCAAGTATAAGTCAGTAGCAAAGAAAGTGAAGCCAATAGCAATTCAACTACCAGATAATTCTGAAGATTATTTCAAGCAAGCTGGAAAGGAGCCGGGATTAAGAAGTTACATAGGAATTAGACATCAATTCACTAAAAAAATACTTTGAAAGTTACAGATTGGAGGGGATGAATTTTTGAATAAACTTGAGAAGTATTTGTTTCAAAATATGCTTTTAAAACATAGAAAGGCATTTGCATCTAAACTTAGTGAAATAGGATGTGTTTATCGAAATGAGGTAGTACCTATGGTGATCTTTATACTTCCACATATACCATGGGATTTAAAATCCATTCCAATTCCAAGAGCTTTACTACCAAAATTAATTAAATTACTCAAGGAGAAGATGGAAATGGGAATTATAGAACCATCCATAGATCCATATTCACATCGTTGGTTTACAGTGCTAAAGAAATCTAAGGCATTAAGATTTATTCAAGATATATAATCTACCAATGGTGTGACAATCAGAAACAAAGGATCTAGATCAATTGTAGATGAAGTTATTGAGGCATTTGGAGGGCATGCAATTTATTCAATTGGAAACTTGTATTCTAGATATAATCAATTTCAGTTTGCAGCAGAGAGTAGAGATTTAACAACAATGAAGATGCCTTTGGATTTAATTTATATGTGCACATTACCTCAAGGGGCTACCAATTCAATGGCACATATGCAAAGTGCAATGAATCAAATTTTAAAGGAGTTTGTGCCTAAGAAGACTATACCTTTTGTTGATGATATTCCTATCAAAGGTTGTAAAGAGGGAGTGAAAAATATAACAATTGATGGAATTGATTGTAAGCAATTTGTCAAACAACATATTAAAGATATAGAGAAGATTTTGAAAAGACTTGAGGAGGTAGGTCTAACTTTATTCATTGACAAATCAAAGTTTGGAATAGATGAAATCATTATTGTAGGTCATTTATGTGGAAGCTATGGTAGAAAATCAAATTTAGAGAAGGTGGATGCTATTATTAAGATAAAATCTTATAATAGTATAACTGAAGTAAGAAGGTTTTTGGAAACATGTATTTTCTATCAAATTTGGATTCCACATTTTGTCCATATATCAGAGCTTTTTTACAAATTCTTACGAAAGGGAAATAAATTCAAGTGGAAAAATAATCAAAATGAAGCTATAAAATCTTTAAAGAATATTCTAAGATCTCTATCCATTTTAAAGCAAATTGACTATGAAAATGGTCAACCAATAGTGATGATGGTGGATACTAATCCAATTGCTATAGGTTGGATTGTTGGTCAAGATGATATCAATGGAAGACGTATTGCAACTAGATTTGGAGCAAGGATTTTGACTGAGCGACAACGAGCTTATCCGCAAGTAAAAAGAGAGCTATAGGGAGTTGTCACAACATTAAAGGTAGAAAGGAACTATCTAATTGGAGCAAATGTAGTATTTGAAGTTGATTGTTTACTTCTACTTGATATAATTTCAAATTTTTCAACTCCAAATATTGCCACGTTGAGATGGATAGCTTTTATCAAATCTCTTAATCCAATTCTAGTGCATATTAAAAGTAAAAAAAATACTGTAGTGGATATATTGTCTAGAGCTAGTTATATTGATGATGAAGAAATGATTGCTAAAGAAGATGATGAAGATGACAACATCAAAAGCTATAGCATTGTATTTGTTAACACCAATAAAAGAGAAGATGAAATTCTTCTTTTTAAGAAAGAATTATATGAAGGCAGGTTGAAAGATGTTGGTTGGTATATAAATACTCTATAAAGGCAAATAGATTAGTCAAAGAAGTATTTTAAGGAAGTCAGACGACATTCTTAGAAATATCTTTTGCATAATAGACTTTTGTCGAGGAAATCAAAAAAAAAAGAT
This sequence comes from Physcomitrellopsis africana, assembly GCA_036785485.1. Classification (NCBI taxonomy): domain Eukaryota; kingdom Viridiplantae; phylum Streptophyta; class Bryopsida; order Funariales; family Funariaceae; genus Physcomitrellopsis; species Physcomitrellopsis africana. The sequence goes on from JAWRVF010000262.1 coordinate 24,157, forward strand.
GGAATTCTATTAAGAGTGGTTGGAAATTTATCTACAAAATTTCAAATTCTCAAAAAATTTCATGATACAAATTGGGTCGGACATTGAGGCATTTGGGCAACATATCCAAAAATCAAAGAAAGATATTGGTGAAAAAGACTTTACAAAGATATGGAAGATTTTATAAGTTCATATATTGAATGTCAATTTCAATCAAAGATCTGGTATTGTGATGAATTGCATCCTACTTATCTTCTTGCTATTCATTTCTAATAGGTTATTGACTTGGTTACTATGCCAAATGGATTATGGAGAATGAAATATTTGGTATTGGCAAGAGAAGAGCTGTCTAATTTTGTTGAAGGAAGAGCATTGAGGACCAAGCAGACTGAAAGAATGTGCAAATTTATTCTTGAAGATATTTTCAGTCAATATGGATGCATAAGAAGAATGAGGGCCAATAGAAGAGAATTAAATGCTGCTAAAACTAAAATATTTTTTAAAAAACATGGAGTAAAATTGAAATTGACAATAGTATATAATCTTGAGGCAAATGGGAAGAGTGAGAGAGGTCATCTTCCAATCATTCAAGCTTTGATCAAAGCTTGTAGAGGAAATTCTAAAGATTGGCCTAGATTACTACCTTATGCTTTATAGACTGAAAAAACTATACATAGTACGGTAATAGGTTATATGCCAATCAAACTTATGTTGGGACAAAAGCCTATTATGTCGATTGAAGAATCAATTCCTACATGGGTGTATTTGCCCTTGGAGGATGGAAATTTTAGAAAGCTGTTGTTAGAACTTTGAATACAATAAGTTGATAAACTACTAGAGGTACATCAAGAAGCAATGGAAAGGCTTAAGAAAGCAAGGCTTATCAACATGGAAAGATTGACAAGACACATCAATTGCGAGTAAAGTCTATTGGAGAGGGAGATTGGATGGTGGTTTATGATAGTATATTAGAGAATCAGCATAGCATTCAGAAGAAATTTGCTCGAAGATGGTTTGGACCATATATTGTTGTCATTAATTATGACAATGGCACTTATTTCATGAATTAGATGGAACTTTACTTCAAATTCTAATAGTAGGTAAACGGTGTCATGTTGTGACACGAGTATATAATGAAATTATGACTAAAAATGATTTTTTAATTAATATTCTATTATCTTAGTTCAATAAGAATTTAACATATCATAATAAGATTTTTATGAAAGCCTCTTAGTTTATTTTCTTCACTTAATAGCTAGTAGATAAGAATCAGTTAATAATTTTATCTTCTAGATTGTAGTAATTCTTTTATTGCCTTAGAATGGCCATAAAATAGTAAAAATATGATAAAATGGATAAATTACTAGCATGATTGATACTAGGATTTAGTTGAGGGTAGGATCAAGCTATAAAATCCCCAAGATATGTTAGATTGATACCTAGGGATTGGCCGTTTGTTGGACAAGATTGAAATCAGACCTTTGGCCACCAAAACGGCCGCTTAGGACAAAATACAAGGAATTTTACAAATCAAGTTTTTGGATTGGATAGCTAGCTTGAAGCTTCTTCCAAGATCATTAAGTTGGTTGCCATAGGATTTTAGATGATTTTGTAATCATTGTTCAAAGTCAATGTTTGTATTAGTGTTTTGGATTTTATGTAAGACAATAATGGCTTGCATTTTTAACTGATTTGTGCAATTTGTGTAGCATCTGTAGTTCAAAATTTGATATTGTTTGGATTGTTGGATGTATTAAGTGTGCACAAAAGTTTGTATTAATCTCATAATGCAATTAGGAGATTTTTGGGCTTTGATATAAAAGATTGTCGGAAGTTGGCAGTTTAGGATTAGATAGGGTTTCTGTGATCTAAAGATCTACCAATTGGATCAATGTAAATTTTGGCATGGTTATAAAAGACTTGAAGATCAAGCTACATACCAAGTTTGAGCTGATATTTATAGTTGAAGAAGGAGAAATTACCACTGGAGTTTCTACATCAATTTTTGAATTGGCGGCCGAGTGTCATTAGTGTGGTTTTTGGGCATTTTTTTTGCAATCTGTAAGTTAGGTTGGATTGAATTTTTTTAAGCATGTGGAAAACTTATACTGACATTTGTGTGCAAAATTTCACACTAAATGGACAGTTGGATTAAAAATTATAGCTTGTCAAAGCTCACTAATTAGGATTAGGGCTTGCAAAGAAAAATAAAAATTGCTTAATTATAAAAGAAACAAGGCAATTGGGATATATGTATAGTTGATGTTATTAAGAAAAGTTTTTTTAAAAACTTTTGAATTGAAATTTGAATTATATTTTTCATATATGGATGAAATCTATTAGGATTTCTTGATTATTTACAAACACAACTTTATCTTCCATAGCCAAGTTCCCGGTGCATTCTCGAAAAAGACAACATGTATTACGACAACGGATGAAAATATTTTGAAAAAAGAATAAAAAATTTTCATTTGTAAGCCTTAAAATGTTATGATCTACATCTATGGAGAATAAACATGCTATAGAAACTGAAGATGAAGATAAAGGAGATAAAGAATGAATGGTGGCACATTCCGATGTCGCATTGTAAATTAAAATATAGTATAAAAGATATAAAAGAATGTGTTAAAATAAAAAGATATAGATTAGAAGAGGAGAGGATGAAAAAGAGAAGGGGTTGTGATTATAATCACATTATCATGGAGGTTACAATATTTATCACAAGCTCAAGGATGATAGGTAGGCCAAACTACTAATTTCCTGTTGAAATTTCCACTAACAATACCAAGTCATAAATCCAAGGATTTCTACAGTGAAGTCAAGTGGATTCAAACTCACGTCAACTTCAAAATAGCTAAGAACTTAACTACACAAGCTTCTTTGACTTGGCAATGTAGGATGTAGTTCTTTCCTTTTTATCTCTAATCTAATCTAAATTGTTTCTTTCTACTTGTTAGATTTTCTACTTGTTAGGTTTTCTTCTATTTTATCTTAGATCTATTTTATCTTTATTTTCTTCTCTCTTAGATCTGAACTTAAATGTTGTGGGCTGAAATTAAAAGAGAAGTTGGTAGAAAAATGGTAGTAAGAAGATAGAATAGAAATTTATCTCAAAAAGTGAAATTTCTTCAAGTTAATCCAAGATAAAAGGTTAAAGAGGTGGGAAGATATGGGCTAAGGTGTCTCTTTGACCTAGGAAAGAAGGAAGACCAAGCGGGGATGACAAGGAGGGGTCGTGAGAGAGAAGAAGAGAGGGGTTCTTTTGGAGGTGCATGAGATTTTTGTATAGGAAGTATATGTTTTTGTGCATAGAAGAAGTTTGGAGAGGGTTTTAAGTACAATTTTTTAGTAGATTTGTAGTAGACAAGATAAGAAACATATAAAAATAATTTTTATATCTTTTGGTTAAATATCAAGGGAGATATGAGTTGTCAAAGTTGCAGGTGTTTAAGACTAAGGCAATAAGGGTTACTAAATTTCGGGCCTTGGCTCTTGGGAACCACTTGGAATTTAGAGGCAAAATTTGTTTGTTTTTTGTTCCTTATAGAGTTAACTACTTTGTATCAAAATTTCAAGTCAATATGATCTTTGAGCAAAGAGTTATGAGTAAATTTGTAACTGGATTTGGATGAAAAGAGAAATAGAGTGAAGGCAGGATTGGAGTTTGTATGGGCAGTGTAAGTGTGTGGGTTTTTTAGATATAAATAGAGTTAGGAGACAAATTTGAATGTGAAATTTGAAAAACATAATCTATGTAAGTTAGGAAAGAGATGAGAGTAAGTTTGATATTCATTTGTTTTATGAATAAAATGTTATGCTCTTTCAAAGTAACAGGGATCTATCTCCAAGTCAGTGAAGTTTGAGGGAGCATATCTTTGTGATTAGAGTAGCATTTTGAATAAAATTTATTGGAATTTTTAGATATATGAGTCTATTAAGTTGTATAAAAAAACTAATTACTATTGGAGTTATGTTTAAAGAATTATGAGAAAATTTGTGGTCGGATCTAGAGTTGTTAGAAGACAAAATTAAAGAAGAAGGGTAGAGTTTATAACTCTAGTTCAAAGAGGACTTTTGGAGCAACAATTGGAAGACATTTACAACATAAAACAAGCAACAAGCTTGCCAAATTTTAGTACTTAGATCTTTGTTAATGAGGAGCAATGAAGGTGTGAAGCAAAGGGGGTCCAAAATCAAAGGCAGCATAGAGGGATTACTTTGATAATATGGTTCTCCCTAACCACATGAGCTATAATTAAAAGGTTTATGGAGTTTACTTCCTTACTTCCTTAAGTGCTTATTGTTCAAATTTTGCTACAATTGATGTGATATCCTAGGATTTATGATTAAAATTAGGAGCAGGTTTCTAAAGACATAATAGGTTAGGGTTCATAAAATATGTTGTTTTAATGTAGATTCTTCAATTTTATGAACTCTTATGGATCTCATCTTACACTTAATTAATTAGAGGCACAAAAGACCCAATGTTTCTTAGGATTAAGATTCTCACCACAACAACGTGGCTAGCTTGTTGACCAAGTTTCTAACCTATTAATCACCTACAGACATGTATTAAAGTGATTCTACTTCTATGAAGCTTCTAGGAAGCTTTTTTCTAAGATATTATCAAATTAACTTATTTTATCTACTTCTATTAATTTATATTATCTAGATAATTATTGGAGTAAATTTTATGTTTGTGACATTGAGTCAAGCAATTGACTTTGCTATGAAGTATGACAATTGGCTTTTTGAATTTTGATCTAAAAGTCGTATAAGAAAGCTCTAATATTATTATAATATAATGGCAACATTGATGTCTTTTCATTACATACATTCAAAAGTAAAAAACATGCAAATTGATGTGGTACGTTTTAAACCTCTTATTGATTAAGAAAAAATTTGTCGTTGTTAAAAATGATTGTGCTTATACCATGGAGAACCTAAGCACATTGTTCAATATTGTTCAAAGAAAAGCGCAACTATAACATGAGAAGTATGGCTATCAAAAAAGACAATATGTCGGGAAACAAGTTTGTCCAACTATAATAGAGACTATGCAATTGGAATTTTATACAACTCATACTAAAGGTCCTATTTTCTCCTTAAAATCCTCTTCTTATTTTATAATAGATATATATTTGGGATCTAAAAATCACAAAGCCTCTACCTAGCTAGATTCAAGAGCCTCAATGTATTTTTTAGATAAATTTTTTGTTAAAAGTTATAAAATACCTTCAATACAAAAACTAAATCCATACATGTAGAAGTCATAGGTGGTCATCTATTGTCTTTTGGAGATATTACTGATGAAACTCTTCTTATAAATGTAACAATAGATAGTCATAATAGTTATGTAATCTTTAATATAATTAAATCTTCTTCTAATCCAATTATTTTAGATTTATCATAGCTAAAAAAACATAATCTTCAAATAGATTGGATTTCTTGTAGACTTGACTTTTTTCAAAGCATTAATAAGAGTCTTGTAAACCAAGTGAAAAGCCATAAGTTTAGTATAATAAAATCTATACTTGTCAGTACAAAAGCTTTTATGAATGCGGCAAAAGAAGGATCATCTTTTATTATTTATGCTACACCCATTTTTGATGGTGGAAAGACTTCAAGTGGCATTCTAAGCCAATATCAAGATTATCAAGATGTTTTTGAAAAAAAAAATATAGATATTCTTTCAGAGTATTGGTAATATGATTGTGGAATTGATCTCAAAGAGAAAACTCAATCTCTACTTGGACCAATCTATAGTTTATTATAAAATAAATTGGTTGAATTCAAAAAAATACATTGGTGAAAACTTAGCCAAGAATTTTATATGCTATTCAAAATTCTCAGCAGGAGCTTCTATTTTATTTGTAAAAAAAAATAAAAATAGATCACTATGGATGTATGTAGATTATCAAGGATTTAACAAGATTACAATTAAGAATAGATATCATCTACCTTTGATATTTGGACTTCTTAATTAACTAAATCAAGCTAAAATCTATATAAAATTACATCTCTAAGGAACATACAATCAAGTGAGCATCAAAGAAAGATATAAATAGAAGATTATATTTTGAATAAGATATAGACATTTCAAATTTAATATATATTTTAAAAAATATATTATATTAAAAATATATATCATATATGAAATGGCTATATTATATTTGAAATCTTTTAGACCAATATTTCAGATTTCTTGTCCATGAGATTAAAAATAATTCATCTAAGTCTCATGATACTTCGAAGTTAGAGTTCAAAAATGATTTGTTCTATTTTAAAGGATGCCTATATATTCTAGACGATGCAACATGACTACATGCTTTAGAAGCTTGTCACAATCTCCCTGCAATGTCATACTGCATTTACATTGTCGTGGTACAGAGAATTTGCCTCAAGACAACATTGGGCTTCTGGCTGCCACTAATTACACAACCAAGATTCAAAATAATAATACCTTCAAATTTTTATAAAAGTCTTTATTTTAGGGCTATTACATCCAATACATAAGTTTTATTTCACAAAAAAACATTCAAACTATAACAAAATATTCTAAATCCTCATTCACCTGTAGGAGGGGAATTTTTTGCAAACTTCATCAATCTATAATTCTTAATCTAACTAATCAAATTGACTAAATTTTCACATGAAGTATTGATGTGCTCTTAACAACTAGCACAACAAGTTTCAATTGTTGATTGTGTATCAATCTTTAGATATTGTAAAAATCCTAAGAATAGTTTCAAACCCTTATTTACAAACACCCGTGTATAGAATTCTTCATATCTCACAAATCCAATGTTTAAATACTATGAAACTTTAATATATAGCTTTTCAGTAAAAAGATCCACCTTCTTGAAAAGTTTTAGATAAAAGTTCATCCAAAAACTCAAGATATAATAAAACCCATCACTATGAACAAAACGGCCTACTTACTGCCTTGGAATTCAATCTGCTATCTTTGACTCTCAATAACTCATTCTTCAGAATTCCAAATGTAATAATTCTTCCTTATCAGATGTAGATCTTAAAAACCGCTCTATAATCACACCTCTAGATCTCCAAAAGCTTCTGTACAATTCCTTCAATCTCCAAAAGTATGACAATAGGTACAAATTTCACACCTTAACTTCAAGTGCTGTCGTATTACGTGTTGTCTCGTTCGAGAATGCACCGGGCACTTGGCTATAGAAGGTAAAGTATTGTTTGCAAATACTCAAAAAACCCTAATAGGTTTCACCCATGTATAAGGAATATAATTCGAGCTTCAATTCAAAAGTGTTTAAAAACACTCCTCTTAGTAAAATCAATCTTACATATACCCCAATTACCTCATTTCCTTTATAATTAAGTAATTTTTATTTTTGTTTATAAGTCCTAATCCTAATTAGTGAGCTTCAACAAGCTATAATTTTTAATCGAACCGTCCACATAGTGTGAAATTTTGCACACACATGTTAATATAAGCCTTTTACATGCTCAAAAACATTTAGCCCAACCCAACTTACAAATTGCAAGAAAATGTCCAAAAAGCACACAAATGACGCTCGGCTGCCAACTTGAAGATTGATGCAAAAATCCCAGTGGTGATTTCTCCTTCTTTCACCGTTAACTTCAGCTCAAACTTGGTGTATAGCTCAACCTACAAGTCTTCTATTAGCGTATCAAAAATTACATTGATCCATTAAGTGGATCTTTAGTTATCACAAAAATCCTATCCAACCCTAAACTACCAACTTCCGACAACTCTTTGTATCAAAACTCAAATATCTCATGATTGCATTGCTAGATTAATACAAATTTTTGTATACACTTAGCACATCCAACAATCCAAACAATATTAAATTTTGAACCATGGATGCTTCACAGATTTTATGAATCACTCCACAATGCAAGCCATCATTGTCTTATATAAAAATCCAAATCACCAATACAAACCCTGACTTTGAATAGCGATTGCTAAGTCTTCCAAAACCCTATGGTCACAATCTAAGCTTCTCTAGAACCCCTTTCAAGCTAGCTATCCAATCCTAATTGCCGATCTTCGAATGTTCCCTTTCCTTGCCTTCGGCGGTCATTTTTGTCCCTAGAGGTCCGATTTCGACCCTGTCTCATATCTGGTCTTTCTTTAGGTATCAGTTCAATTAAATTTAAGGATTTTAAAGTTAAATCCTATTCTCAACTTAATCCTAGTACCAACCATAATATTTATTTTCTTTTTCTATCCTATTCTAATTAACTTATGGCTTTTCAAAATTAGTAAAAGAGTTTGTATAGCCTAGAAGAAAACTTTAACAACTAACTTTTATCTGTTAGCTATTAAAACAAGAAAATAATCTAAGAGGCTTCCATAACCCTTTTTTTAAGTATCTTAAGTTCCTATTAAACTAAGATAATCAAGTATGAAATATAAATTGCTCTTATCTATACCTTTCACTATCTAAACGTGCTACAACACGACAATGCCTACTTTTCCCTCATATAAATTCCAAATCTCTCAATTTTTACACCAAAATTGTAATCCGAAAAAACAAGCTTTCTAACCCTTGTCTTTGATTTTCAAATGGCATCCTTGAAGTCGCCAAAATCCTTATTCTTGTTGCAAGCAGCCTCCTCAAAGCCTATTGGATATGACCATTAACCAATAGGAATGAAGAACTTCACCCCTTGTCTTCTTTAATCCTCATTTTGTCTTCATCCTTCCAAATAGGCCTCTTAGTAGTTTAATTCTTCTTCTTTGGATCCCAATTGCCTCTCAAGGCTTTATACTAAATATTTAGGCTCTATATAATTTAAAAGCCATAATCAAACTAAATAAAAATCTAAAATAAATTTTCTTACACCAACCCCCTTTAATTTATTTTATTAATCATTCTAATACATATTTAAATCTATAAATATATTATATATTTTGAGTGGATTTTACATACTGTAAGCTGTTACAGTACGACATCTACCTACTCCAAACCTGCACATCCTGCGATATGTGCTACATATTACCTCTATTTATCTTCTTGAAAGTGGTCTGAATCATTCATAGGTTCTTCTACTTCATGTCGTTCCTCCAAGTATTGGAATGAAATTTCTTCAAGATCTTCTATTATGAATTTTCCATCTCTTCTTTTAAAAGTCTTGACCCTCTTTCTCGCTACTCGGATTCTAATGATAGTTCCATCTAGCTTGCATAAAAAATATGTGGTATTATCATGGACTGTGACTACTACATATGGACCAAACCATTTTTTTACAAATTTTCTTTCAATACTGTGTTGGTGTTCTAAACTGCTATCATAAATTAAAATCCAATCTCCAACTTCTATACGCCTAGGCCTTAATCTATGAGTCTTATCAAACCTTTCTTTATTTTTTAATCTTGCCTCTTTTAATCTTTCAGATGCAATTTGTATATCCTCAAGTAACTTTCCCAACTGCTCAATCCGGAGCTCTAATAATTTTTTTCTATCAATGCCGTCTTTCTAAGATAGTAAACATCCATGTAAAATATATTTCTTCAATGGGTATCATAGGCTTTTGCCCTAATATAACCTCTATGAGCATATAACCAATGACAGTATTGTGAGTAGTCCTATCAGCCCATAAAGCAAATGGAAGTAGCTTAAGCCATTGAATTGGCTTACTTTTATATGCCTTGACCAATGCATAAATGATAGGAGGGTAATCCCTCTCACTCTTTTCATTAGCTTTAGGATTATAAGAAATAGTCAACTTTAGCTGAACTCCATACCTGTTAAAGAATTTTCTTGCTTCAATAGCATCCAATTCTCCTCTATCAGCTCTCATCCTTCTAATACTTCTATATCTGCTAAAATATCTTTTAATATAAATCTATATATTGCTTCTATAATCTTGGTTCTCAATATTCTCCCTTCAACGTAATTTGATAGTTCTTCTATTACCAAAATCAAATATTTCATGCCCTAAAATCTTGATGGCATAGCTACCAAATACATCACACATTGAAAATATATAGCAAGCAGATAAGTAGGATGTAACCCGTCTCTATGCCTGACTTTAGATTGTAATTGACACTCTGTGCATGAACTCATAAAATCTTCAACATCTTTGTACAAGCCCTTCCACCAATATTTCTCCTTGATCTTGGTATAAGTAGTCCAAACTCCTCTATGTCCTGCCCAGAGTGTATCATGAAATTCTTTCAAAACTTTATTCTTGGTCTCGAGGTCTTGTACCACCTTCAATGAAATTTTATCACCCTTTTTAGGCCTCTTCTATAAAAATCCATCTTTGAGCAAATAAATATAGGATTGGTGCCTGATATCCTTGAAAGTCTTATCCATCCAACCTTCTTCCCTCCTCATTGTACTTAAATAAATTCCAATATCCCTCAGCTTGTCTTCATATAAATCTTCATGGAAGATTTGAACCTCATCTCTAAAATCCATTCCATTAGTAGCAAATGAATACCCGTAGTTCCTCTCTTCTTGATGTTCACCATCTTCATATGCCATCATCTCCTCTTCAAAGGTATATCTAGCTCTAGACAACATATCTGCCACTGAGTTCTTTTTACCAGTAATATGTATCAAAACAGGATTCAATGTTTTTATATAGGCTATCCATCTCAATATAGCAATATCTGGAAAAGTGTAATTGATTACCATCCCAAGTAAAGGCAAACAATTTGTCTCCAAAACCACTCTAGCTCCAATTAAATAATTCTCCTTGGTCTTTAGAATAGTGAGTGCTCTCCAAGGTTCTCTTTTAACTTGTGGATAAGTCTTTTACCTTTGTGTAAAAATCCTGGCTCCAAATCTTATAGCAAACCTCCTTCCCTCTCCATCATCTTATCTAATAGCCTATCCAATTGCTATTGGACTTGTATCCACTATTACAACCATTAGTCTTTCAAACTGATAATCTACCTGTCTAAGGACAAGCAGTGAATTCAAAATCTTCTTCAAATTTTTCATAGCTACTACTTGTTCATCCTTCTAGATAAACTTCTTACCATTTTTTAATAATTTGTATAATAGCTCTGAGATATGTACAAAGTGAAGGACCCAAATGTGATAGAATATACATGCATCTAAAAATCTTCTAACTTTTGTAATACTTCCACATGCTTTCATTCTAGATATAGCATCAACCTTTTCTGAATTTGGTTTTCTACCATATCTGCCAAACATGTATTCCACCACCAGAATTTCACCAACTCCAAAGCTTGATTTTTCTGTAGATAATGTCAAATTAATTAACTCAAGCTTCTCTAATATCTGAGCGACATCTTTAATGAGCTGCTTGACAAACTGCCTGCAACCTTTAGCATCCAAAGTTTCATCCTTATCTTCTTCCTTGCAACTTTTCATAAGTATATCATCCAAAAATGGGATGGTCTTCTCAGGTAAAAATTCATTCAATATTTGGTTCATAGCATTTTGTATATGAGCCACTGAGTTGGTTGCACCTTAAAGTAAGATACACGTCCTTATTAAATCCAAAGGAGTCTTTATAGTGGTCAAATCACTACTTTCTTCAACCAACTGAAATTGATCATATCCAGAATATAAATCTCCAATAGAATAGATGGCATGACCGGCAAATTGTTTAGCTACTTCATCTACTATAGGACCTGATCCCATATTTCAAATAATTACCTTATTTGTTAGTTGTATATCTTGAATGAATCTCAATGCCCTTGATTTTTTAGCTACATTGAACCATATGTTTGAATAGGGAGCAATTGAAGATTCAAAGATATCCATCTCCACTTTGTCTTTTAACAATTCCATCAACTTAGGAAGTAAAGCTCTAGATACAAGTATAGGCTTTAAATCCCATGGAACATATGGTACAATGAAAATTACCATAGGTGCTACAACACTAGGATTCATACATCCAATTTCATCAAAAGTTAAGACGAATGCCTTACCATGACTAATAAACATTTCTTCAAACATCATTCTTTCTGGTATTGTCAAGAAATCACCCCCTCCAATCTTCAACTTAGCCAATGACTCTTGAGTAAATTGATGTCTAATTTTGTATTTTTTTCTCAATTCTAATTTCTTGACTGCTTGCTTGATGTGCTCCATAGTATCAAGTGGTAATTGAGTGGCCATTGGTTTCATCTTTTTGGCCACAATCTTATACTTAATTTGCACAATAGCCTTAGGTTTTAATCCATAGCTTATAGCAGATCCAATACATGTTACCATCTTCTTCAATTTGTCATAAGCCTCCCTTGATTGTATCTCAATAATAACATCTTCATCCATCCTTGTAACTAAGTTTTCTATAACTTGCATCAATCCATCTTCCAATCCAGCTTCTACTAGTATTCCAACTATAGCTTCATCATTTGAAACTAATCTCACTTTTTTTAAGTTTTTTTCTTGCTTCTTTATTTTTTTCCTATTTACAGGATTTAAATCTTCAATCCTTTGAAAGCTCACAAATCCATCATCACTCAAATCCAAAATACCAAAATTCAAATTATCTACATTGGAATTTGTAGATAATCTATTTGCACCCATGTTCTCCTATGCTATAAAGGTGCCCTTTAGAAATCCAAGAATCTGTTTCTTGACTCTAAAGATATTTTTTTCAATTGCTCTCTATGCCTTTCATAAATAGGCTTCACAGTAATGAATTGTATAGTCTTTTTTCCATCACAACTACAAATCCTAGCATAATGTGAACCATCATCCAAGACTTTAGTCTCCATCTTAGCAGTTGTGATATAAGATTGCCTCGTTCATTGTTTGCAGCTCTAATCACCCAACCATGGTTGATATCAATTGGCCACTTATTCTTTTCATACACCTGCCTGGACATGATAGTAATTTCTGATCCATGATCAATCAAGGCTAAAATTGAATCTTTAGAATCTCCCAACCTCACTTTTGTTTCTGTAGTAGCCGTAGTCTAATATAAAACTAAGTAGCTATCACTTTCCATCTCATCACTATCTCTTTTTGAACAGATAACTCGTGCTTCCTGTGAAATTTTCCTTTCTTTCCAAGATTCTATTGATATACACTTTATTTGATATCTTTCTATATCCTTGGTATGATTGATTTGAGCCGTGCTCTCCATATCAATTACATTTTCAAACTCTAACAATACAGATTATGTAAATACCTACCCTATTTCTTCTTCTTCATGCTTAGTTACACGAGTATTTAATGCTTCCACCATAATAGCTTCACTTGTCATTTGCCTCTTCCTCTTTATTACATCAATAATTAACTCATGAAAATCCCTCTTTACAATATCAAGAGCCTCTCTTAGAATGAACTCAATTTTGGTATCCAAAATCTTCTCCTCTAAGATATTCTTCATATCTATTGATGTTTCAATATCAGATTGAAGTTTATAGACAGGACCTTTATCTTTGGGCTTGCCTGTGCCATCCTTTTCCTTCTCTTTGTCCTTCTCCCACCATTCTTTTTATAATGGTACATCGTCAAGATGGACAAAAGAAGGCATCTTCTCTGATTTCTGTCCTTGAAAAGCTTCTTTGTTCTTTGGAGACCTTCTTTTGCTTAGAGGTTCAACAACATCTTTTTCATGAGCAGCTCTGCCTCTCTTCTCCTCAACCATTATGTCATTCAAATCATCACTTTGCTCGTTCTCATTTTATAATATTTTGTTATTAATAACATCAACTAGATCATTCCAACCAATCATCTTCTTGATAGCTTCAGCTCCTCTGATCATGGCCTCTCTAGCTGGTAGAGAAATAGTCTTAATTGCACTTTATTCAACTGTAATAAAATAAGATTGTGTTCCCTTTTCGTACATGGTACTATCTTTGCTTGTTTGTTCATCTACCAACTTTTTCATACCTCTTTTTCCAAAATTGGTCCTCAAAGGCTCATCAAAACCTGTTAATCTTATCCTTTCTTCCTTGAAATGTACAATATTCTCCCTGATTACAACTCTATAGCTTTTGCATTCGCCATGCTTGTGGTCTGGACTGTCACATCACATGTATCTTTCTACAAATTCTTTTGAACCTTCAATTGTCTTCAATGAATTGGCCTTCTGTGATTTCTTAAGTTCACTCATTTTTATCCTAAGATCTCATATATCCTTAACCAGCTCTTCAATGGTATCATCTTGAGCAACCTTGTTTGTCTTCTGCAATGGTACTGAATTTGGAATTACAAATATTGGCTCCAACAGTGATAATGACCTCTGAGTCTTAATCTTTTACTGCTTGGCCACAAGCCCGCTATCTCTTTCACCAACCTCCAATTATTTGTAAATCTACTCTCAGATTTCTTATCTGCAAGATGAAAAAGCAACTTGTCCTCCAAATCTTTATCAATTGCTTGTAAAAATAACTTAATCTTCCTAGTGTCCAATAGTTGCTTCTCTTGCCGTGGTAATTGGCCAAACTTCCTTTCAAATTCTCTGATCAATTCATTTAGAGCCATTTGATTCCTTGGCCTTTGTTCAATCCACTCCAAAAATGATCTTTTGGTCATCCTCTCTGAATCTTCTTCAAAAAATTCATCCTTCAAAAATTCCTCAAATCTATTCCACGATGTAATTTCTTCACGCAACTCCTGCACCTTTTCCCTGATCTCAAGTATCACTGCTAAATCAAAGGTGGTAATCATTCTCACCTTTGAAATTTGATGTATGTCTATTTCACATATATAAACCCTCAAGAAATTGGTAATGTTTCTCCCTTCAAACCTCCCAACCTTATCTACCACTACCTGTAAGGCATTAGTAGTGTTCCTATCATCCCCTTGAGTCCATTGTCTCTCATCCATAAATTGAGCAAATGCTCTAAATAAATCCTAGGCACCTACTCCCTCTAATAATCCAAATCCAAGATTTTGATCTCCCATTTTGATTTGTTGAGTAATTAATGCCTTAAGACTCTCTCAGTAGAAGCACCAATAATGTCGTGGTAGAGAGAATTTGCCTCAAAAAAGCGCTGGGCTTCTGGCTGCCACTAATTACTCAACTAAGATCCAAAATAATAAAACCCTCTAATTTTTATAAAATTCTTTATTTTAGGGCTATTACACCCAATACATAAGTTTTATTTCACAAAAACATTCAAACTATAACAAAATATTCTAAATCCTCATTCACTCGTAAGAGGGAAATTTTTCTCAAACTTCATCAACCTATAACTTTTAATCTAACCATTCAAATTGACTAAAATTTCACATGAAGTACTGATGTGCTCTTAACAACTAGCATAACAAGTTTCAACTATTGATTGATTATCAATCTTTAGATATCATAAAAATCCTAACAATAGTTTCAAACCCTTGTTTACAAACACCTGTGTACTAAATTTTTTATATCTTATAAATCCAATGTCTAAATGCTATGAAACTTTAATATATAGCTTTTTAGCACAAAGATTCATCTTCTTGGAAAGTTTTAGACAAAAATTCGTCTAGAAACTCAAAATATGATAAAATCCATCACTATAAATAAAATGGCCTACTTATTGTCTTGGAATTCGATCTACTATTTTTGACTCTCAATAACTCCTTTTTTAGAATTCTAAATATAATAATTCTTTCTTATTAAATATAGATCTTAAAAACCGCTCTTTGATCGCACCTCTTGATCTCCAAAAGCTTCCGTACAACTCCTTCAATCTCCAAAAGTGTGACAATAGGTATAATTTATACACCTTAACTTCAAGCGCCTACTTCTCTCTCATAAAAACTCCAAATCTCTCAATTTTTATACCAAAATTGTAGCCCAAAAAAACAAGCTTTCTAACCCTAGTCTTTGATTTTCAAATGGCATCCTTAAAGTTGCCAAAACTCTTATTCTTGTTGCAAGCAGCCTCCTCAAAGCCTATTAGGCATGACCATTGACCAATAGGAATGAAGAACTTCACCTCTTATCTTCATTCATCTTCATTTTGTCTTCATCCTTCCAAATAGGCCTCTTAGTAGTTTAATTCTTCTTCTTTGGATCCCAATTGCCTCTCAAAGCTTTATACTAAATATTTAGGTTCTATATAATTTAAAAGCCATAATCAAACTAAGTAAAAATCTAAAATAAATTTTCTTACACCAATCCCTTTTAATTTACTTTACTAATCATTCTAACACATATTTAAACCTATAAACATATTATACATTTTGAGTGGATTTTACATATTGTAAGCAATTACAATGGGATAACATATAGTGTGTAAAAATGTTATATATCTTGTATTTATTGTTATTACATATATGAGTGTTAGAAGTTATTTTAGAAGATATAATAAGGAGAGGATTTATTTTAGCTACTTAATTAGTGAATTAGGATGGCTATTTGTTTTGGTTCTTACCTTATTTATATCCTAGAATAGATTCTATTGTAATTAGTTTCTTTTACCTTTCTTATTGACTTTGAAGTAGCATGGACCTTGTGAGGGATAAGAAAGAAGAGTACACATTGAATAGGGCCTATCCAATAGGATTTTGGCTGCCCATGTGCTCTTAGCATGGGCTGATGTGGAAGAAAAGAGGAGAATACTCCTCTTGTTGGACCTAGGATTTAATAATTTTTAAGTAATAAACTTTGGAGAGAGATAGCTCCAAGGATATAGAAGCATTTATAATGAAAAATGAAGTGTGTAATCTTTGAGTTGAGAGGATTCTAGAACCTACTCTCTTACTTGTATTGGAATTGTTAGCAAAAAGTTATGCTTGTTTTAGTAGAAAAAGATCTGCTGCCATTGAAAAGCAATGGCAAAAACTTCGAGCTGCCACTGCAAGTTTATCTTCAATTCTTTCTAAGCGAAATTTCTAGTGAGTGTGGAAAGTTTTGCTAGCTTTCTATCAAGTTATTTCTTGTAGCATTTGGAGTTGAAGAGAGAAAGTTGTGAGCTTGAAAGTAGGAAAAGGTCTATTGCCATCCGATGACGAGGGGCAAAGATTTTGTTCAACCACCCAAGTCAAGCAATCTCTTCATTCTTTTTGATATTTTAAGCGCTTATAGTAGCTTATATAAGCTTTTCATAAAAACAAAAATCAATGCATTTAGAGCTACTATGAAAGACTTATGAGTCGTGAAGTGTCAAGAGGGCAAGTTGTCACTAGGGTTTGAAGAGTAGATTCGACTAGCTATAAAATCTGAAGTTTAAGAGGTATACATGCGAAATTTTAAAATAAGTCAGATAATCAAGTGAGCTTTCTAAAAAGCTATTGCATGTCTAATTTGGAGAAGGAAAGCAACCACAATAAAGGTTGAAGTGAAGAGGAGCTTTGCTACCTTTGTATTTGCTCGGAAATTTTAGTGCTTATTTCATTTAGCCATAACTTTTAAACGCTAAGACATCTATTTGTAAAATTTTGATATATTTTATAATAAATTATTAACTTTCTATAGGCTATAAGCACACTTAATTTGACCTTTAGACGAATTTTTAGTGATTTAATTAATTTTAGCTTGTTGTTAAACCTATTATTCCTCATATGCAATTATATTTGAGATATACTTGAATATATACATACTTTGTTTATATTAATTATACAAGTATACATACTTGTATTTATATCAAGTATTTATATAAGTATTTTATAAGTATTATATATAATATTTATATAAATATTTGTACAAATATTATATCAAGGATTATATTCTATTTTTATATAAGTATTTTATAAATATTATATATAATATTTATATAAGTATTTTATATAAGTATTATACCAAAGATTATACTCTACTTTAATACAAGTATTTTATATAAATATTATACCAAGAATTATATTCTATTTTAATACAAGTATTTGTACAAAGATTATATTATATTTTTATATAAGGATTATATTTTATTTTTATACAAGGATTATATTCAACTTTTGTACGAAGATTATATTCTAATATTGTACAAGTATAGAAGATACATGCACGGCTTCCTCTCATGTTCCCTACTATTCTAGTAGCAGCTAGGAACCCAATATTTTTCCAAGGCGAATTCTCTCTACCCGGCAGCAACAATATATTTTGGATATAATAAGACTTTGGAGCTAATATCGAGAGATTTTTAGTAGCCTCATATGTGGAAGGTTGTTAAAGAGTTTGTATAATCATGTGATGTTTGTTCAAGATCAAAAACTCCTTGTCACTGACCTTATAGACTTCTCCAATCATTACTAGTATCAAAACAACCTTGATCCTCTATTTCTATGGATTTTATCACGGATCTTCTAAAATCAAGTTCATATGACTCTATATTCATGATTGTAGATTGTTTTACCAAGATGGCACATTTTGTATCATGTACAAAATCTACTACAGGTGAAGAAACAACTAAACTCTTTTTTGATAATAATTATTGCTACCATAGATTACCAAAGGATATTATATCAGATAGAGGAACACAATTTATATCAAGGTTTTCGAGGACTCTTTTTAAAATATTGAAGGTGGATATAAAATTATCTTCAACTTTCTACCCTCAAATTGATGGATAAATAAAATGAGTAAATCAAGTTTTAGAGCAATATTTGAAATGTACCATCAACTACCATCAAATTGATTGGACAACTCTTTTGCTATTGGCAAAGTTTATTTATAATAATTTGGTATATTCTTCTACTCAAAAAACTCCATTCTTTACAAATTATGGTTATTATCCACGGCTTGATACTTTTGACTTTTCAAATGCTGATAATCCTATGATGGACGATTTGACAAATCAGTTGTCAAAGCTATATGCAACAATGAAGGCACAACTAAAAAAAGCTCAAGAACAACAAAAAATCAATGCAAATGTCTATTACAAGGAACAACCTCAATTCCATATGGGTAATGAGGTATGGTTACTTTGTCGTAATATCAAGACTATCTGTCCTTGCGACAAGCTGGATTATCGTAGGCTTGGACCTTTTCTGATTTGTGAACAAATCAATCCAATTGCTTATTGATTATGCCTACCAAAATTTATAAAGATCCATCATATATTCCACGCATCATTACTTGAGCCATACAAGACAGTGGATATATTAGGAATAAGACAAATGCCACCTCCTTCTATAGAAGTGGATAACAATGAAGAATTCAAGGTCAAAGAGATTTTAGATTCAAAATGGCACCGAAATCAACTAGAATATCTTGTGCATTGGCACAGATACAATATTAGTCAACGCACATGGGAGCTATCCAGGAATCTAACAAATGCATCAATAAAAGTCAATACATTTCATCAATAATATTTGCCAAAATTAAGACAAAGAATCAAAAAACTCTTTGTTAAAAAGTAAATCATGTTCTATAGAGGTTTCATCCTACTTTGTATCATTGTTTGTTATTTCCCTTGATTTGATTATAATAAAGAGAAAGAGGATCAACAACCAGCAAATTCAGCTCAAGAGTGATCGTTTGCTGATTTATCGGACGAGACATAACGACTATCACAACCTTCAAGATGACAGAATAGAGATCGAGACCCTCAAGAATGACATGTCTTTCTTTAGATTGATGGCAACATATAACGTTGTCATATGACGTGGCCATCTATCTGGGAATATACTGGATACCTGATTGTGGAGAGTTTATTTGAAATTTGATGGCAAAAATCCAACACAAGATTTGTCCTTAATAAGAAAAAAAGACAAAGAATACAACAATCTCACAAAAGAGAAGTTATGTATACAAAATTTTTTATATTCAAGTAGGTTTATACAAAAAGGATTCAAATTTCTACAAAAATCCTTCAAAACTTTATTCACCCGCAAGGAATTATTACTCTTGATGTTTAGAGTCTAATATCTTTTGATTCAACTATTTAGTTTCTATAAAATTTATTTCAAAGTGTAGATGATTCTCTTAAGTTTCATCACAAGAAATAATCAACTATAAATTCATTTTGGATCGTCCAATATCTCAAATCTCCTAGCAGATGCTTAAAACCCTAGCTCAGAGACACCCGAGCACTATTTTCCTTATATCTCTAAAATCCAAAATCCTAATACTACAAAATTTTTGAATATAATCTTATTGCATAAACATATACACTTTTAAAATTTTTGAGCCAAAAATCTATCAAATTGCTCAAGATATAGCTCAAAATGTAACCACTATGTAAGCAGGTCACTTACTGCCCTTAAGTTTGTAAGCACTGACTTTGACTCCCAATATCTCCTTCACCCTACCTTGGATTTTATCAAGCTATATGTGAAAAGTGTAGCCGTGAAAGTGCTCTCCAATCCCAATTGCCGATCCTTAATTGCTCTGTGTATGCACGAGTTATATCCAAAAGTGTGACAATAGCTCTAAAATCAACACTTTAACTTTGAGTTCCTATAACTTCTTCATAAAAAGTGCAAATCACACAAAATTTGCATCTAAACCAGATCCAAAAACCTAAACCTTATGATCTTTGACTTTGATGTTCCACTCTACGCAAAAAACAAACCCTAATTCCTAATAAATCCTCATGCATCCTCCTTAAAGCCCATTGGGCATGATTTTTGGCCAATTAGAATAGAGATTTCTATCATCCACCTCTTTTCATCCACATAGATGGCCAAACTATCCTTTTTATATTAAAGATCCTTTTCTAATCCTTCTTCTTATAAGATTTATATACTTTGTGTTTTAAGTACTAAATAAAAGAAGTAAACTAAGATTTTGAGGGTCACCAATGTCTAACAAAGGTGACTTAAGATATACATAAGTTACTATCAATATAAAATCAATCTCAAAATTACTATCAAAAGAAGAAATAAGGTTGTATAAACCTCAATAATAATCTTTTTAATAGATCTCTTTTAAACTAGCAACCTAATCCCATCTTATAACCAATAAAAATCCATTGATATGGCTCTTATTTAGATATATAGTAAATTTTACATTAAATATACATGTATAATTTTTTGATATAGTAGCCGAATCACAACACGACATCCACCCCCTCCAAACTTGTGCATCCTCTGGTGTCATACTGCATTTACGTGCAGTGTGTAAAAATATTATATATCTTGTATCTATTGTTAATACATTTATGAATGCTAGAGGTTATTTTAGAAGATATTATAAGGAGAGGATTTATTATAGCCACTTAGTTAGTAAATTAAGATGGCTATTTGTTTTGTTCCTACTTTACTTATATCCTAGAATAGACTCTTTTGTAATTAGAAGAAAGATAAAGGTTGTTTTACCTGACTTGTTGATTTTTGAGGTAGAATGGACCTTATGAGAGATAAGAAAAAAGAGCATGGGGTGAATAGGGCCTATCCAATAGGATTTGGCTACCCATATAGGTGTGTCATAGTCTAATATAAAAGGAAAGGGGGATATACTCCTCTTGCTGGACCTAGGGTTTGACAATTTTGAATGGTGAACTTTGGAGAGAGATAGCTCCAAGGAGATAGAAGCGTTGTCGTGCTGTAATGCAATTATTAGGTAAAAGAGTGTAGAAGTAGTATATAATAGAAGATCTTATTTCAAAATATTGTAGCAAAATATCTTAGAAAAATAAATAATAATAAAAAAGGAATAAAACTGATGGATTTTAATGTTGCCCTTTTTACAAATGAGCTTCTATTTACTTTGTGGGGCCATAAGTAAGGCAAAATAAAGTAGATTGGGAAATAAAATGAAATAGGAATATATAGAAACGAATTAAGAAGAGGTACTCACAATAAAGGCTGAAGTGAAGAAGAGCTTTGCTGCCTTTGCATTTATCAGGAAATTTTAGTGCCTATTTCTTTTAGCTATAACTTTTTAACAGTAAGACATCTATTTATGAAATTTTGATATGTTTTACAATAGATTATTAGCTTTCTATAGGCTATAAGTACACTTAATTTGAACTTTGGATGGATTTTTAGTGATTTATTTAGTTTCAGCTTGTTGAATAACTTGTATTCCTCATATGCGGTTGTATTTTGAAGTATACTTGAGTATATATATACTTTTTTATACTTATCATATAAGTATATATACTTATCATATAAGTATATATACTTATATTTATATCAAGTATTTATACAAGTATTCTATAAGTGTTATATATAATATTTATATAAGTATTTATATAAGTATTTGTATAAGTATTATACCAAGTATTATATAAGTGTGTATACTTTACAACTATACAAGTCTTGTACAGATATAATATAAATATAATTTGAAAGCTTGAACAAATATTGTGCAAGTATAGAAGATACTTGCACGGCTTCCTCTCATGTTTTCTACTAGTTCTAGTAGCAGCTAGGAACCAGGTGTTTTTCCAAGGTGAATTCTCTCTACCCGACATATTTGGTGCTCTAAGAAGAACCAAAGTTGTGGTCGGCATTACATTATTGTTCTAGCAATATTATTCAATCTCCTTCTCCCATTTGTGTAAGTTTTTAAATCTTGTATGTATATCAAATCCAGTGTTAAAAAGTTTTATATCTCAAGTATAAATATACATTCCTTCTCTTGCGAGAGTACTTTCTTTAATACACCACTACATCCTCGCTCTATAGTGGCATCCTTCAATAATCTTTAAACTCCTCATTGATCCTTGGTAAGCAACCACTCTTTAAATAATCCTTGCTGCATTTATGATTAGCAAGTACAGTTAAAAATTGCACTGCTCATTTATCATTTTGGCTTTTGATGCAAGCATATGCTGATCCATCATGTAATACTTTGGTTTCCATCCTCACAACAACATATATATATATTTGTCCAAGAATCACTGGACAAGAAATATTATCTTGAATAAAAAAAATTTGTTCTATAGATATATCTTGAATTTTTACTTTTATATCTAGACAAGCACCATAAAAATCTTCACGTGTATTATTTGCTGCTCAAATCATCTAACCATATTCAGTGTCAATGGGCCACCTCCCACATTTATAAATGTCTTTAGAGATAATATTGATTTCAGATCCATGGTCAATAAGAGCAGCTACTGGGTCTGTCAAGTCTCCCACCTTCACCAAAGTTTCTGTGGTGGCTCTAGCCCAATGCTTCTTAGAGTAATGTTTAGGACCTTTATCATCAACCTTATTTTCATCTAAGGAAAATTGATCTTTTTGATTGATACAACATTTAACCAACTCCAACTCTTTTTCTTTTGCTAATATTGTATCTAGTGCATTGGACATTACAAACTCTCCTATCAATTGTCTTTTTTGCTTGATAGTGTCAATAATGACATCATAAAATTCTTTCTTTGTAGTGCCCAAAATTTCTTGTAATGTGAATTCAAATTTGGCATTCAACACCCTCTCCTCCAATACCCCCTTCAAATCTGTAGTTGCTTCTATATTTGATTGCAACTTATATATAACAAGCTTATCCTTCTCCTTTATTTTTACCAGCTCCCAATCTTTCTTCCCATTTTTTCTTTGGTAGCGATATATCTCCAAAGTATGATTTTAATGGTCTATTCTTAGATGATCTATTATCTTGCAGTGTACATATCCCTTTATTCTGTATTCCTTCTTCATCTCTTTGAGGTCTTTTCTTATTATTTGGTTCTTCAAAGTTTTCTTCTACTATATTTCTTCTCCTCTTTATATCCATCAAAGCTTCATGGTGGGATTTTGCCATATAAGCATGTACAGACATGGTATCAATAAGGTCATCCCATCCTGTAGCATTCCTGATTATTGTGGCTGTATTGAGCAATTCTTGCGTTGATATCTTTTTCTTATTCATGCTGGTGATAGCATGATTCCATAAATCCCCCGTGTCTACATGTTTGTCAAAACCATCTTCTTTCTCCCTTATAACCTCTATGCCATCAGTGGTAGTTTTTCTTGATGTTATAGTATGTCGTGATAGATAGTCCTCTAAAATCCTTTTCATCCCTCCCTTTTCAAAGTTGGTTTTGAAAAACTCACCTGTATCTTGTAAAGCAATCTTTCCATCCTTCCATAAAATTACTCCTTGTTGTAAAGTATCAGCAAAATCTTCACACTCCTTCTGAGGATGCTCCATACTATTATACCAAATACACCTCTATATATATATCCTTGCTTTAATACAAGTTTGATTTCTGATGTTCCTCCTTTCTCTTTTAGCTTTGCCAATTTGATTTGTAAATCTTTCATTCCTTTCACTAACTCCTCAGTTGCATCTTTTTGTGATACAACTATGGACATAGGAATTGGAATAGTACTTATTGGTATAAAAGGTTTTGATACTTGCCTATGAGATAATATAATTGAAGGAGGCCTAGTTTCTTATCTTACCACCACTTTACCTCTTTCGTACTCTCTTTTAGCAAGTATACCCACTACTTCAGAGACCTTCTTCCAGTTAGTAGTAAGTCCATTGTCATGTGTGTTATCCTCCAACAATAACTCCAACTTCCTCTGTAGCTCACTATCGGCCGACTGGAGAAATAACTCCACCTTATCATTTTCAAGTGTAAGCTTTTCCACTCGAGATAGTTGAAGAAATTGCCTTTTAAATTCTCAAAATAATTCTATTGCAACCAACCCCTTATTGGATTTATTAACCCATTCTATAAGTGATTTTTTTGTCACCCTTTCAGCATCCTTTAAAGAATATTCTTCTCTTAGTTGAAGGATAAAATCCTCCCATTTTGCTCCATGAGTTTAAATAATCTCTTTTATGTGCTCACGGAGTTCAGGTACAACTGCTAGCTCAAATATTAGAATCATCTCCTTCTCTGGTATTTTACTAAGCTCTATCTCCCGAGAATAATACTTCAAATACTTAGAGATGTTCTTCCCATTGAATTGATCTAACAACCCAACAACAGATTATCAGGCTTTAGTAGCCATAGCCTTCTTACGCTCCACTGCTTCTTGTTGCTGCATATAAAGAACAAATGCTTGAAACATTTGAGCTGTAGCAGGATTAAGCTGCATTGGTGATGCTCTATTACAATTTCTACTACTATCTCCTTATTCCCCTACCATAATAAAGGCCAAAATATTTCTTCAAGACTCTCTACTCCAAATGTTTCACGTCGGGTTGACCAATATGTTATATGACGTGGCCTTCTATCTGAAAATATACTGGGTACCTGGCTGTGGAGAGTTTATTTGAAATTTGATGGCAAAAATCCAACACGTGATTTGTCCTTAATAAAAAAGACAAATAATACAACAATCTCACAAAAGAAAAGTTATGTATATAAAATCTTTTGTATTCAAGTAGGTTTGTACAAAAAAGATCCAAATTTCTACAAAAATCCTTCAAAACTTTATTCACCCACAAGGAATTATTACTCTTGATGTTTAGAGTCTAATATCTTTTGATCTAACCATATAGTTTCTATAAATATTATTTCAAAATGTAGATGATTCTTTTAAGATTTATCATAAGAAAAAATCAACTATAAATTTGTTTCAGATTACCTAATATCTCAAATCTTGTAGCAGATGCTTAAAACCCTAGCTTAGAGACACGTGAGCACTTTTTTCCTTATATCTCTCAAACCCAAAATCCTAATACTACAAAATTTTTGAATATAATCTTATTGCATAAACATATACACTTTTAAAATTTTTGAGCCAAAAATCTATCAAATTGCTCAAGATATAGCTCAAAATGTAACCACTATGTAAGCAGGTCACTTACTGCCCTTAAGTTTGTAAGCACTGACTTTGACTCCCAATATCTCCTTCATCCTAGCTTGGGTTTTATCAAGCTGTATGTGAAAAGTGTAGCCATGAAAGTGCTCTCTAATCCCAGATGCCGATCCTTAATTGCTCTATGTATGCACGAGTTATATCCAAAAGTATGACAATAGCTCTAAAATCAACACTTTAACTTTGAGTTCCTATAACTTTTTCATAAAAAGTGCAAATCACACAAAATTTGCATCTAAACCAGATCCAAAAACCTAAACCTTATGATCTTTGACTTTGATGTTCCATTCTATGCAAAAAACAAACCCTAATTCCTAATAAATCCTCATGCACCCTCCTTAAAGCCCATTGGGCATGATATTTTGCCAATTAGAATAGAGATTTCTATCATCCACCTCTTTTCATCCACATAGATGGCCAAACTATCCTTTTTATATTAAAGATCCTTTTCTAATCCTTCTTCTTATAAGATTTATATACTTTGTGTTTTAAGTACTAAATAAAAGAAGTAAACTAAGATTTTGAGGGTCACCAATGTCTAACAAAGGTGACTTAAGATATACATAAGTTACTATCAATATAAAATCAATCTCAAAATTACTATCAAAAGAAGAAATAAGGTTGTATAAACCTCAATAATAATCTTTTTAATAGATCTCTTTTAAACTAGCAACCTAATCCCATCTTATAACCAATAAAAATCCACTAATATGGCTCTCATTTAGATATATAATAAATTGTACACTAAATATATATGTATAATTTTTTCATGTAGTAGCCGAATTACAACATGACAACGTGTTTGGTAGCATGACCTTAGAAGACACTCGCGATATTTGATGATACTTTTAGAAGTAGGAACTACTCTTGATGGTGTTCCAAATATTTTCTTCATATGAAGTTATGAAGGCCTCAACAATGATCAAATAATAAAGTGGTCTTCTTGTCCTGGTATGGGATTCTATTAATGGCTGAAAGAACCTATCAATTACCTTTAAAGGGAACAAAGATTAGAATACGTGATAAGTACAATTTGATATTTCTTAGACTTCCTCAACTTGTAATCACCGCTTCTCGTGGAACTCATCTTTAGAAGGGGGAGTAATATTATAGACATAAGATTTATTTCAATAACTATCTAATTAATATAGATTAATAGAAGTAGGGAAAATAAGTTAATTTGATAATATCTTAGAAAAAAGCTTCCTAGAAGCTTCATAGATGTGAAATCACCTTTATATATGTCAATAAGTGATTGGTAGATTAAAAAATTGGTCAATAAGCTAGCCACATGTTGTACATATTGGTAGCTTGTGGAACAAGCTAGCAATGTGTTGCACATGTTGGTAGCTTACGGAACAAGCCAAATACGTGGCACACATGTGGAAAACTTCTCCTATAAGTTTGACACGTGTCTTGCAAATTAGACACATGTAGGAGGTCCTGTAGAATATGGCCACCTTGTCGTGAAGTAAATACATCCATATATGGAGACCTTGCTGAATTTTCTTTTCTTTAAAATTATATTAAGTTCTTTCTTTCTTCTTACCAATCTAAATTTTTTATATAATTTTGAGAAAATTTTCTCACTTTCTTTCTTTTTCTTTAGCTAAATTTTTATTTTATCTTTAATCTTAACTTTAACTTTGATTTAGCCTTAAAAACTTCTTTTATTTCTTTTACTTTTTTTCCAATCTTAGATTTTAGTAGATTCAGGATTATATTTGTACATATAAGGAGTTTTGACTTTGAGATTGATTTTAAGATTTTACTAAAGATAAATGGAGGTTTGGATGTCAATTGTCAGCTGCCATTAATAATACTGACTTGGAGGATTAGATTTGGTGTTTTTATAACTTTAAACTATTAGTTGTTGACTTGGACTTTGAAGACCTTGGCTAGGGCTTCTTTGATGAACTCGGAAGAAAAGAAGACGGGATTTTTTGACAAGTCTAGGAAGATATTCAGAGAGAGCTTCTTCTTAGTATGAGTTTAGGTAGTAGAAACGTATGATTTAGAGCTTAGATGAGAGAGTTATGCTTGTTTGAACTTAGGCTATTAATATGATACCTATTGTCACTTTTCAAGATATACTAGGAGTTTTAAGATACTAACAAGATATCAAGAAGTTGAGTTAGAAATTAGACTTCACGTTAAATATTTTATATCCAAGGATTGATAGGAATGAGTCTAGAATTAGTAAGATATGGTTGGTTAAAACCAACAAACTAAACTAGGATTCTGAAGAAGTTAGATAAATAGAAGGATTTGCTTTAAGTTAGAACTTGAGTTTCAAGATGAATTTGAAGCTCACTTTTTGTATACATATCACTTTTATTATAAAGAGTCTATGTCTAAAATGTCATATCAATTGAGACTTTGATTAGGGAGAAATGGAAAATTTTGTTCTTAGGCATCTAGGGTTTTGACTTTGAAAGTACATATTAAGGATTTGGTGATACCAGTCGTTTGGCAACAAATTTGGAGCAAAAATTTTGTGTGATGATGATCAAAGATATAAGTTTTATGCTTCCAAATTTTGAATTTATTTGAATAGCTGGATCTCAAAATATGAATTTTTAAGTTTTTAGTTTGGATTTGACTTTTAAAAGTACATGTCAAGGATTTGGTAATACTTGTCGTTTGACAATGAATTTGAAGTGGAAATTTTATATGATGATGATCAAAAATGTAAGTTTTATGCTTCCAAATTTTAAGCTTATTTAAATAGCTGGATCTAAAAATATGAATTTTTAAGTTCCTAATTTGGTTTTGACTTATAAAATCACTTGCTAATAGTTTAGTGATACTTGACGATTGATAATGAATTCATGGCTCAAAAATTTTGTAACAATGATCAAAGGTATGAAATATGTTTTATCAAATTTTAAACTTAATTGATTAGTTTGATCTTAAAATATGAATTTTCAAGTTTCCAATTAAGTTTTGGCTTTTAAAATCACCTGCTAATATTTTGGTGATATCTGACAATTGGTAATGAATTCACGACTCAAAAATTTTGTGACAATGATCAAAGGTATGAAATCTGTATTCCCAAATTTTGAGTTTAATTAAACAATTGGATCTAAATACATGAATTTTCAAGTTTCCGGTTTGGTTTTGACTTATAAAATTACTTGCTAATATTTTGATGATATCTAGTGATCGGTAACAAATTCACAATTGAGAATTTTTTTGAAAATGACTAAAGAAGTGAATTTCGTATTTCTGAAGTTTACACTTATTTAAATAGCTCGATCTTGATTTATAAATTCTCAAGCTTCTGGTTTGTTAGTTTATTACACACATGATTTTATAACTACAACAACAAAAAATTAAGAAGGTTTGTGCATATTGGATCTAACTTGATTATAAAGAGGAACCTTGTGTCTACCCAATGTTAGGAACATAGTCTTAGAACCTTCTAGAAATTAGAACATTCTAGAAGCAAGTCCCTGGAACCTTCTTGAAGTTTCCATTAGTAGTTAGTGGAAGTTTCTTGAGAAGCTTCCTAATTAATGGAAGTTGCTTGAGAAGCTTTCTAGCTAGTAGAAGTTGCTTGAGAAGCCTCCTAATTCATAGAAGCTGCTTGAGAAGCTTCCTAAGTTGTTAGAAGTCACTCAAGAAGTTTCTTATTTAGAAGTATATAGAGGAGTCGAGGCTGAAGAGTTCTTCAATCTCGACAACACATCTCTTGGAGCTCTAGCTCACCTCTCTGGTGTTGCTCTTGTACTCATCTGATCAATCTAGTTCTTGCCAGTTTTCTTTGAAATTCTTGTTTAGATTTCCTCTTCGTATTCTGTGTCCGTGACAGTTTGTCGAGACTGCTCTCATCTCAGATATTAGAGCTAGTCCTTCTTGTTAGAGTGTGGATTACCCCTCTTCTTGAAGGTATACTAGTGTTTTAGAGGTTGCGGATTATCCTCCTCTAAACTGATATCTCTCCCATTACAATATTGGAATCTTATTCTTCTTGGAGAGAGTGGATTACCTCTCTTCTTGAAGGATTTTAGACGTTTTAGAGGTTGCGGAGTACCCTCCTCTAAACCAATATTTTCTTCTTCGTAGAATCAATTATTTCTCTCTTTTAGAATGGCTGGAGATCAAGGGATTAATATGACTGAAAGTTCGGAGTCCAAGTTGGATGCCATTATGAATGCCCTTGCTATGTTATCGCAAAGAACTGCAGAGATTGAAGGAGCGTTTGCAAGACTTCATAATGATGGAGCACATGGAGTAACACAATCTAGAATTCATCAATCTCAAGTTTCTGTACCAAAAGAAATAGCTTTGTCTGTAATTTGACAAGAACCACTAGTTCTACAACGAAAGGAGCCTTGAGTTAGCCTTCAGGATAAGTTTGATGGTACACGTTCCAAGTTTCGAGGTTTTGTCAATCAAATCAATTTAATAACAATTTTATAGCCCAAACGCTATCCAACGGAGGAGTCACGCGTTGGACTGGTTGGAACCCTACTTACGGGGCAGGCTCTATCATAGTTTGCTCCTTTATTCGAGAAGAGATCATCAATTTTGAACAACTTCGAAACTTTTTTGGAAGCATTTGCGGAAGCATTTGGCGAGCATGACAAGGCTCGATGGGCTACAATAAAGATTTGATCACTACGACAAGGGACATGCTCTGCATCAGTTTATGCATCAGACTTCAGACAATTAGCATATGACATCAACTGGGATGAAGAAGCATTGACGAGTCAATTTTATTGGGGTTTGAGGGATGATATGAAGGATTTACTATTATCTCTTCCTGATCCACGAACGCTCAACGAAGCCATTAGCCAAGTTGTGAAGTGTGACAACCGCCTATTTCAGCGTCACCAAAACCAACGCTCAAGACAACATGTGACTCGTCACGCCTTAACTATATCAGCAAGCAGTTTGAATTCACATTTCGAGATGGACGACATGCAAATTGATGCGGTACGTGTCAAATCCCTCACTCTAGAAGAGAAGAAGCAGCGCATAGAGGAAGGACTATGCTTATATTGCGGTGAAGAAGGCCACAAGGTTGGAAATTGTCCCATGAAGCAGAATCGATGCATTGTCAAGACCAGAGGCACGTTTTTTCAGGAAAACAAAAATACCCAGCCACAATAGGAACCGTGCGGCTGGACAGTCAAAAATCGCAACAACAATCAGGTTTCTCCCTCTCTGCCCAACCTGCCCTTTGTTTTACAATCCCTTTGTTTTTTGGTCATTAGAAGCTTAAAACCTTAGCATTACTAGATTCAGGAGCATCCGCTTGTTTCTTAGACAAAGAATATGCTAAACATCATAAGATCCCTCTAGTACGAAAACCTAAACCTGTTTACGTAGAAGTCATAGATGGACGACCTTTACTGTCTGGTAGTGTCACTCATAAATCAAAACCTATAGAAATAGCATTTAAGGACCATAGTAGTTATATTATCTTCAACATTATAAAGACTCCGTCAAGTCCTATTATTCTTGGTCTTTCCTGGTTGGAAAAGTATAATCCAACCATAGATTGGAGATTACGAAAGATAACATTTCTAATAGAAGGTTCCGAGAGTAAACCAGTTAGAAGACCCCGAATCAAAAAACCTTTATTTATTGGAGCAAGAGCATTTGTAAGATCGTCTAAGGAAGGTACACCGTTTGTCATTTATGCGACTCCAACCAGCAAAGAGAAGATTTTGACAACAAGTATACCGGAGCAATATAAAGATTTTCAAGATGTGAAGATTTGTTTTGAAAAGAAGAATCTTGATATGCTAAGATTACTTGAGCCATATGATTGTGCCGTAGACTTGCAAGAAGGCCTGACCACTTTTGGCCCAATTACAATTTATCGCGAAGACCCGAGGTTAGTAGTGCGGAGGAAGTACATTGATGGTCTGGCCAAAAGCTTCATTCATGAATTCAGTACTTATTTCTGACCACCGTCTTGTTGTAAAAAAGAAGGATGGCTTGCTACGGATGTGCGTGGACTATCGAGGTCTCAACAAGGTAACAAAGAAGAATCGTTATCCATTACCTTTGATATCTGGTCTTCTTGAACAACTTGGACGGGCAAAGATCTTTACAAAAATCGATCTAAGAGGAGCCTACAACCTTGTACGAATTAAAAAAGGAGATGAATGGAAGACAGCTTTCCGTACAAGGTATGGCCATTTCGAGTATAATGTCATGCTTTTTGGTCTTACCAATGCTTCGGCACTTTTTCAACACATGATGAATGACATCTTCCGGGAGCATCTTGATGATTTTGTTGTCATCTATTTGGATGATATTATGATATTTTCTAAGAACAAAAAAGAGCATGAAAAGCATGTTCGTCTCGTCCTTGAATAACTACGTGAGCGAGGATTCTATGCCAAGTTGGAGAAGTGCTTATTTCACCAAACTCAGATGGAGTTTTTGGGATTCATCGCGACTACGGAAGGCTTGAAAATGGATCCCAAGAAAGTGGAAGCAATCGTGTCATGGGAGGTTCCGAAGACGGTTAGAGACGTATAATGTTTTCTTGGTTTTGCTAACTTCTATCGGATTTTTATTAAGAATTATTCCCAAGTTGTTGCTCCACTCGCTCAATTGACGTGTAAGGACAAGCTCGAATGGAGACTCCTAGCAAAGAAAGCATTTCAAGATCTTAAGATGGCGTATACAATGGCTCTGATCTTGGTCCACCCGGATTTTGCAAAGGCCTTTTATTTGGAAATCGATGCTTCAGATTTTGCTTTGGGAGCCGTACTTTCACAGATGGGTGCTGATGAAAAGCTCCATCCAGTTGCATTCTATTCTCGAAAGTTCTTTGCTGCTGAGATCAACTATGAGATCCACAATAAGGAGCTTCTTGCTATAGTGGATTCTTTCCAAGAGTGGCATCACTTTCTCGAAGGAGCGGCACATCCGGTAACCATATACACGGATCACAAGAATTTGGAATATTTCATGTCGGCTCGAATTTTGAATCAGCGTCAAGCTCGGTGGAATATGTTGCTATCCAGATTCGACTTTGTTATCACTTATCGACCTGGAAAGCAACAAGGACTATCTGACGTATTATCGAGGAGATCGTATCTTGCACCAAAGGCTGGAGAGGCAGCATTCGACCAACAGTGTACGACGCTATTGAAGCAAGAGCAATTCCGGCTTCACGCTGCCACTATACTAATTGATGCTGACTTCCTCAATCAGGTACATACCGTGACCATTGAAGATTCAATAGCAGTTGATATCAAGCAACGTGCCAATAATGACAAGTTCAAAGTGGAGGGAGATCTTTTATACTTCGAGGAGCGGTTGTATATTCCGAAAGGACCAGTACGGCTCCAAGTTCTTCAATCTCGTCATGATTTTCTAGCTGCGGGACATTTTGGATTCAACAAGACCTTGGAACTTATTTCTCGAGATTTCTGGTGGCTCCAAATGTGGAAGGATGTGAAAGATTTTGTCCTCACTTGCGACATCTGTTCAAGATCTAAAAATCCTCGACATCGCCCTTACGGACTTTTACAGCCATTGCCAATTCCATGGCGATCATGGTCTTCAATTTCCATGGACTTTATTACAGACCTCCCACCATCAAATTCTTTCGACAGCATTTTTGTTGTCGTAGATCGACTTACAAAGATGGCGCACTTTGTCCCTTGCAAGAAGACATCGTCAAGTGAAGATACAGCAAGGCTCTTTCTTGATAATGTGTATCGATATCATGGTCTACCAGATGATATCGTGTCGGATCGAGGAACTCAATTCGTATCAAAGTTTTGGAGATCTCTTTTTGAAATATTGAAGGTGGATATCAAGCTTTCTTCAGCTTTCCATCCTCAAATTGACGGCCAAACGGCACAGGTGAATCAAGTTTTGGAATAGTCTCTAAGATGCAGCATCAACTATCAGCAAGATGATTGAACGGCATATCTATCGTTAGCCGAGTTTGTATATAACAATACCTTGCACGCGTCAACTCAACAAACACCATTCTTTTCTAACTATGGATACCATCCAAAGCTTGATTTGTTAAGTCTATCAACGAATAAAAACCCAGCAGCTGCAGGATTTGTGAAGCAGCTATCAGAGCTTCAAACTATGTTAAAGGTGCAATTGCAGTCTGCTCAAGAGTCTTATAAGACATCCGCAGATAAACTTCGAATGTCTTATAAGCAGTTTTGAAAATAGGCTACGATATCAATGAGCGAACATAGGAGCCAGCCAAAAATTTCACCAATGCGCCGCAAATGGTACAAGAATTTCATCAACAATATCCTCAGAAACCTAAGCCGGTTCAAGGATAACTTCTTTCTGAAGCTTGCTCATCTAGTAACATAAAAGGAGGGGAGAACACTACCAAAATTCATAGTTGATGTAGTTATTTTCTCTAAGATAGAGTAGATCTTTTCTGATAGCCATAGTTTGGTCTTTTTGACATGGATAGCCAAGAGATAGATACCATGCCAATCATATCATCTCAACCTACTAGCTCACGAAGGCGACCTCGAGATGAAGAACCACCTGCACCATGACGACGACGGAGGATACCATGTAACCGATCACTGGTGATTGTATTTGAAGTCGAGCATGCTTACAATGGTCAGCCAGAAGGTGTGTTTGCAGGACAGTTTCAAAATGAGGACACGAAAGTTTATGCTTGGTCGGAAGTTGAGGGCGTGGCCACTACCATTGGCTTCAAGGACCGATGAACCACTTGCCTCGTGAAAGACAATTGGAATTCATAGCAGACGTTATGCGACAGATCTTCATTTTTTTGCGTTGGTATTGACTGACAACAACATTGCTTCTCGGAGACCTCGAAGCTAAAGGAGGGAGTGATGTTAGGGACATAGTCTTAGAACCTTCTAGAAATTAGAACATTCTAGAAGCAAGTCCCTGGAACCTTCTAGAAGTTTCCATTAGTAGTTAGTGGAAGTTTCTTGAGAAGCTTCCTAGTTAGTGGAAGTTGCTTGAGAAGCTTCCTAGCTAATAGAAGTTGCTTGAGAAGCCTCCTAATTCATAGAAGCTGCTTGAGAAGCTTCCTAAGTTGTTAGAAGTCGCTCAAGAAGTTTCTTATTTAGAAGTATATATAGGAGTCGAGGCTGTAGAGTTCTTCAATCTCGACAACACATCTCTTGGAGCTCTAGCTCACCTCTCTGGAGTTGCTCTTGTACTCATCTGATCAATCTAATTCTTACCAATTCTCTTTGAAATTCTTGTTTAGATTTCCTCTTCGTATTCTGTGTCCGTGACACCCAAAGTGGATTTTTGCCACAATAACATAGCTCTTAGATAGATAGTATAAATAGTGACAAGAGTGAAGCCTTCTTCATTCTTGCCAACTCCTTTCTTGCTTCTAGTGTAGTTCAAGAGTCTCATGTATTTTCTAGTCTTTGGCAACAACCATTCTAATTTCTTCTTGAATATACATACATCTTTGTTTTTATCTTATTATTTTCCTTTAACATAATTTTTATTAACTTATGCATCTGTTTTAGTTTGTGTCCTTGACACTTAATGTTTGAGGATTGGATAAGTTAAGCATTAATTTCTTTACCTTGTATTGTAATCCATAAAAAAATTGGCTGATGAATGTAGCATCATCTTACTTGGTATTAGTCACTAGTTGTTAAAATTGTGAAGCATATGATGTCATTGATCGATTATTTTGTTGCAAGATATAGATCTTATTGGTTGTAACACAAATTGTATCATGTTTTTTATACATAGATCAAAACTTTGCTAAAAATGCTTGCAAATCATCCAATATTGGATTATGTCATTCAAAAAAAGATAAAAACTATGATAAAATAGAATCTAAAAAATAGTGTTCTAATAAACCTGACTTGTGACCCTTGAGTTGGATAACTTTGATGTTGAAGTTCAATCACCAATTGTACTTGATTGATGAATCCTTGAAACTTAGATCTTGTGCCATTAAACTTCTCTAGCAAACTAATTTTTGGTTCCTTGATGCTTGAAGAATGTTTCATTGTAGGTGAAGTGGTATGGTTTGAAGCAACTCTAATCATCTCTATATCTTCACTTTATGCTGATCTTGTTGTTGTCATGGACATAAGATTTATTCCAATAATTATCTAATTAATATAAACCAATAGAAATAGGTAAAATAATTTGATTTAATAATATCTGATAGAGTAGCTTTCTAGAAGCTTCATAGATGCAAAATCACCTTTATACATGTCTATAGGTGATTGGTAGATTAGAAACTTAGTCAATAAGCTAGCCACATGGCGCACATATTGGTAGCTTATGGAATAAGCTAGCCATGTGTCACACATGTTGGTAGTTTGTGGAACAAGCTAAATACATGGCGCACATGTGGAAAACTTGTCTTGCAAGTTTGACACGTGTAGGAGGTTCTATAAAATACCGCCACGTAGCTCTTAGTTAAATAGTATTTATAGAGATAAGAGTGAAGCCTTCTTCACTCTTATCAATTCTTTTTTTGCTTCTAGTCTAGATTCAAGAGTCTATAGTTTTTTTGTCTTATAGCAATAGTCATTCTAATTTCTTTTAATATACATACTTCCTTATTTCTTTTTTGTTATTCTTCTTTATACAAGTTTCATATGTTTATTTGCTTTCATCAAGTTCTTGTCCTTGACAGATTGACAAGAATACACATACAATATCAGAGCTTTGTCTTTTCTTAATTAAGAGTGGATTATTCCTTTTTCTTGATAAGACATAAACATATTAGAAGTTGTGGAGTATCTATTTCTAAATTGATATTATTTCTAGAATTTTTTCTTTTGAGTGTGTTATTCTACATTTCTTAAAGCGAAAGTAGACACCTTTCTTCATATTGTATTATTATGGCAGAGCTTGCAGAAATGAAGAGTGCAATGGCACAAATGTAAGAACAAATGAAAGAGCTAATACTTGCAATGCATCAACTCAATTTACCACTACAAGAAGCAACAAGATTAGTAGGAAGTAAAGTTATAGAGATGGTTGGAGCTGCATCAATATCTACACCAAACTATACTATCTCACCTATGATGGAGCACCGTACAAACATTAGAGAACCAAAAATTAATTTGATGGCACAAGATTTAAGTTTCAAGGATTCGTCAATCAGGTACAATTGGTGATTGAACTTCGACCTCAGAGTTATCCTATGTAAGGATCTCAAGTTAGGTTTATTGGAACGTTACTTTCAGATTCTACTTTATCGTGGTTTTCATCTTTTTTTGAACGACATGATCTAATATTGGATAATTTGGAGGCATTTATAGTGGAATTTCAATCTATGTATAGAGAACATGATGCAATCCGTATTGCAACCAACAAGATTTGCATCCTACGACAAGGCAATTGATCAATGTTGTTATATGCTTTACAATTTTGACAACTAGTGACTAATATCAAGTGAGATGATGCTGCACTCATTAGCCAATTTCTCTACGGATTACAATATGAGATAAAAAAATTAATATTCAATTTATCCGATCCTCAAACATTGAGTCAAGCACTTGATTTTATTATGAAATGTGACAATCGACTATTTGAACTTTGATCCGAGAGACGTACAAGGGAGCCTCAACATTATTATTCTATGGCAACATCAATGTCCACACAAAACGTACATTCGGAAGTAGAAGACATGCAAATTGATGTGGTATGTTTTAAACCTCTTATTGAACAAGAAAAGATTCGGCATCGTCAAGGAGGATTATGTTTATATTGTGGAGAATCTAAGTACATTGCTCAACATTGTCCAAAGAAACAACACAACTATAAAATGAGAAGTATGGCTGTCAAAGAAGACAATATGTTAGAAAATGAATTTATCCAGCTATAATAAGGACTGTGCAGCTAGAACCTTGTATAATTTCTAGTGAAGGTCCTATTCTCTCCTCAAAACCCTCTCCTTGTTTTATAATAGAAGTATATTTAGGACCAAAAAACTACAGAGCCTCTGTCTTATTAGATTCAAGAGCCTCAGCATACTTTCTAGATGAACAATTTGTTAAGAATCATAAAATACCTTTAATATAGAAAATTAAATCCGTATATATAGAAGTCATAGATGGTCATCCATTGTCTTTCAGAGATGTCACTCATAAAATCCATCCTATAAAAGTAACAATAGATGGTCAAAATAGCTATGTAATCTTTAACATAATTAAATCCCTGTCTAATCTAATTATTTTAGGTTTATCATTGCTAGAAAAATATAACCCTCAAATAGATTAAAATTCTTGTAGACTTGACTTTTCTCATAACATTATTAAATATCCTGCCGACCAAGTGAAAAGCTATAAGTCTAATATAGTAAAACTCGTACTTATAGGTGCAAAAGCTTTTATACATACAGCAAAAGAAGGATCAACTTTTGTTATTTATGCCACACCCGTTTTTGATGGTGGAAAGACTTTAAGTGGCATTCTAAGCCAATATCTAGATTATCATGATGTTTTTGAAAAAAAGAATGCAGATATTCTTCCGCAGTATTGTCCATATGATTGTTCAATCGACCTCAAGGAAGGAACTCACCCACCATTTGGACCAATCTACAATTTATCACAAGATGAGTTGGTTGAATTTAAGGTGTATATAAATGAGAATTTGGCCAAGAATTTCATATGCCATTCTAAATCTCCAGTAGGAGCTCCAATTCTTTTTATGAAGAAAAAAGATGGATCATTGCGGATATGTGTTGACTATCGAGGACTCAATAAGATCACAATCAAGAACAGATATCCATTATCTTTGATAACAGGATTCCTTGACCAGTTAAATCAACCTAAGATCTATATAAAAATAGATCTAAGAGGAGCATACAATCTAATACGCATCAAAGAAGGAGATGAATGGAAAATTGCATTTTGAACTAGGTACAGACATTTTGAATATAATGTCATGCCTTTTGGACTTACAAATGTATCAGCTACTTTTCAACATCTCATGAATGATATTTTTCATGAGTTCCTAGACAAATTTGTCATCTGTTACTTAGACAATATTTTGATCTATTCTAAGAACGTAGAAGAACATGAAGTACATATTTGTCAAATATTACAAAAACTTAGAGATGCGGGATTGTATGCCAAGATGAAAAAGTGTGTATTTTACACTACTTAAGTTGATTTCTTAAGATACATCATTTCAAATGGTGGTCTCATGATGGATTCTAAGAAAGTCTAAACAATCATGAATTAGAAGATTCCAAAGACGATAAGAGATGTCCAATGCTTTTTGAGATTTGTCAATTATTATCCAATCTTCATCAAAGACTTCTCTCAAGTTGCAGCTCCACTTACACATTTGACCTATAAAGACAAACTCCAATGGAATTAAGAAGCAAAAGAAGCATTTGAAGCTCTGAAGATATCGTTTGTTTCTGCACCAATCTTGTATCGTGTTGACTTTTTCAAGGTATTTTTTATGGAAATAGATGCATCAAACTTTACCTTGGATGCGATTTTATCACAAATGGGAATAGATGACAAACTTCATCCAGTAGCTTTTCATTCAAGAAAATTTTCAACAGTCAAGATCAATTATGAGATCCACGACAAAGAATTTCTTGCAATCGTGGATTCTTTTTAAAAATGGTGTCATTATCTAGAAGGTGCTTCTAATCCAATCACCATATATACGGATCACAAGAACCTCGAGTGTTTCATATCGACATGCGTGTTGAATCATTGTCAAGCTCATTAGAGTATGTCTTTGTCAAGATTCGAGTTCATTATCACTTATCGGCCAGAAAAACAACAAGGTTTGTCCAATGCTCTTTCTAGATGTTCTTATTTTGCACCAAAAGAAGGAGATGCAGCTTTTGAGCAACAAAGAACGGTCCTCTTGAAATTGGAGCAATTTCATCTTCGAGCAATGAAATCAACATTGACTATTGATTGAACTTTTTTCAAGCAAATTCAGTCAAGTATGTCCTCAGACCCTCTTGTTTATGATATCAAGAATAATTCTTCTAAGACTCATGATTCTTCTAAATTCAAGTTCAAGAATAATCTATTATATTTCAAAGGACGCCTATATGTTCTAAAAGGAGAAGCATGTTTACATGTTCTTCAAGCATGTCATAATTTTCTAGCGATAGGATATTTTGGATACAACAAGACTTTGAAACTAATATCAAGAGATTTTTGGTGGCTTCAAATGTGAAAGGCAGTCAAAATCTTTGTACAATCATGTGATATCTGCTCAAGATCAAAGACTGCTCATCATCGATCTTTTGGGCTTCTTCAGCCATTACATATTCCAGAACAACCATGGTCTTCTGTTTCTATGGATTTCATTATAAATCTTATAATCTCAAGATCTTATGACTCTATATTTGTGATAGTAAATCAGTTCACCAAGATGGCACATTTTGTGCCATGCACAAAATCTATCATAGGTAAAGAATCAGCTAAGCATTTTATTAATAATATGTATCGCTATCATGGATTACCTAAGGATATTATATCAGATAGGAGAACTCAATTTGTGTCAATATTTTGAAAAATCCTTTTTAAGATCTTAAAAGTAGACATAAAGTTATCTTCAACTTTTCATCCTCAAACTGACGGACAAATAGAGCGCGTGAATCAAGTCTTGGAACAATATTTAAGGTGTACCATCAACTACCAACAAGATGATTGGATAGCTCTTTTGCCATTGGTAGAGTTTGCTTATAATAATACAATACATTGTTCTACACAACAAACACCTTTCTTTGCCAATTATGGTTACCACCTATGACTTGATGCTTTTGACTTTTCAAAAGTTGATAATCTAGCGATAGAAGATTTGATAAATCGTTTGTCAGAGCTACATACAATAATAAAGGTGCAATTAAAAGAAGCTCAAGAATAACAAAAAATAAATGCAGATGCGTATCGCAAGGAACAATTACAATTCAACCTGGGGGACAAGGTATGGTTACTTCGTCGCAATATCAAGACTACTTGTCCTTGTGATAAGTTGGACTATCGTAGGCTTGGACCTTTTTCTATTTTTGAACAAATCAATCTAGTTGTATATCAATTACATCTACCGGAGTCCATAAAAATCCATCATGTATTCCATATATCACCACTCGAGCCATATAAGACAGTGGATATATAAGGAAGAAGAAAAATGCCACCGCCTCCTATAAAAGTAGACAACGATGAAGAATTCGAGGTTGAAGAGATTTTAGATTCAAAGCGGCGTCAAAATCGATTGAGATATCTTGTGCATTGGCGCAGATACGATATTAGTGAATGCACATAGAAGCCATCTAAGAATCTAGCAAATGCATCAATAAAAATTAATGTATTTCATCAACGACATCCGTCAAAACTAAGATAAAGAATCAAAAAAATCTTTGCTATAAAATAAAACAGGTTCTATAGTGGTTTCATCCTACCTTGTATCATTGTTTTTTATTTCCTTAGATTTGTTCATGCTAAAGAGATGGAGGATCAACAACCACCAAATTCAACTTAAGAGCCATCATTTGCTGATTTATTAAACGAGACATTACAACTACCTTCGAAGGGATCAAAGATCAGAGTATGTGGCAAGCACAATTTGACGTATCTTGAACTTCTTCAACATGTAAATCACCGCTCTTCATGGAACTCATCCTTAGAAGGGGGGATAATATCACAGATATAAGATTTATTCCAGTAATTATCTAATTAATATAAACCAATAGAAGTAGGTAAAATAAGTTGATTTGATAATATCTGATAGAAAAGCTTCTTAAAAGCTTCATAGATGCGGAATCACCTTTATACATGTCTATAGGTGATTGGTAGATTAAAAACTTGGTCAACAAGCTAGTCACATGGCACACATGTTGGTATCTTGTGGAACAAGCTAGCCATGTGTTACACATATTAATAGCTCGCGGAACAAGCCAAGTACATGGCACACATGTAAAAAACTTGTATTGCAAGTTTGACATGTGTCTTGCAAATTAGACATATATAGGAGGTCCTATAGAATATCACCACGTAGCTCTTAGTTAGATAGTATTTATAGAGCCTTCTTCACTCTTGTCAATTCTTTTTTTGCTTCTAGTCTAGATTCAAGAGTCTATAGTTTTTTTGTCTTGTGGCAATAATCATTCTAGTTTCTTTTAAATATTTACTTCTTTATTTCTATTTTGTTATTCTTCTTAGTAGAAGTTTCATATTTTTATTTGCTTTCATCAAGTTCTTGTCCTTGACAGTTGCTCCTTGTGGTGGTACATTGAATTGATGCATTGTGAGCATTAATTCTCTCATTTGCTCTTGTATTTGTGCCATTGCGCTCTTCATTTCAATAAGCTTTGCTATGATAATACAATAGAAAGAAAAAAATATTTACTCTCACTACAAAATAAAATACTCAAGAATAAAGAAAAAAGATTTTAGGAACAATATCAGTTTAGAAGTGGGTAATCTACAACTTCTAATATGCTTATGTCTTATTGGTCAAAAAAAATAATCCATTTTTAACTAAGAAAAGATAAAACTCTAATATTGTATCTTTATTCTTATTAATATATTAAGGACATGAACTAGAAAGAGGTGCATAAATCAATGAAATTTATATCAAAGGAAAATAACAAAATAAAAATAAGAAAGTATATATATTAAAGAAGAGACTAGAATGGCTATTTCCAAAGACTACACAATATAATGACTCTTGAATTGGATTGGAAGCAAGAAAGGAATTGATAAGAGTGAAGAAGGCTTCACTCTTATCTCTGTATATACTATTTACCTAAGAGCTATATAGCGGTGTCGGGGTAGAGAGAATCTGCCTCGAGAAAGCGTTGGGCTTCTGGCTGCTACTAATTACTCAATCAAGATCCAAGTATAATAAAAACCCCCAAATTTATATAAAAGAGATCTTCATAGGGCTAATACACCCAATACATAAGCCTAATTTCCTCAAACCACTCAAAACATAACAAAATACTCTAAACCCTCATTCCCTCGTAGGAAGGGAATTTTTTCCGAACTTCAATAACCCATAACTTTTAATCCAACTATTCAAATTTATTCCAAATTTACATGAAGTACTGATATATTCTTCACAACTACCACCACAAATTTCAATTGTCGATTTATTATCGATCTTTAGATATCGCCAAAATCCTAGCAATAGCTTTAAACCCTTATTTACAAACACCTATGTACTAAACTCTTTATATCTCACAATTTAAAAGTCCAAATACTACAAAACTTTGATGTATAGCTTCTTAGCATAATAATACACCTTCTTGGAAATTTTGAGACAAAAATTCGTCCAAAAACTTAAGATATGGCAAACCCCATTACTATCAACAAAACGGCCTACTTACTACCTTGGAATTCAATCTGCTGTCTTTGACTCCCAATAACTCCTTCTTCAAAACTCCAAATGTAGTAATTCTTCTACATTAGATGTAGAGCTTAAAATTCCATCTCTAGCCGCACCTCTCGATCTCCAAAAGCTTTCATACAACTCCTCTAATCCTCAAAAGAGTGACAGTATGTCTCATATTGACACCTTATCTTCAAATGGCTATAACTTCTTTATCCTAACTCCAAATCCTCTAATTTTTGTACACAAATTGTACCCAAAATCCTAAACTTTACAACCTTAGTCTTTGTTTTTCTAATGGCCTCCTTGAAGTTGCCAAAACCCTTGTTAAGGTCGCAGGCAGCCTCCTCAAAGCCCATTGGGCATGGTATTCGACCAATAGGGATGAAGTTTTTCATTCCTTACCTTCATCCGACCATGCCTTCATTTCATCCCTCTCAATTAGCCTCCTACTAGCTTATATTTTCATCCTTAGGCTCCCACCTTCTCTCAAGGTTTCATACTAATCATTTAGATCTTATAATTTTTAAATACCATAATCAAAACAAGTAAAAAAAAAAAAAAGTTTCTTCTATCAATCCCTTTAATTTATTTTACTAAGCATTCTAATACATATCTAAATTTATAAACATATTATGATTTTTGAGTGGATTTTACATACTGTAAGTAATTTTAGTACGACAGCGGTGTCGTGATAGAGAGAATTTGCCTCAAGAAAGCACTGGGCTTTTGGCTACCACTAATTATTCAATCAAGATTTAAGTATAAAAGATCTCCCAATTTATATAAAAGATTTCTTCATAGGGCTATTACATCCAATACATAAGTCTTATTTCATCAAACCACTCAAAACATAACAAATTTCTAAAACCCTCATTCCCCCGTAGGAAGGGAATTTTTTCCAAACTTCAATAATCTATAACTTTTAATCCAACCGTCTAAATCTACTTCAAATTTACATGAAGCACTGATATATTTTTCACAACTAACACCACAAATTTCAACCGTCGATTCATTACCAATCTTTAGATATTGCCAAAACCCTAGCAGTAGCTTCAAACCCTTGTTTACAAACACCCATGTACTAAATTCTTCATATCTCACAATC
This sequence comes from Physcomitrellopsis africana, assembly GCA_036785485.1. NCBI lineage: Eukaryota > Viridiplantae > Streptophyta > Bryopsida > Funariales > Funariaceae > Physcomitrellopsis > Physcomitrellopsis africana. Next base: position 68,074 of record JAWRVF010000262.1, read on the forward strand.
TAAAAGTCCAAATGCTATGAAACTCTTATGCATAGCTTTTTAGCATAATAATATACCTTCTTAGAAAGTTTGAAACAAAAATTCGTCCAAAAACTCAAGATATGGCAAATCCCATCACTATCAACAAAACGGCCTACTTATTGCTTTAGAATTTAATCTGTTGTATTTGACTTCCAATATCTCCTTTTTTAAAACTCCAAATGTAGTAATTTTTCCACATTAAGTGTAGATCTTGAAATCACCTCTCTAGTCGCATCTTTTGATCTCCAAAAGTTCTCATACAACTCCTTCAATCTTCAAAAGAGTGACAATAGGTACAATTTGTACATCCTAACTTCAAGCGCCTACTCTTCCTTCATTAAAACCCCAAATCCCTTGATTTTTATACCAAAATTGTAGCCCAAAAAACAAGCTTTCTAATTCTAGTCTTTGATTTTCGAATGGCTTCCTTGAAGTTGCCGAAATCCTTGTTAAGGTTGCGGGCAACCTCCTCAAAGCCCATTGGGCATGGTATTCGACCAATAGGGATGAAGTTCTCCATTCCTTGCCTTCATCCAACCATGCCTTGATTTCATCCCTCTCAATTAGCCTCCTACTAGCTTAAATTTTCATCTTTAGGCCCCAATCTTCTCTCAAGGCTTCATACTAAATATTTAGGTTCTATATAATTTAAAAGCCATAATCAAACTAAGTAAAAATCTAAAATAAATTTTCTTATACCAACTCCCTTTAATTTACTTTATTAACCATTCTAACACATATCTAAACCTATAAACATATCATGCATTTTGAGTGGATTTTACATACTGTAAGCAATTACAATACGACAGCGGTATTCTATAGGACCTCTAACATGTGTCCGATTTGCAAGACACATGTCAAACTTGCAAGACAAGTTTCCTACATGTGCGTCATGTATTTAGCTTGTTCCATAAGCTACCAACATGTGCGACACATGGCTAGCTTGTTGACCAGGTTTCCAACCTATCAATCACCTATAAACATCTATAAAGATGAATCCCCATCTATGAAATTTCTAAGAAGCTTCTCTATAAGATATTATCAAATTAATCTACTTTTACCTACTTCTATCTATCCATATTAACATAGTTATTGGAATAAATCTTATGTCTGTGACAGTTACATTCAAAAAATGACTAATTTGATTGACTCAATCAAATTTATAAGGCTATTCATGTGTGATGGAGATTCCACAATTAGAAAATTTGCTTTAAAAGCAATGGATATAACACTATATCATCTAACCAATCATAGTGTCTATTTGAATGGACTGCATTTTTTATGTCATATAAATTTAAACAAATTTTTTTGGTAATTCCAAAATGAATTGGAATACAAGTTGTAAACAACCAAATAAATTTTTGCCATGAACTCCTATAAAAAATAATCATATTGATTTGTTTAATCCAAGACAAACATTACAAACTCATCAAATATTATAGAAATTGTGTCATTCAAAATTTGAACCCATCAAATACATCTAATTGAATTGAACAATGAGTTTTACATAAAACTAAGCTTTGACACATAAAAATATAACAAAATGACAAATAGAAATTTTTACAAAATAAAATGATACTAACCAATTAAAAACACCTCTCACACCGTGTTTTGTTTGCAGGTATTGAATTGGCCAACGGAAGAGGTGGAGCTGGAAACTGTTTGTAGCTGCTCCAACCGATGCATGCTGTGGTAGGAGTAAAAGGAGCGGCCATGGAAAAGAGACAAACGGCAAAGTTACAATGGATTTGGCGACACCAAACAGCAACGACAATTCAGAGCTCGGAACGGGGACGAGGATGACGAAGGCGAAGGGAGAGGAGGAAGAGAAGGCGGAGGAGCTCCGCCACCTTTGAATGCCAAGCAATGCACTGTATCTCTCACACATGTTAGCATGCCCTCTTCTTCTTCTCCTCTCTCTCCCGGGACAGTCCTAACCCTAAATGGTGTCCACGCACTTGAAGCTGGTCCATCATGTTGCTCCTCTCGCTTTCCTGATTCATGGATGCCAATGCTGGCGGACTGCGTCCTCTGTTTCGTTGTGATTCCGCCATCTTCACCTTTCTGACCTATCCCGGGCTGCAATGCGTGGCTGTCGGCCTCTGTGAAGCTGCTTCTTTCCCCTCAGGCGATCAGGTGAGATGCCTGCTGTGTGAGCGAGGGAAGGGGTGCGTGTTTTCTGCGTGCGTGGTGAGTGTGGGAGGGGAGTACGAAGTAGCATTGTGGATCACGTTCGAGTCTGGGAGAAGAGGCTGCGACTTTTGCAGGGGCTGTGGTTGGAGTTCATGAGCTGAGAGTAGGTCGGATGGCAGTTTCGATGGTGAGCGAGCGATTGCACGGAGAGTTTGCGTTGCGTTGCGTTGCGTTGCGGTGTTCTGGTTGTAGTGTGGTTTGCGAAGCGCCGGGATGATCAGTGGGGTGCTTGGGGCGCATCAGGAAGCGAGAATCGGTGTGCAAACCCTAAATATGGTGTTTCAGGATTGGGGAGGTGTGGAAGAGGCCAGAATTGGCAGCGTTGTGGTAGACGATGGGCGCTGTTTGTTTGCTTTCGGCGTGTCCCGGTCGTAGAGGGGCGTTTCTAAATTTCAGGATTGGGCTGTGGGTTTTTGTTTCCTTGGTGGATTGAACTCCTGGTCAATGCGTCGGTTCCATTGTGTGCTCTTGCGATGTGGGCGATGCTTCAATGTGACAGGCGCGCGTGGTTTTGGAAAGCGGAGATGGATCGGGTTTCGCCGCTTCCTTCATTCGCGGTTTTTGAATTTGAATCTAGGGGTGCCAGAATCTCATGCGCGCAAGCTGTGCGTGGTCATGCATGCGCAAGCTCTTGGAGGGTCCGGGCTAATGCACGGGTTGCTTGTTTTGTGGCGACAGGATTTTTTGAATAAAGCGGGGTAATTGGGGCGATCTGCGATGTTCGGATCCAGCAGCCGTAAGTTCTCTGAACGTGCCAGTGGTAGAGTTGGTCACGCAGTGGGGTAGCAGTCGTGTAATGCAGCTGCGAGCGATGATGAGGCCGTATGGATACGGAGCCGTCGGGAGCAGTCGCGTGGCTGGAATTGAACACTACCTATGTCGAAACGATGGCATACAATATGGTCTTGGTAGTTGCTATTGGAGTAGCGCCGTGGGCGTCTTCTAGGGCATAGGCATTGAACGGCTGAGAAGACCGGTGTGAATTCATAGGAGAGAGTTCTAGTGCTCGAGTGCCGGTGTCACAAGTTCGCAATTGTTACGATTTTTGGATTTTCTGATCACCTCACGAGGTGGCTGCGAGAAATCGAGAGAGGGTCGTATCTTGCAGAATGTGGACGTATGGGAGCGAGGTCGGCATTGTATGCGAGAGGGTTTAGGTGGATCGGTTCTCCGTTATAAGCATCTTGCGCTTGAGAGAGATGAGGACTGTTGCATTATAAAGATGAGGATCCGGTGACGGAAGCCGGTGGCCCGATGTGGAGAAGAAGGCGATATCTGGTGTTTACGACGCAGTTGGTTGTCCAGTTGTTTGTGACCATGGATGTTTATTGTTGTACGAAAAGGGTGGGGTCGAGTTTTTCAAAAGCAGCGTCAAGTTGTAGACTTGAGCGGCGGTGTAGGCGTTTTTGAAGCCGAGCCATGATTTGCGCTCGGTGGTCGTATTTGCAGAGTGTCCGTAGTGATCGATGTGAACGTGGAGTGGTGTATGTGGAGGAGTTTCGGTTCGGTATGGAGAAAGGTTGGATCTGACAGTTGGTTTGAATCACTGGTGTGTGCTCAGCCTTCGGGGCATCAAGTCCGAGTCCTTTTGGTGCACCGGCCGCTTCCAACCCGTTCAGTGCGACTCCGAACCCATTTGGAAGCACTGCTCAAGCAAGTAATCCGTTCGGTGCCAAGCCATTCGGCAGCACGAGCCCGGGTTTTGGAGCGCAGACAGGGAGCTCTCTGTTCGGGAGCGGCACGTCGACGGGCGTTTTTGGAGCGACTGCGACACCGGCGTTCGGGGCTGCGTCAACAACTCCTGCATTCGGTGAGTAGTTGGTGGCATCGTGAGGCTGTTGTGTTTGTCTTTGCGTGTTGAGGAGACGTTGGCGTGGTGGATGTTATTGACGATCCTGAGTGGTGAGGGGCGTTGGCGCAGCCGTGCTGCCAGCCCTCAGGGTGGGTGTGGCACGACGAAGTTGACTTGGGCGTGTGTGAGGTGGGTTGCTTTCGCGACTATGAATGAGTTTGCAACATTTGCCTTTAGAAACCAGGACACACACACCGACGAAGGGATTGTCTTTCAGTAGCTCGACCAGTTCACAACATCAGTTGGGGTGGTGAGGGCCGTGATTGATCGATGGCGATGTAGACGGGCTCAGGAGCCGGAAGAGTTTTGTGTACGGGAGTGTAATGTTCTGTTCGGGTGCTTTCGACTACTGCAGTTGTTATCGGCGCGCGTATTGGAATTGTGAAACGTTGGGTTTCGGATGACTGCTTGGTTTGCGTTTAAAAAGGGCACAGTTGTGAGCTTGACACGAGGATAGTGGTCTTCCATGGCATTAACAGGTTAACAGGGTGGTGGCTTGTATGTCATGGGCCCGGGTGTTAGGAATAGGAGTGTTGTCCTGGTGAGGCGTGAGTAACGTCTGGTTTGGGTTTGCAGGGGCGTTTGGTCAACAAAAGCCTGCCTCACCGTTTGGCGGATTCGGTTCCACTCAACCTCAGCAGAATCCGTTTGGGTCCCCGTCTTTTGGACAGTCGCAGGCAGCGTTCGGGAGCCAACCATTTGGATCCACAGCGCCAGCTTTCGGTGCGCAGTCGGCCCCTGCGTTTGGAAGCACGACCACCCCACTGTTCGGGGCGTCGAGTCCTGCGTTTGGTGCTGCGTCGAGTCCAGCATTTGGGGCGCCGACGACAACTCCAGCTTTTGGCGCGGCATCGACTCCTGCTTTCGGAAGCAGCTCGGTGTTCGGGCAGAGTGCACCTGCGTTTGGGGCGAGCACGACGCCTGCCTTCGGGAGCACTGCGACGGCATCACCATTCGGTGCGCAATGAAGTGGTGTTGTGGGGAATGCAGTGATGAGTGCAGTTTCAGTGGGCGTGTGTGAGTCATTGTGAGCGGATGTGACGTGGAATGGAATAGTGTGCTGTTGGTTTTTTGAGGTAGTTGTATATGAGCGAAGGTGACGACAGTGTCTGGTTGTGGAGTTGGAGCAATAAGATGATGTTGTTTTGGTGAAGAGCAGGGGCTTCCTCTGGGAGTGCATTTGGAAGCAGCTTCGGGGCATCGAGTTTTGGAGGTGGGCAGCAGCAGCAGCAGCGGGTGGGAAGCAGAGTGGCAGCATACGCGGTGACTCCTGACGCAGACTCCGGGGTTGGGGCGAATGCCGGGAAGTTTTTGTGTATATCTGCTATGCCGGCTTACAAAGAGAAGCAGCTAGAGGAATTGAGGTGGGAGGATTATCAAGCAGGCGATAAAGGTGAGTGGTGGATCGTGTTTGAGTTTGGGCCTTCTCTTTGTTGTGGAGGCGTGTTGAGAACTGTAACGAAGGTCAGGGATGTGGGTGTCTTCTGAACGCGTGTGAGGTGGGGGAGTCGGGTACGATTGTAGGCGGACGATCTGTATCTGTACTGGTTTGTTGATTTGTTGGTTGGTGTGGCGGGGTGGCCACGGGATTGATGGGTGGGCGTTGTTGTGTTGGTTTGATAGGCGGGCCGAACCCAGCTAGCCCCCAGCCTGCTGCTGGAGGCATCTTTGGTCAACCAGCACAGCAGGCCCCAGCGGCATCTAGCCCGTTTGGGGCTGCGGCGACGCCGACGACCTTCGGGGCTGCCGCCACCCCTAATCCGTTCGCATCAACTTCCACGGCGAATCCGTTTGGCGCGAAACCGGCGTTTGGAAGCCCCAGCACCCCCACTCCTGCGTTTGGGCAAGCTTCAACGCCTGCATTTGGGCAGACTTCAGCGCCAGCATTTGGCACAAGCACGTTCGGTTCGAGCACACCTGCTTTTGGAGCCGCGTCGACGCCAGCATTCGGGCAGGCGAGCTCGACCCCAGCATTTGGGTCGTCGCCATCTCCGTTTGGGCAGACATCGGCACCTGGGTTCGGGAGCACAACCTTCGGAGCATCATCATCATCTTCATTGTTCGGGCAGAGCAGTCCCGCATTTGGGGCATCTTCACCTGCATTTGGAGCGGCGTCCAGCCCGGCGTTCGGTGCGCAGACATCGTCCGCATTCGGAGGGGGCGGGTTGTTTGGGAGCAGTCAGCCAGCGAGCAGCGGAGGGTTGTTTGGAGCATCCACTCCTGCGGTTCAGCCGTTTGGGGCAAGTTCTGCTCCGGCATTTGGGCAAAGTCAGGCAGCATTCGGGTCCAACTTGTTTGGCAACAACACAAGCAGCCCAGGTTCCTTGTTTGGTCAAACAAAGGCGGCGGGGTTGACACAGTCCTCGGTGTGTTTTCGTGATGCCCCGTTTGGTGAAAGTTGTGAGCTTGTTATCACGGTGGCGAGGTTTGTCATGTTACACGTTTAGGTTATGGAGGGTGGGTACGGAAGTGGGCAGTGCAGTGTTGGTGTTTGGCATGTTTGGTGGGTATGGATATCTGTGTGCGAGTGTGGTTTTTGGTGGTGTTCGTGTGGGAATGCGGGATCCCCTAACCGTTAATTTGGTCTCGGTACCGTATTGAGCAGCCGGTTGTTGGGAGTGTGTTGGGAGTTTATGCAGAGCTTAGTGTTGTGATGGGGCACTCTTGATTGGAGCCATGAGTAGTATATTGTGTGTTGTGAGTACGTCCAATCATGCTAGCGGTTGCTTGGCTGTGCGAGTATGCGGTGGAGTGGTCATCGTCATGTTTTTTCATAGCTGGAGTCAGCTATGCCGTTCAAATGTGGGCTCCATTCTATTTTGCAAACACACAATAGTGATGATGGTGTCGTCTAAGGCATTTGTGGCTTGGTTGGATTGCAGTCATCGTCTTTGTTCAGTGGGTTTGGTGCAGCTTCTACCGGACAAACTCCTAGTACATTTAGCTTCCCAAGCTTGCAAACCCCGCAGCAAGGTAAGAGCGCATAAGTTCAGGACTTGTGCATGGAGCATGTTTGGGATGCCATGAAGGGTTGCGCACAATCTTCGAGCGGTTTTTGTTTGGCAACTCCCAGGGCCACTTAACAAACCGCCAAGCAGAGTCAGCGAACTGCTGAATGTCCAGTTCTTGGCGGCGTGCTTTGGTTGAACCGTACCTTGCGACTTTGGTGTAGCGACGTCGGGCGAGCATGCTGATGTCTACTCGTTTTGCGATGTGTTTACCTGCTTGAGTTTCGGTCAGGGGTCAGTTACTGTTGTTGTGGCAGTGGGCACTTTTCTGCATGAGTTGGTTCAAGATGGTTCACACGATGATCTGTGGTGTGTGATGCCTGTTTGGGTGCAGGGGCAACCAACACCTTTGGCGGTACCCCGCCCGCATTTGGTCAGCAGAATACATTCGGGCAACAGCAGTACGTGATATATATTTGTTTGGTTGGTTTTGATGCTTGGTTGAGTTTGTCGAAGGGTTCAATTGCAGCAGATGTTGTGGTCGCGATTCAAAGTGTGTGGAAGTCCCGTCTTGGTGGCTGGTTCGTGTGACGCCCGCACCTAGCTGCGGAGGTGTAGAAACGAATGTTGGATTCCGGAGAAGGCACGGGAATGGGCTTTGCATTTTTGGCCGTTGGGAGGCTGACGTTTTTGGACGCCATGTGTTGCAGAGCTACTCAAAACGTTATCTCGGCCACAGCTAGCCCGGTAACTAATCCCTTTGGAACACTACCTGCCATGCCCCAGATAACAATCGGCCGAAGCACCGGTTCTGGTCCGTCTGTCCAGTATGGGATATCGAGTATGCCGGTACGTTGGGACTTTCAGATTTTGGTGCACAAGCAGTGGTTTTTGTGATTGGAAAAGAAAACGATGGGGGGAGGAAAAGAGCCTTTTGAATCATGTTTTGGGAGGGGGGAGGGGAGAATTGGAATGAGTGAGTGTGCGGTGCTGTGGTGAGTATTGCGCGGTGGGAGGTTTTGGTGAGACGGAGGGTGTTGTGTGCGCGCAGGTAGCCGAGAAACCGACTCAAGTGCGTGTGAACACATTGTTGACTCCCCGGCACATCACGCAGCGGTCAAAGGTGCGCATGCACGCACGACGCTACCATCCTAAGAAGGATAGCCCAAAGGTGAGACGATGCGGAGTTGATTACCATGAACGAGGAGCTTGCGTGGGTATTGAAAGGTTTGTCCTGGATGTAGGATGCAAGTGTGGAGTGATGTTGCTGCGTGATGAGGCAGAGTGCGTGAGTCGTTTTAGGTGGTATGTAGATGGGACCCTAGCAAGGTTTCGGTGTAAGATGATACACGGTGTGTAGGTGATTGCAAAAGCTGACTCCCATGTGTCCACAAGTTGGTCACTTATGTGTTACGTACGACGTCGTTGATTCTCCGTTTGCAAGTGAAGTGGGAGGTTTGTTGCGTGCGAAGTCAGGTCTCTGATGTGGCGGCGAGGTGGTGGTCGTATGGCATTTGCAGGTGTCGTTCTTCAGTGATGGTGACGAAGCCCCCTCAACCCCGAAAGCAGATGTGATGTTTGTTCCTCGAGAGAATCCGCGTTCTCTGTTCATTCGGCAGCCGGAATCGTCTTCTGCGATTCCAACTGCGGCGAAGGACGCAGTGGATGTTGGAGAGATAGCCACACCCGTCCAGAAGGATGGTATGGCTCTGACCATAGTGGATTCTGCAGTAAGCCGCGGGGAGGCTTTGGCTGGTTGGGAACTCGACAGTACTTCGGGTGATGTTTGGAATTTGCATAGGCACAGGCATAGGCATAAGCTTAGGTGTGGTAGAGGGGAGTGGAAAGTGGGTCACTTATGAAGGCCGTTTTGTTGTCGGGTTGGCAGGCTCCCAGGATGAAATCAGGAACGAAGCGGGTGGCGAATCTGTTCCGTTTTCCTTTCCAGAAAGTAAGCCGCAGTGGCGTGTTTTTGTGGGGCTTTTCTGTAGTGCAATGCCGTGTTGCAGGTCCGGTAGAAGGGGCGAGCACGTTTTTCCCGGGTTTGTTGTTTGCTGAGGTGTTAGATGCACTGTGTGGCGTACTGAATCTGCCGTTTACAGGTCCACACAATAACTGGAGAAGTCCAGACGGCGTGAATGGGAATGGATTCGTGGGAACTCCAGCGGCATCTCAGGCCAAGGCCAGCGAGAGAGGGGCCTCGAAACAGGTGTCGAAAAGCAACGGGTTCCGGGAGGAGCACAGCCACAGAGGAAACGGCTACATTTCGATCACTGGTAAGCGGATGGTGGCGTGTGGAGTCGGAATGGATTGTGAAGGTGATCGGTGTATGTTGGTGTGGATTCGTGGAGAGGGAGGAGTGGAACTTTGGGTGATGAGTGGATGGTGATACATTGGTGCAGGTCATCGTGCCGGTGAAGCCGCAATTGCGTACGAGCACGGTGCGGACATAGAAGCTTTGATGCCGAAGTTACGGCACTCGGACTATTTCACGGATCCAAAGGTGCAGGAGCTGGCGGCGCTGGAGCGTGCGGATATTGGGTATTGTCGCAGAGTGAAGGACTTCGTTGTCGGGCGTAAGGTAAAGGCAGCGTGCGTTGAGTTGGTGGGGAGAGTGTGAGGTATGCGTGAGATGTTATGCCTGGGTGAAGGTGGGTGAGGGGTGCGTGTGAGGAGGCGAGTTGGTCTGGAGTGAGGGGTTGGACTGGAGCACGTGGAGGATGAGGTTTGACGTGATCTGACGTGCAGGGTTACGGGGAGATAAAGTTTTTGGGCGAGACGGATGTGCGACGCCTGGATCTGGAGAACATAGTGCAGTTCAACAAGTGCGAGGTGCTGGTGTACATGGATGAGACGAAGAAGCCGCCGGTAGGGCAAGGGTTGAACAAGGCAGCGGAGGTGACGTTGTTGAACGTGAAATGCATAGACAAGAAGACGGGGCAGCATTACACCGAGGGAGCGGAGGTGGAGAAGTTTCAGAAGCGGTTGAGGAAGAAGACAGAGGAGCAGGGGGCAGAGTTCTTAGGGTACGATGGGGCGAAGGGAGAGTGGAGGTTTCGAGTGAAGCATTTCAGTCGATATGGACTGGACTTTGAGTCGGACGAGGAGGATGGGCCCGAAGGGCCGGGAGAGGGCGCCATTGTGGTTGCAGGTAGGGGCAGGGCGGCGTTTTCTCTTCTCAGTTGTTTTGTGAAAGCGAGGTCTTGGCTTGGTACTCGCAGCGTGGAGCCAAGAGTCGTGGACGGGGTTGGATGCAGGGTGTTGGGATTTGGCGTGGATGCGGGAAATGGTTGATTTGGTTGGGGTGTTGAGATACTGGTGTGGCTGACATGTGTGAGGCGTGTTGGGCGGTGGTGGGTCAGGGACGTACGACATGGAGGGTGTTGAGCAAGGTGTGATGCACGATGCGGATGATTCCATGTTTGAATCTCCTATGAAGAATTTTGATGCGATTTCGGAACCTGGAGTGGGCATGGAGGATGAGGTCGGGGACGACCTGATTGATGCGTCCTATTTCACGGCTCCACAGGCAGCACTTCCGCACTCCCTGCCCGCACACCTTCACCTTGATCCCGTGAAAATGCAACAAATGCGAGCCCTTTTCTTTGCCGAAGGTGGTTTCCAGTTTATGGATTGGAGTTTTGTGTAGAAGTTTCAGGGATGGCGCTGTGTTTTGTTGTTCGGTTTGTGATGGTGACATGTTGGATTGGGTTCTCTGTCAGGCTTGCGTGTGCGTGGGGTGTAATGCCCGGAGGTTTTATTTATTTGTTTGTTTATGTTATGTTTCGCTAGCGGTTGCGGGTCTGAGCCCTTTGAACGACTTTGCTGGGGAGTTGCGGCGGCGGTGAATGGTTTTGGTTGTCCGCTTTGGTAGTGAAGTGCATAGTTTTTGGAATGTCAGGTGAGGAGGCGGAAGATATCGCACCACCCGGGGCTTACGGGCGCTGGCAGTCACGTCCTCCAGCGCCATCTCCCGCTGGTATGAGCTCGGGCGTGCATGGTATTCAGTCGTTCAAGACACCTCAGAAAGTTGGCGTTGGTGAAGATGTGGACGGGCGTCCAGCGTGGCCGCAACGGTCATCTCCTTGGAAGGGAACTCCTGCGAAGCAGATGCGAGTTTCTCCTCTTACGTCTTGGAAACGATCACCTGCTTATTCTGCTCTGGAGGAGGGGATGTCGGGCCGTCAGACGGCGATTATGGAGGAATCTCCTTCCAGGTTAGCATTTTTGACGTGTTTGGGGTTAGTGTAGGCGGGTCGTCGGCAGGGGGGTTGATATGCTGGCTTTTTGAGCAGCGGCTTGGGGGTAGGAGTAGGGAGGGAAGTAGGGGGCTGGCTGCATTCTTTAGTCAGTTGGGTTTGTCGACTAGTTCGGATCCGTTGTTGAGTATTGAAGTGCGTCACTGCGTGGTGGGCAATCACTGCATCAGCGGTTGATTACAGTGAGGTGAAAAGGTGTTCTGGATTATGTGCCTGTACGGCGAGGAAGTGCTGTAGTCGTCGGCCTGACTGTTGACGTCCTTACTGGCACAGGTCCCCCCTGTTGGCGTTGACAATGAGTGGAGAACGCGAGCGGTCGGGCATCAAAAGACCACGTGGCAGCGGTTTTTGGCTGGATCCGACGGAGAAGTCCGGTGCAATGGCTTTCGGGAGGTCGGACCACATTGCAGACGCTGCGCTGTTCTTGGGCTGCTCGTTCCGTGTAGGATGGGGTCCGAATGGAGTGTTCTATCACAGTTCGACGCCGGTTGGGCCAGGGGGAACGAAGAATGGGTTGTCTTCATGTATTCGGGTGGAAAGAGTGGCGCTGGATCGGACAGTGCGGGATGACGGAGGGGTTGTGAAGGACGAGCTGATGGAAATGCAGTTCGTGTCACCGTTGTCGCTTCACATGTCCATGAGCCGGGTAATGTTGTGCATCGTGTGTATCCAAATTGGTCGGAGGATCGTACGAAGGCAGGGTTTGAAAATGTTGCGTCGGTGTCGGGCATAATGTGATATATCTGAAACGATGTTATTTGTGTGTACGCATCGGACGCCCAGCTTTTATATCCAGGGTTCGTCGTCCTAGGGAATGGGCATTGTGGGGTTTTTGCTGTGTGCCGTGGGGTGACGGGAGTTGTGGACTGTGTGGGTTCAGGTGGTGGACAATGCCTCAGATTCCGCCGCGAGGTGTCTTCGGCTGCGAACCTTAGTGTGCAGCAGGACTGATTTGCCCGGTGTATGCGGTGAGTACGAAGACCTGGTGCAGAAACAGCACGAGGTGGTGGGAGTTGGAGAGGCAGACCTGGTTGTTCTGAGACATCAGCGGATGGTGTGGCAGTTGATCAACGTTCTTTTCTCGGAGACGGCAAGTCCGGCGGAAGCAGAGGATGTGGATGAGAATGGGGAGGATGCAGATGTTGAAAAGAGTTCAATGGAGCCGGCAGACGTGTCTGCTGAAGTGCTAACGCGCCGGGCTGGGTTCAGCTGCTGGCTGCAGGAGAGCGTAGGTCACTTGGTGCAACGAGACTTGCAGCATCTGAAAGGAAATAAGTATTTGAAGGAGATATTCATCCTCCTGACAGGGCGACAATTGGAGGATGCTGTTGAGAGGGCTCTAGAACATGGTGACGTTCGGCTGTCCACGCTGTTATGCCAGGCTGGTGGTCCAGTTGGGATGCGAAGTGATGTTGCAGCGCAACTGGAGGTTTGGAGTGCAGAGGGTCTGGACGAGTCGCTCATCGAGACGGATCGAATGTCGATCTTTCAACTCCTTGCAGGTGAGTTGTACGTGATGGATGAAAGCGGGTCTCATGGTAGCGAGACGGCGTCGGGGATGGGTTTGCCGCGAAATCGCGTGCGCAGCAGAGATTTTCAGAATTGAGGAGGCGTACGCCGTTGTGCATTGAGTTATGTAGCGGTATGGGTGTTCGAAGACTCTGACGCTGTTGTGCGGTTTGCAGGTGATTTGAAGGGGGCTCTTGGCGGGGCCAACGTGGATTGGAAGCGGTTTATGGGTCTCGTAATGTGGTACCAATTGAGCCCCGACACAGATCTGCCGTGCGTGATTGAGACGTTCGAGGAACTGCTGGAGAAGCATCACGCCCCAAAGCCAGAGCCAAAGTACGTGGAGGAAAGAGTGTCGGTGGACGGCACCCAATTCGAGGCCCATGGTTACGACACGGCGTACTATTTGATGCTTTTGCATGCGAAGAAGGCGAAAGGAGAGGTCGATATCAGGAAAATGTTGTCTGCGCGTGCATCGACCTTTGACAGACTGGACCATAGGCTGGCATGGCATCAACAAGGGATTGTTCATGCCATCCGCATGTTGGAAAGCGAGCAGCTACACGACGTGCACATGAACTTCGCGAGTCAGCTGCTGTCAGTGGGTCTGTGCCACTGGGCTGTGTACGTCGTTCTTCATATGCCGAAATCTGAACAACATCCAGGATTGCACGAGAAGGTACGGTACGGAATGGGGTGGCAGAGGTCTAGTAGTATTTTGAACGTTTAGGCGTGCTGGAAGGTTAATGGAGCAAGAGCGACAGCAGGTTTGATGCTGGCAAAGGGAATGCAGGTTTGTGTGTACAGGGGATGGTGGATGTTGATGTAGGTGGCTGACGGACCTTTTATGGGTGGCACTGAGAGGAATGCAATCGGTGTGTGTGTGTGTGTGTGTGTGTGTGTGTGTGAAGGTTGTGAAGGAGATTTTGAATCAGTACTGTGAAACGTGGAGCTCTTCAGAGACACAACAGCAGTTTCTGGAAGAGGACCTGGGGGTTCCTACGGAGTGGCTACATGAGGCCTTGGTAGGTTTGCTGACCTGGTGATGGTGATGCATCTGATGAGGGCATCTCGCAGTGTATGCGCGTGTGCATCCCGTGGTGGTTTTATGTTTTGTTTGTGCCGATTATCTCAAGAACTGTTGTTCGGTTTGAGGCGCATTCAAGGGTAGCGTAGGCAACCACAGGCTCACTTGTCATGCGACACACAGGTTGAGGATGATGTTGGACGGTCGCTGTGGTGTTTGGTGTGATGGGAGTCGTACGGTGCGTGGTTCAGTGGGGCTTGGGAAGCGATTGACGGTGTCACGGTTGCACTACATTTTGGCAGGCATTGTACTGGCGTTATTGTCGCAACGATAGGAAGGAACTGGAGCATCTGATCAAGAGCTGCCAGTGGCGGAACGCGCACTCGCTATTCATGGCAACCGTCGCGGCGTCGCTACTTCTGAATTGTATGTAGTCGTGCCAAAGCTTGGCCGTGATTGGATCTTTTTGTCCTGTATGCGGGGTTTTTTTTGCAGGAGGGGCACGGATTGTGAGTGATGTTACATGAATGCGGGATAAGGAGAGGAACTTGCCGTGTGTCAGGGTGCTGTGCGTGGCCTGGTCAGTAATTTGCGACTTGTGGTGGGAACGTGTTTGAGCTTGAACGTAATCTGACAAGAGCGTGGGTTGATGGATGTTGCAGCGGAGTATGCTGAGATATGGCAGTTTGCGAGCCAGTTGGAAGGACATCTGACGGAGGTGGAGGACTGGGAGCTTGGAGCAGGCATATACATCGAGTTCTTGACGCTGAAATCCAGCTTCAAAGACACGTCGAATGTAGTGGAGGGGCTGGTATGTGGTGTCGATCAAGTCGCGCGAAGGGAGTTGATTTTGCCGTTCGAGTGCAGAGTGGAACACGCGGGGGTTGCCTAACCGGGGCGTTCGGGTGGGGTGTAATGCAGGAGAGTTTGGAAGAAAGGAGCTCAGCTTGTGGGGCGTTCTTCGAGCGGCTGAAGGAGTCGCAAGCAATGTGGAAGTCGAAGAGTTCAATCGAGGCCAGGTAAGAGCTGCACTGCTTACGACGGTGGTGGCGACATGGGTGGCGCTTCCTTTGCGAGTCGTGTGGTGGTTTGATATGACATGTTGTACTGCGTTAGGTTGTGTGGGCTCCGTAGAACTGGGAGGCGTGTAGAGAGGAGCGGGATGTGGATTGTGGGATAGGGGGTGTGGTAACAAGAGTGAGGGTCTTTGAACGCAGGGTGGCTTATTCAAAGATGGCGGACGAGATTTCGTTGTTGTTGTTGGAGGAAACCAAAACACAGGCGTTAGACGTGAACGCGGAGATGAAGATGTTTGACATTGTTCTGGATGCTCCCATGCCCGAGGACGTGCGCATGTGTCGTCTGCAAGGAGCTGTGGCAGCGTTCGCGAAATTGGTTTCCGAGGAAATTCTGGTGTGAGGCCCCACGATGTGGATGAGTGCGTGTCGCTGTCCAGGTAGGGAAGTTGTCAGGGCCCTGTGCAACGAGGGCATCGCATGTCGGCACGGTGTACATCTATTAGTTGAGTTACCCTTGAGTGGCGTAGCGCGTAGGAGATGCAAGGAGCGCGCGTCGGTGAATCGTGCATGGTATGGTGGATTTTTGAGTACCAACACGGTGAGCTGAGAGGTTAGCTGGAGGGAAATGTGAGAGTGTAGTTGTAGGAATATTGTAGCAGGAAGGCTTGCAGGTAGCGGTGATGTAGTAGAAAGTTTTCGAGAGCTTTCACAGCGAGTATGCTGGGTGAGGCAGGTGTCCTCTAATATGGAGTATGGAGAGAGGGGAACAGAAGGGGAGGTGTTGAATGGAGTGTTTTTTAGTTGGTTTGAGATGTGCATGGGGGAACCACCGGCTCTGTGGAGGTAGATTAATCCCAAAAGCCTACTCGGAGGGCAGCCTTGAAACCACTGGTGATGTCTCCTGGCGCCTGTCGATGATATTGTGCACAGCTTGCGTTTTGTCTATACGTGCATGAGTTCCAGTCCCCTAGGTGTGCGCAACCGGGTATATTTGGTGTGCTGTATTGTGTGCCGTGTGGGTACGTGCTGCTGCATAGTATGCGTGATGTTTTGAAATCCCAAGCTTGATTCAGAAGTGGTGGGCAAGTGGGCATCAATGGGAGGTGCGAGGATTACATAATGTGGAGTTGTCAGATTGGACTCACCAAGATTGACTGTGGAGCAGGGCACATGATGTGGGAGATGCATGGAATCGGTAGATGTGCACTCAGCACCGGTACAGTGGTCCCTGTGAAACGGAAGTCGGTCACGGCGTCGAGTGTTGAGGGGAGCAGTCGGTTTTTGCGTTGCACGGAGGTCTCGGACCCCCCGCACCGTAGGCAGACGATGCGTTATATCTGCCAGTAGCACTTGCGAACCAGCGAACGTGCAGACATTTGTCGGATGTGGTCGTTCAGAAATCACCTGATTACAGCAAGGCAAGTATCATTAGCGGGTGGTCAGCGGTTAAAGTGAGCGGTGCTGTCGTGGACCCCCTGGACGGTTGGGTTTCGTCGGTGAAGCCTCGGTAGGAAGGGGAAGAAGGAGCTGGTTGGAACAAATGGATCCGCTCCAGCCGTTGTGCTGCGTGGAAACGACCGGCACTTGCAGTGACTCCCGAAGAGCTCTAGATGATGCAGGCTCTAGAAGTTTGTGTCGCAGATCCAGTTCTTCGTGCTGTTGTATCCGCCACGTTCGTCGTCGTAGTAGCCTTTGCCAACTCTCGTCTTTGTGCTTCCGTTTGTCATCACAATGCAGAATATTGCCCTGGATGCTATGCTCTCACATCATAGTGGGTCTCTCACTTGTCTGAGTGTAATTGTTCTACCATTGCCAGCGACGGTCTGCTTGTGTAGATATCCTTTTTTTGAAAAATTATTATTAAAAAAATATTGATGATAATAATAATATTGAAAGTAATAAGTTGGTTGGAGCACTTAATTGTGGATGGATGGAGGTGATTTGGCGCTGGAAGCGACATGGTTGAAGGAGAGTGTGTAGTGTAGATGGTACGTGTATGTAATGGGCGTTGATGGGGCAAGTTTTATTTAATGTGTAAGATTGTAGTTTTCAAATAGGTTTTGGAAGTAGACTTGATTGATGTGAAGAAGGTGGTGTCTTGGGTTTGAAGAGTTTTTGTTTTTGTGTTTTTTTCAGCTTGTGTATTGGTATTTCGTATTTATTGTTGTTCATATTGTTAGTTTATATTAGGATCAAGATTGTGGACTTTGATATTTGCATAAGAATATGTTTGTTGATGTGATTTTTTGTTTATTTTTATTTATTTTTGTTGTTATTGGGACATGTGAACAAAATATAAGAGTTATGTTTATTTAATTATTTCTACAAGTGGTAGTGTATTAGAATATTTTGTTTTGAGCCACATTTTGGTAGTTGGTAGGAGTTGGTGTATATGAGGGTGGTTCCTTATAGTGATTGTTGGAAGGGGTTTGGGAGAATGTTGAGAATTACCATTTACAACATGAAGTATAAAGAATTTATTTTATTAGATGGTAGAATGTAGATGAGAAATATTTATGAAAAAAGAAAAGTCAAGAAATTAATGTAGAAGGGAATGAGGTGCTTGTGTAGCACTATGGAATATCTAGCAAAAGTATGAAGAGAAATTTGGTAAATGTGAACAATGGAGTAGGAGGATAAGGGTGAGAATTTGTCATAGTTGATTTTACATTGTAAAGTATAGTTATTTTTGAACTTTTTGTTTACATTGTTGATTGTATATTATTAAATAAGAATTAATTTTTAATGCAAATTTTTCTTTATTTATTTAAAACTAGAAGGAATGAAACAATTTTATAAGTACTTCATTGTTTGCCAATTACATCCAAGAGGGCAATTCTTATTTCTAAATATTTTATTGTTTATAGTGATATGAAACTAAAAAAGATTATTGATATTTAGATTTCACATATTGCTTGTTGGTTTTAAGCTAGAGAATGTTTTTATTTTATTATTCTTGTTTTAAAAGCTTTTATTATCTATAAAATTTAGAGTTGAGAATTTGATTTTTATTGAGACTTTAGGTATGTTTTGCTTATTACATGTCATGATGTAAAGATGGTTTATCATATTTAATTTTTGCTTGTGGTGTAAAAATAGAAAAATATTATTTGGCATAGTTTATGAAATAGTGATTTTATGCTATTTTACTTTACATTTCAATTGTGCATTTGAAGTTAGGAAGAAGTATTTGTTTTTCAACTTTATATAGGTATCATAGTCAAGAAATTAGAATATATACATATTTTGTATCAACATCAAAATTCACTTGTTGTGTGCAAATTAGAGTGAAAATATTATTTTTTTAATTTGAAGTAATATAAAAATCATTTTAATATTTTACTATTTAATTTAAAATCTTATTCTTACACATTTATAATATTAGAAAATTAAGATTTTATTGACACATATGGAAGCTTGATTGTAATATTTAGCTATGTCACATTTAAGAAAAGTAACCTATGTATTAGAATTTTACAAATTATTCAAATATAAAGCAAGACATATGAATTAGAAATTGTTGGTGTTTTGGAAGGTCATGTTGACATTGCAAAATCTGCAATAAAAGTAAAAGATTTTTTTAGTTTTGGAAGAAAAAATTCCAATATAATGCTATATATTAGAATTGTTGGAATAATAAGTCAAGAGATTGATGACATAGCAAACCAATTATCACAATTGAGTGTTCTTCATCCAATCATTTATAATAATAATTATATTTTATCTTATTATATAATTCTAAAATATTTAAATATTTTATTAGTTTTTGATATATGATAAAAAATAATAGATTTTAGCCAAGATTATAGATATCTTATATTATTTAAAAAAAAAACTAAGTTTCTAGATAGTATTATTGATCAATCTATATTTGTGAATAAGTAGAAGAATACAAAAATAACTTTTACAAAATTTCAATTGGATGTGGCAAGTATATTTCTATACTTATTATAAAAATAAAACATCTCAAGTAAGAGTTGTAAAGACATGGAATTGATAAAAAATATGGTTATTATTTACAAATATAGTTATAATTATAATATTATCTATTTAAAAAATAATAATAATGGATTTTATAATGATTATATGTTGTAAAAGATATCTCCAATTGTCAAAGAAATAAAGAATTTGAATAATTAGTGATAGATAATTGGCATGGTAGATGGCACATATATTGTGCTACCATAGAATTTTATTTGTAATAATAATGATAATTATTATAAAATATAATATTATATTATAACTAAATTGAGTGTATGTAGTTAAAAAAAAAAGTAATATATGTGTATTTAGGTTTTATACTTCAATGCATGATATTTGAATGTTTATGGATACTAAATTATAGAAGAATTTTGTGTATGATTTCAATAAAATACTTATTTTATTTGTAGTGTCAAAGACACAAGAATACAGAACAAGAGACTTGAACTAGAACAAGGTTTTCAGAAGAAACCAACAAGAACTTGAATTAAACAGATGAATACACGAACAATACCAAGAAAGGTGAGCTAGAACTCATAGAGATGCGTTGTTGAGATTGAAGAACTCTTCAACCTCAACCCTTATATATACTCCTATTTAGGATGCTTCTTGAGTGGCTTCCATCAAACTAAGAAGCTTCTCGAGTAACTTCTACCAACTAGGAAGCTTCTTGAGCTTATTCCATTAACTAGGAAATTTTTTAATCGACTTTCACTAACTCAAGAAGCTTATAGAATATTCTAGAAGGTTCTATGAACCTCCAAAGTGTATGTCTTTAACATCACCTCCTTCTCTAGTGACAAGTCCCAAGAGGAGTTTGAACTTACTACATACGTAAGAAATTAAGAATATACTATACTAGTGAAGCTATATATTTTGTTCTCCGTTCTTGAATAATAGGTTCTATTGGTCCTTGAAGAAATCGCCTATAGCCTTAAGTTAGTACCTTTGTTATTGAAACATCCCATTAAAGGATCTGAACTTCATTATATCTTTCAAAACATCTTCCAAATAAGATCTCAAGACTAAAAAGATTCACCTTTTTAAGCTCAAGCAATATCACTAAAACTCGAGTATTAGAATCGAGACTTGCATGGTTGGATCTTGCTTCTAATGGCACCAACCAAGGTTGTACTTGGCGCTAAAATATATTATCTTTACTTTGCTCAATTGAAGGTTGTGAAAATTGCATTGGTTTGTTTGAAGCTTGTGTGGCAAACAAATCTTTTGAGTCTTGTTCTCTCAATGCTTGAAGATTTGACATGGTGACTAACTTGCTTCTACCACTTTATTCTATCTTGGAACAGAGGACTACATACTAATGAAGGCTTTAGTTTAACTCTCTCCTTTTTTATAAGAATTCTATAAATTCAATCTTCATTAAGAAGTTATCATCGAATATGTTTGGATTTGTGGAGATAGAATTGATGAAATTCCTGTACCTTTTGAGGCGTATTGGTAAGATTTGCGGCCAATTTCCATGTGAGCTTATTAATGTCATAGCCTTGCTAATGAATAAGATATTCCAATGTGTTCCACCTTTGTCATGAATCAAGTATCTTTTAAATCTTGTATTCTTTATGGTCTTTAATTTTGATATTAGGTGGTAATTGTTATACTCTTTCCAAAATATGCGACTTTCTATAAGGTTGTAAAAGAAAGACATAAAAAATTGGATGTACCTTCATAGTAGATGGTAATTCTAAGGGATATGCCACTGGATTGAATTCCTTCTGAATAGAAAATGGTCTCAACCTTTGATAGTCCAACTTTTGGCCCAATCTATAATCTTTCTCAAGATGAACTTTCAGTATTGAAAGATTACATTGATGAAAATCTTGTAAAGAACTTCATCAAACATTCAAAGTCTCTAGCAGGTGCATTTATATTTTTTGTGAAGAAGAAGGATGGTTCTTTAAGTATGCGCATTGATTATTACAGATTGAATATAATAACAATAAAAAATTGTTATCCAATACTGTTAATTTTAGGACTCTTAGAATAATTCAGCCAAGCCAAGATCTATATTAAGATAGATCTTCATGGAGTATACAACCTAATATGGATCAAGGAGGGAGATGAATGGAAGACCTCATTTTGGATAAGATATGGATATTTTGAATATAATGTCATGCCCTTTGGACTAATAAATATACCTGCTATTTTTGAGCATTTAATGAATGACATCTTTTGAGAATATTTAGACAAGTTTATAGTGATATATCTTGATGACATCTTGATCTACTCGAAAGATCTAGAGGAACACAAGGGGCATGTTAAGTTGGTATTATAAAAGCTGCGAGGTACAAGTTTGTATGCCAAACCAAAAAAATGTGTATTTCATCAACTTAAGATAGAATTTTTAGGATACATCATATCTATTGACGGTTTAATAATGGATCCCAAGAAAATAGAAGTAATTATATAATAGGCTATTTTGAAGGCTGTGAAGGATATACAATGTTTTTTTAGATTTGCTAACTTCTATTGGATCTTTATCAAAAATTATTCTCAAATTTCCACCCCTCTTATTTGATTGATATGTAAGGACAAGTTAAAATGGAGGCCTCAAGTGGAGAAGGCATTCCAAGACCTCAAGACGGTATTTACTATAGTCCCAATATTGGTGAATCCAGACTTTATAAAGGCATTCTACTTGGAGACTGATGCTTTAGATTTTGCACTAGAGGCTATACTTTCACAAATGAGTATAGACAACAAACTCCATCATGTTGCATTTTATTCTTAAAAATTCTCTGCTATTGAAATTAATTATGAAATCCACAATAAGAAGTTTTTTACTATTATAGATTCTTTTCAAGAATGGCATCATTTTTTTGAAGGAGCAATGCATCCTGTGACTGTATATATAGATTACAAGAATTTAGAATATTTTATGTCAGCTTAAGTTCTTAATTGCTGCCAAGCTCGATGGAATATATCGCTATCTTGATTTAACTTTGTCATCACTTATCGGCCCCGAAAGCAATAAGGATTGTTTGATCTTTTATTAAGGAGATCATATCTTGTACCAAGGATAGAAGAGGCAATGTTTGATCAATAATATACAACTTTGTTAAAATTGAAACAATTCCATCTTTACGCCACTATTACATTGGCGCCTATCAATCCTAGTTTCTTCAATGGGATACGTGTTACAACCACTAATGATGTTTTGGCCCTTGATGTCAAGTGCCACTTAAAAAAAAATACTAATAAGTTCAAATTTGAGGAAGAACTTCCATACTTTGAAGAACAATTGTATATTCCAAAAAGACCAATATAATTGCGTGTTCTTCAATCTCGCCATGACTTTCTCGCTACGGATCATTTTGGATTTAATAAGACCTTGGAACTTATTTCTCAAGATTTTTGCTGATCTGAAATGTGGAAGGCAGTGAAGAACTTTGTGCTCTCTTGCGATATCTATTTAAGGTTCAAAAATCCTTGACATTGCCCTTATGGACTTTTATAATTCTTACCTATTCCAAGATGGTCATGGTCCTCTGTCTTGATGGATTTTATTACAGATCTACTGCCATCTAATTTATTGGACAACATTTTTGTAGTGGTTGATCAATTCACAAAGATGGCTCATTTCATCCGTTGCAAAAAGATTGCATCTAGTGAAGAAACGGAAAGACTCTTTCTCAATAATATATATCAATATCATGGCCTACCAAATGATATGATATTTAATCAGGGACCCTAGTTCATATCTAAGTTTTGGAAGCATCTTTTTGAAATATTAAAGGTAGATATTAAACTTTTTTTGACTTTCCATCCTCAAATTAACAGCCAAACAAAAGGAGTTAATCAAGTACTAGAGTAATATTTATAATAAAATATTAACTATTAATAAGACAATTAAATCTTATATCTATCATTAGCAAAGTTTACATACAATAATATTATTCATGCTTCAACTCAGCAAACACCGTTTTATTCAAATTATGGATAACATATGAAACTTGATTTGAGGAGTACGCCAAAGAACAATAATTCAATGGCTAAAGGATTTACAAAGCAACTATTGCAACTCCAAACAACCTTGAAGCTTCAATTATAAGTAGCTCAAGATGCTTATAAGGCATCTATAAATAAATTTAGGAATCAACCGCTTGTTTTTTTATATTGGAGATAAGGTATGGCTTCTTGGACAAAATATCAAGACTAAGTGGCCATACCATAAGTTGGACTATCAAAGGTTGGAACCATTTTTTATCCAGAAGAAAATCAATTCAATGGCATATCGCTTAGAATTACCATCTGCTATAAAGGTACATCTAGTTTTTCATGTCTTTCTTTTAGAACTATATAAGGAGTCACATATTCTGAGAAGGATACAAAAATTGCTACCTAATATTGAAATTGAAGACCATAAAGAATACGAGGTTAAAAAGATACTTGATTCATGATAAAAATGGGATAAATTAGATTATCTTATTTATTGGTGGAGCTATGATATTAATGAGCATACATGGGAATCGGCCACAAATCTCGCTAATGCGCCTCAAAAGATACATGAATTTCATTGACTCTATCCCCATAAATCTAAATATATTTGATAATAACTTCTTAATGAAGATTGAATTGAAGGAATATTCATAAAGAAGGGAAGAGTTAAATTAAAGCCTTCATTTGAATGTAATTATTTGTTTTAAAATAGAATAGAGTAGTAGAAGCAAATTAGTCACCATGTTAAATTTTCAAGCATTGAGAGAACAAGATTCAAAAGATTCGCTTTCCACACAAGCTTTGAATAAACTAGTGTAATTTTCATAGCCTTTAATTGAGCAAAGTGAAGACAATACATTTCAGCGCCAAATACGACCTCAACTAGAGCCATTAGAAGTAAGATAAGTCTCAATTTCAATACTCAAGCTTTAGTGATATTGCTTGAGCTTGGAAAGATGAATCTTTTTAGTTTTGAGATCTTATTTGGAGGATGTTTTAAAAGTTGCAATGAAGATCAAATCCTTGGATGGGATATTTCAACAATACATGTATTAATTCAATGCCATAGGTGGTTTTTTTGAAGACCAATAGAATCTATTGCTCAAGAATAGAGAACAAAATATATAGCTTCACTAGTACAACATATTATTGATTTATTATATATATAATAAATTTGAGCTCCTCTTGGAACTCGTCACTAGAGAAGAAGGTGATATTAGGGACACATACTTCGAAGATTTATAAAATCTTCTAGAATATTCTAGAAGCTTCTTGAATTAGTGAAAGTTGATTGAAAAGCTTTTTAATTGATGAAAGTCAGTTGAAAAGTTTCTTAGCTAGTGGAAAGACCTCAAGAAGCTTCTCAATTGGTGGAAGTTGCTTGAGAAGCTTCTTAGTATGATAGTAGCCACTCAAGAAGCATCCTAGATAAGAGTATATATAGGGATTGAGATTGAAGAGTTCTTCAATCTTGACAATACATCTCTTAGAGTTCTTACTCACCTTTCTTCATATTATTTGTGTACTCATCTGTTTAATTTGAATTCTTGTTGGTTTTTTTTAAAAACCTTGTCTTAGTTTCAAGCCTCTTATTTTGTATTCTTGTATCCTTGACATTAGATAGAAAATGGTCCCAACGTTCGATAGTCCAACTTATCGCATATTTGCTTAGTCTTGATATTTTGTCAAAGAAGCCATATCTTATTTCTAATATGAAAAATAAGCAGTTGATTTCTAAATTTATCTATAGATACCTTGTAAGTATCTTGAGCTGCTTATAATTGAAGCTTCAAGATGGTTTGGTGTTGCGATAGATGCTTTGCAAATCCTTCAACCATTAGATTGTTATTTTTTGGCGTACTCTACAGATCAAGCTTTGGATGATATCCATAATTGAAATAAAATGGTTTTTGTTGAATTGAAGTATGAATAATATTATTATATATAAACTATGCTAATGGTAGATACAAGATCTAAGTATCTTATTGATAATTAATATTACATTGTAAATACTATTCCAAAACTTGGTTAATTCGTTCTATTTGGCAATCAATTTAAAGATGGAAAGCTGAAGAAAGTTTAATATCTACTTTCAATATTTCAAAAAGATATTTTTAAAACTTAGATATGAACTAGAATCCTCAATCAGATATAATATCATCTAGTAGGCCATGATATCAATATATATTGTTAAAAAAGAGCCTTATCATTTCTTTACTAGATGCAATCTTTTTGCAAGGGATAAAATGACCTATCTTTGTAAATTGATCAACTATTACAAAGATACTATGTAATGAATTAGATGGCAATAGATCTATAATAAAATCCATCAAGATAGAGGACCATGACCATCTTGGAACAAGCAAGGGTTGAAAAAGTCTATAAGGGCAATGTCGAGGATTTTTAAACCTTAAATAGATATTGCAAGAGAACACAAAGTCCTTTATTGTCTTCCACATTTGAGGCCACCAAAAATCTTGAGTAATAAGTTCGAAGGTCTTATTAAATCCAAAATAACTTATAGTGAGAAAGTCATGGTGAAATTGAAGAATGCACAATTGTGTTGGTCCTTCTGGGATATACAACCGTTCTTCAAAGTATAGAAGGTCTTCCTCAAATTATAGTTATCATCTACAACTTAATACTTTTGACTTTTTAAAAGTTGATAATTCTGCAATGGAAGATTTGGCAAATCAATTGTCAGAGTATATGCAACAATGAAGGTATAGTTAAAAGAAGCTCAAGTGCAATAAAAAATCAATGTAGATGTCTATCATAAGAAACAACCTCAATTCTACATAGGCAATAAAATATGGTTATTTTTTTATAATATCAAGATTAATTATTTTTATAGTAAATTAGATTATTTTAGATTTGGACTATTTTTAATTTATAAATAGATTAATAAATTTGTTTATTAATTGTATCTATCAAAATCTATAAATATCCATCATATATTCCATGTATTATTGCTTAAGCCATACAAGACTGTGGACATATAAGGAAAAAGACAAATGCCACAGCCTCCTATAGAAGTGGGCAACAATGAAGAATTTGAGGTGGAAGAGGTCTTATATTCAAGGTAATATCAAAATCAGCTAGAATATCTTATACATTGGTGCAGATATGATATTAATGAACATACATAAGAGCCATCTAAGAATTTAGCAAATACATTAGCAAAAGTCAATGCGTTTTATCGATGATATCCATCAAAATCAAGATGAAGAGTCAAAAAAACCTTTCAAAGATCAGAGTATGTTATAAGCATAATTTGGCACATCTTGAACTTCCTCAATATGTAATCACTGCTCCTTGTGGAACTTGTCCCTAGAAAGAAGGCTAAGATCATAGATAAGATTTATTCCAATAATTATCTAATTAATATGGATAGATAGAAGTAGATAAAAGTAGATTAATTTGATAATATCTTGTAGAAAAGCTTTCTAGAAGCTTTATAGATACGGATTCACCTTTATATATGTCTATAGGTGATTGGTAGGCTAGAAACTTGGCCAACAAATTAGCCACATGTTGCATATATTGATAGCTTGTAGAACAAGCTAAGTATGTGGCACACATATAGGAAACTTGTTTGCAAGTTTGATATGTGTCTTGAAATTTAGACACATATTGGAGATCTTATAGAATACTACCACATAATTTTTAGATAGATAGTATATATAGAGACAAGAGTGAAGTCTTTTTCATTCATATCAATACCTTTCTTATTTTTAGTTTTGTTTCAAGAGTTTCTAATCTTCTTGTCTTTGGCAATAGTCATTTTAATTTTAATACTATTCCATCTTTGAATGATTTTGAATAATATAAGAATATATTTTATTCTTTTATGATTTATGTCTTTATCCTTGATAGTGGAATAAATAGAATGGATAGATGGTGTCCCACTACAGATACATATCTTCCTTTGGAAAGACAAAGGAGGTTTGATAGTTCTATTCTTGAGTGATAGAAAGGCACTCAAGAGTAGAACCAAAAAAAAAAAAATGGTATTAGTCATAAGAGAGTGAAGGAATTTCTACATTGCAATCTAAAGAAGTCATGGGGTAGAAGTCTTGAAAAGAATGAACAGTCATTCAAGAATAATAAGTTACTTGAAAATAGTTAGTCATCCAGAAGTAATTAGAATTTGTGAATGATCTTATGATGTAATGGTGAATAAAGTGAAAAAGATTGGATGATTCCACCTCCCAACCTTAAGGCCCAAGTTAAGAAGACTAATGTATTTATCTTGATTTTGTAGGTCTAGATAAGTAAGCAAAAAAAATGACATTATATGTAGTATCAAAGCTCTTTGAATTTAGTATAATATAAACTAAGTGTTGTCAAAGAAGCCAAGTGAAGACTTTTAGAAAAAACAAGAGATTTAAGATGGTAAATCAAAGAAGACAATTAAAAGAAGCTCACATTAAAATGATGAATAGATTTTTGAAGAAAATCTTATAGAAGAGATGTAAGAAAATAAAAAAAAAACTTTAAAATCCAAAAAAATAATTTTTAAAAAGAGGTCATTCTTAAAGAAAATATACTTAATTAATGTAAAAAAGACCTACAAGGAAATGAACAATTAGAGAGTTTTTAAGAAGCCCAACCTCTTCAAAATAAAGAGGATGATTCCAAAAAAAAGAAAAAATCTTAGATTTCAAAAAAAAAAAAAAAAATCAACTTTCAAAGCTCAATAGAAGAGTAAGAAGTGAGAAACATAAATTTTCTCTTGGAAAAATTGAGAAAATAATCTCCAAAGCAATGGAAGAAAAGAATAGTAAGTTTGAAAAAAAATAGAATTTAATCATGCTTTCATTGATTCTTTTGTAAAAAAAAACCTAAAAAAAAAACATTACTTGAATTCCAAAAAGGGAAGTCAATTACATGTCATGCCAAGATAGACCAACCTAAGAAGTGGAAGGATACAAAATCCAAACAAACTATCAAAAGATTCCTAAAAAAAGTAGAGCATTGGTATTTGGCCAATAACTTTGAAAGTGATATTGGCAAGGTGATGACCTTGTAGGCTCTACTAGAAAGAAGTGCCTTGGATTGATTTAATAGAGAACTTAAGTTCAATCCCAACTATTCCAAAAAGACGTCTTGGAATGATATATGTGAAAATCTTATTTCAAGATTTAAATAAAAGTGACAAAATTTTGTTGCAGAATTGCAATTGCTTAAGTTGAGGCAAGAAGGAGATAGATCCTCTCTTCAAACATATATAGGAGATTTTCAAAATATACTATTATATGCTCAACTTGACTTTGAAATATGCTTGTTACTTTTCTTCTACAATAGGCTTAGTGAAGCCACACAAAAAAAATATTGGAAGAAAAAAACATCCCTATCAATATCAATGATGCCTTTGCTTTGGCATCACAATTTTAACTTGAAGAGCAATGAGGTAGTAGTCACCAAAGAATGACCAAATCTTGAAAAAGTAATTCCAAAGAAAAGAAGCCTTTCCATATCAATAAAAAGCCACCATTTCCTAAGAAGACATTTGAAGAAAGAAAATCTTCTTTAAAGTCTAATGATAAAGAAACTCAAAGTACCAAAAAGGCCAAGGTTAATACAAGTAGTGTCACTTATTTTAGGTGCTAACAAAAGAGGAATTTTATAAACAATTATAAGAATAAAGAGGTTCTTAGGAAGGTAAGTGAAATTTTTAATGTTTTGTTGAAAATTTGCATTAATTAAAATCCAAGTAAAGAAGAAACTCAAGAGATATTTAAAGTCATGAGTTTTAATCAAAGAATTCTAGTGAAAGAAGGAAGATTTGAGAAAATAATCACCTTGACAATTCTTCATAAGAATCTAATTTGCTTAAGTACTATAATTGCTAACAAGATATTTTTTATATTAATTGATATATTGGCATCAAATTTATTCATAAGTCATTTGTGTATCCAAAGGTTGGACTTGGCTTATAAATAAACCAAAAAAATAAAGATTTCTATTGCATAAGGCAAGGAGATGATAAACTTAGTGGTAAAAGAAATAAAATTCAAGTATGGAATTGTAAGATTTCAAGAAGACTTCATGGTTTGCAATCTTAGTGGAGTAGATGTAATATTAGATAATACTTTTTTAGTCTTTTATGGAGTAGAAATAAGGTAGAAGTCTTTAATAAAAATAGTCATAGTTGAAAAAAATAAGAAAGTAGTAGTCTTATTATTCACAAGCATCTCCATATTGCATGAATCTAGAATTCAAACAATAATTCAAAGTGAATTAGAAGGAGAATAATTCCTCTTTTATATTAGAGATATAGATTTTGATTTTAATTTTTAAAGTAATAAAGATGTGAAGCAACAAAAAAAATATAAATTTAAAAAACATATAAAAAGTCTTATGATTGAGTTTAAAGATGTATCGACAAATGAGTTGCTACAAGAACTCTCACCTAATAGAATTGTGGATCATAAGATAGATCTTATTTTAGATCTAGAACCTCCAAATAAGGCATCTTGTAGATTAAGTTAATTTGAGTTAAGTGAGTTGAAATAACAATTGAATGAGTTTCTTGATAAGGAATATATAAAGCCTAGTAAATCACCATTTGGTGCTCCCATTGTTGAGATAGAGAGAGTTTATCTCAAGAAAACACTAGACTTTTGGCTATTACTAATTTTTTAATCAAATATCAAGATAGATTAAAAATAATTCTAAATCTATATAATTTTATTTCTAAAAATAGAAATTATATCAAATACATAAGCATCAAGCATTCTAAAATTTTTAAAATATAACAAAATTTATTAAATCCTTTATTAATCTTATGGAGGATTTTTCTAAAATTTTAACAGTGCATATCTTTAAATTAGACTATCCAAAAATATTCAAATTTTTTATAAAGTACTGATATACTTTTAACAACTATCACAATAAATTTGAATTGTTGATTTATTATCAATCTTTAGATATTGCCAAAATCCTAATAATAGCTTCAAATCCTTGTTTACAAATACTTATATGTTAATTTCTTTATATCTGATAAATTAAATGATCAAATACCATGTAAATATGGTGTATAGCTTTTTAATATAATAATTCATGTTTTTAAAAAAATTTAGACAAAAATTCATCTGAAAGCTCAAGATATGGTAGAAATCATCACTATTAATAAAATGGTCCATTTACTACCTTGGAATTTGATCTGCTATCTTCAACTTCTAATATTTTCTTCTTTTATATTTTAAATATAATAATTCTTTTATATAAGATGTAGGTTTTAAAATCTCCTTTTAAACCACATCTTTTGATTTCCAAAAGCTTCCATACAAGTCCTTGTATCCTTAAAAAAATGATAATAGGTATGATTTGTATACTTTAATTTCAAATACGTAGTCTTTTTTCATAAAAATTCTAAATCCCTTGATTTTTATACCAAAATTATAATATAATAATTAAGCTTTCTAATCCAAGCCTTTGATTTATAAATGCCTTCTTTAAAGTTTTTAAAACCCTTATTCTTATTACAAATAGCTTACTCAAAGCTTATATGTCAGAACCATCGACCAATAGAAATGAAGATCTTCACCTCTTGCCTTCATTTGTCCATACCTTGCTTTCATCTCTTCCAATAAGCTTCTTAGTAGTTTAATTTTTCATCTTTGGATTCCAATTTCATCTCAAAGCTTCATACTAAATATTTAGATCCTATAGAATTTATATGCCATAATAAAAATAAGTAAAAAAAAATCAAAATAAATTTTTTTATATCAACTCTCTTTAATTTAATCTACTAATCATTCTAACACACATTTAGACTTATGAACATATTATATGTTTGACTAGTTTTTACATATTGTAAGCAATTATAATATGACACCATATTCTTTATGAATAAAAAAGATGATAAGATGAGAATATACTTTGACTATAGAACTTTAAACCTGATCACTATTAAGAACAATTATCCACTTCTAAGAGTTAACTTAGAACTTTAAAAAATATGTTCTCAAGGCTAAAAAATCTTCAACCTTGACTTCTATATATATATTCTTATCAAAGATGCTTCTTGAGCAACTTCCATCAAACTAAAAAGCTTCTTGAGCAACTTCTACCAACTAAGAAGCTTTGTGAGCTCTTTTTATCAATTTGGAAGCTTCTTGAGCTCCTTTTACTAACTACAAAGCTTCTTGAGCTACTTTCACTAATTAGAAAGCTTTTCAACTGACTTTCACTAACTCAAGAATTTTTAGAATATTTTAGAAGGTTTTGTGAACCTCCAAAGTATATGTCCCTAATATCACCTCTTTCTTTAGCAACAAGTTCTAAAAAGAGCTCATATCTTCAAAAATCTTTTTACATATATAAAAATCAAGAATACGCTATAATATTGAAGCTATATATTCTATTCTCCATTTTTGGATAATAGGTTCTACTAGTCCTCAAAGAAATTACCTATGGCCATTGAGCTAGTACCTTTGTTGTTAAAACATCTCATCTAAAGATTTGATTTTTATTGCGGCCTTCAAAATATCTTCCAAATAAGATCTTAGGCTTAGAATAATTCACCTTTTGAAGCTCAAGTAATATCACTAAAGCTCAAACATTAGAATCAAGACTTGCATAGTTGAATGTTACTCCTAATGGCTCTAACTATGGTTGTATTTGGCACTGAAATATATCGTTCTCACTTTGCTTAATTGAAGGTTATAAAAACTATATTGGTTCATTCAAAGCTTGTATAGTAAGTGAATCTTTTGAATCTTATTCTATTAAATCTTTCAATACTTGAAGGTTAGACATGGTGACTAATTTATTTCTACCACTCCATTCTATCTTGGAACAAAAGATTGTATATTAATGAAGATTTTAGTTTTACCTTTCTCTTCTTATGAATGTTCCTCAGATCCAATCTTCACCAAGAAATTATCATCAAATATATTTGGATTTGTGAGAATAGAGTTGATGAAATTCTTGTATCTTTTGAAGTAAATTGGTAAGATTTTTGGCCGATTCTTATATACGCTCATTGATATTATAGCCATTGTCATAAAAGAGAGAACCCTCTTCAAAAAAATATTGGAATCTTAGCTATCTATTAGACAAAAAAAAAAAAAAAAAAAAAAACTAAAAAGATGCAAGAAAACAAAGAAGTTGGAAGTATATCTTAATTTTATATATTTCACACTTTCAAACTTTTAAAAGCTTATATAAGACTATTTTAAGCCTAATTCAAATCAACTTGATGAATATCTCATGATACCTTAATTTTTATCTTTTTGATTTTTTTTGATTTTCTTTAGATATCTTATTTGATATCCTTTTAGATTTTCTTAGATTCTTTTAAAGATATCTTGTTTGATATCCTTTAAATTTTCTTAAATTCTCTTAGATTTTCTTAATAATATCTTATTCAATACTCTTCTAATTTCCTTAGATTCTTTTAAAGATATCCTATTCAATATTCTTTAGATTTCCTTCAATTCTTTCAAAGATATCATATTTGATATCTCTTTAGATTTCCTTAGATTCTTTTAAAGATATCCTATCCAATATCCTTTAGATTTTTTTAGATTTTTTTGAAGATATCTTACCTAATATCCTTTAGATTTTCTTAGATTTTTTTGAAGATATCCTATTTGATATCCCTTTAGATTCCTTCAAAGATATCCATATTAATCCTATTCACACTTCTATCTGAGAATATACTGGATACCTGACTATGGAGAGTTTACTTGAAACTTGATGGCAAAAAACCAATAAGTGATTTGTCCTTAATAAAAAGAAAAAATAATATAAAAAACTTACAAAGGAAAAGTTATGTATATAAACCCTCTTGTATTCAAGTAGGTTTATACAAAAAAGGTTCAAATTTCCACAAAAACCCTTCAAAATTTTATTCACCTGCAAAGACTTATTTCTTCTTTATCTTTAGAGTCCAATAACTCTTGATTTAACTATTTAGTTTCTATAAAAATTCCTTCAAAGTGTAGATAATACTTTTAAATTTCACTACAAAGAAGAATCAATAATAAATTTGCTTCCGATCATCTGATATCTCAAAAATCCTAGCAGGTGTTTAAAACCCTAGCTCAAAGACACCTGAGCACTATTTTCATTATATCTCACAAATCCAAATCTTAATGCCACAAAATTTTGTACATAGCCTTATAATATAAATATATACACTTTTAAAAATTTTGAGTTAAAAATCTATCAAATTATCTAAGATATAGCTCAAAATGTATCCACTAGTTAAGCAATGTCACTTACTGCCCTTAGCTTACAAGTACTAACTTCATCTACCAATATCTCTTTTATCTCATCTTGAATTTCATTGAATTATATATATAAAGTGCAGCCAAAAAAGTTCTTTTTTCAATCCTAATTGCCGATCCTCTATTGGTCTCTGTATGCATGAATTATGTCCAAAACAATGACAATAGGTATAATTTTGACACCCTAACTTTGAGCACCTATATCTCTTTCATAAAAAGTCCAAATCATACAAGATTTGCACAAAAACCATATCTAAAAAACCAAACTTGCTAATCCTAGCCTTTGATGTTCAATTTCCTTTCAAAAACAAATCCTAATCCCTAATAAACCCTCGGGCAGCCTCCTTGAAGTCTATTTGGTATTATTTTTGGCCAATAGGAATAGAGACTTCTATCATCCATCTTCATTCATCCACATAGATGGCCTAACTACCCCCTTTCACACTAAAAACCCCTTTCTAATCTTTTTTTTTATAAAATATACATGATATGTGTTCTAAATACCAAATAAAAGAAGTAAATAAGATCTTAAGGATCACCAATAATTAACAAAGGTGACTTGAGATATATACAAGTTACTATCAATAAAAATTTAACTTCAAAAGTCACTACTAAAAAAAAAGGTTGTATAAGTCTTAATAATAACCTTTTTAGATAGATTCTTTCTAAACTAACAATCTAATTACATCTTATAATCAATAAAAATCCACTGATATGGCTCTCATTTAACTATATAATAAATTATATATTAAATATATATGTACAATTTTTTCACATGGTAGCCGAACCACAACATGACACAGCTTGATTTTGATATTCCACCAAAGAAGCCATACTTTATCTCTAATATGAAAAGTGGGCAATTGATTCTTGAATTTGTTTATAGATGCTTTGTAAGCATCTTGAGCTGCTTGTAATTGAAGCTTCAAGGTATTAGGGACATATACTTTGGAGGTTCACAGAACCTTCTAGAATATTTTAGAAGCTTTTTGAGTTAGTAAAAGTCAATTAAGAAGCTTCCTAATTGGTGAAAGTAACTCGAGAAGTTTCATAGTTAGCGGAAGGAACTCAAGAAGCTTCTCAATTAGTCAAAGGAACTCAAGAAGCTTTCTTGAAATCTTATTTTAGTTCAAGTTTCTTGTTCTATACTTTTGTGTCTTTGACAATTTGTCAAGGTTGACCTCATTTTCAATATCAGAGTTGGATCCTTCTTGCTAGAGAGTGGATTATCCCTCTACTCGAAGGTATATCAATATTTTAAAGGTTACAAATTATCCTCATCTAAATTGATATTTTTTTATCATAATATTGGAATTTTGTCCCTCTTGTAAAATCTATGCAAAGAAAATCCACCTATTCAACAACGTATGTAGCCTCGAGTTAATCTTCCAAAAAAACATAATCATATGCATTTAAAGTTCTGAAGATTTGTCAACCAAATTCGATTAATAACAGTCCTACAACCTGATACTTATGTGATAGAAGAATCATGAGTTGGATTGGTTGGCACCTTACTTACAAGGTAAGAATTATTATGATTTACTCCCTTATTTGAAAAAAGATCACCAATTTTAAGCAACTTTGAAGTTTTCATGGAAGCATTTGGAGAACATAACAAGACTTGTTGGACAACAATTAAGATCAAAGTATTAAGTCAAGGAGTGTATTCTATATTAGTCTATGGATCCAATTTTAGGCAATTAGTGTGCAACATCAATTGGGACAAAGAAGCTTTAATGAGCCAATTTTATTGGAGATTAAAAGATAATGTGAAAGATTTGTTATTGTCGCTTTCGGATCCACAATCACTAAATGAAGCCATTAACTAAGCTGTAAAATATGATAATTGATTATTTCAATTTTGACAAGATTAATGTTCATGGACTTGAACAAGACAATATGCAATCCAACATACTCGTGCTACATTGATAAGTATTGTGAATTCACACTTAGAAGTAGAAGATATGTAACTTGATGTAGTACGATTTAAATCTCTTAGTCTACAAGAGAAGAAACATCAGATGGAAGAAGATCTATGCCTGTGTTATGGAAAGAAAGGCTACAAGATTGGAAATTGTCCAAAAAAACAAAACCAATACATTACCAAAACTAAGAGTGCAATTATTCAAGAAAACAAAGATATTTAGCTACAATAGGGATTGTGCAACTAAACAATCCAACATTACAAAACTATTCAAGTTCCTCTCTTTCTCCTCAACTTGCTTATTGTTTTAGAATCCCTTTGTATTTTGGCCCTCAGAAGCTTCAAACGACCTCTTTGTTAGATTTGGAGGTGTCTACTTGTTTTGTAGATGAGGCATTCACTAAGCTTCAAAAAATTCTTCTAGTACAAAAATTCAAATTTATTCATATAGAGATAATAGATGGACGATCTTTATCCTCTGGTAGTATCACCTATGAAACCACTCTTATAGAAGTGTCGTTCAAAGATCATAGAAGCCAAATTGGATTCAATGTTATTAAGACTGTTTCAAATCCTATTATTTTTAGACTATCTTGGTTGAAAAAGTATAATCCATTTATAGATTGGAGGTCACAAAGAATAATA
The DNA here is from genome assembly GCA_036785485.1 of Physcomitrellopsis africana. Lineage (NCBI taxonomy): Eukaryota > Viridiplantae > Streptophyta > Bryopsida > Funariales > Funariaceae > Physcomitrellopsis > Physcomitrellopsis africana. Next base: position 103,650 of record JAWRVF010000262.1, read on the forward strand.
TTTTTGATAGAGATCCCTACAAAGAAAATTTGTAAAAAGCCAAAAATTGATAAACCATTATTTATTGGATTAAGGGTTTTTATAAATTCGGCCAAAGAAGATATATTGTTTGTTATTTACAAACCCTCATAACTTTTGCATTTCAACTCCAAATTTGATGATTCTTTCATCTAACCTTATTAATTTTTTTTCTCCTATACAATGAACATGTCTAAATAAGAAAATAATTCCACTAAAAATGAGCTCCAAGAGGACCAGCAAGGATATAAAACAATAACTAACAACACAAGTTTATGACAAATAAAACAATATAACTTTAGGTGCCTCATTAGATTGTCCTTGCCAAGGGCTCAAAACAAAGATGTAAAAGAGAGAGTTAGATAGATAGATTGATAGAAAAATTGATTGAAAAAATGATGATGAACAAGGCTTTTGAAAGGGTCTTATATATCCAAGTCCTCAAGCCATTTATCAATAATTACCATTGTCGGTAACTTATAAGTAATAACTAATTTGAAAGCAAGTGGTATAACTTGCATAGCACTTTATCTTATTTTAAATATTTCTAACTACCAACTATTATTTTTTGCACCCTTTATCATTAAGAAGTCAATCTACACCTCCCATGATCTCCAACTAATGTTATTCATAGGGAGGACTAATGATTGGCCTCTATTTACTACAAGGTGATGACAAATCACCATAGATACTAATCAATAGATAAGTTTTAATTCTTACTAACTTAGTTAGCTAAAACTTATGTAAACTAATTTATTAACTTTTAAGAGGAATTTGTTACGGATCAACTTGATTTGTTGTCATAGAAGTAATGGTTGAAGAATAGAATAGCTCTCCATCTTTTTCCTTCACCATTTCTAGTGGCTTCAAGAGCAAAGTAATTATCTATCTTCTTCTTTCACCATCTCTTGTGGCTTCAAGAATAGAGTAATTTTTTATCTTCTTCCTTCACCATCTTTTGTGGCTTCAAGAGTAGAATATCTTTCTATCACTTTTTCACCATACTCTAACTACAACTAACTCTATATTTCTTAAAAACTTTATATTAAATAAAAAATAATATATTTTTTGAATCTAATTTTTATAATTAGTGATCCGTAGTTATGAAGTCATGGTAAGATTGAAGAACACGCAGTTGTATTGATCCTTTTGAGATATACAAATGTTCTTTAAAATATAGAAGGTCTTTTGCAAGCTTAAACTTGTCAATATTTTTATTGAGACAATGTTTAATATCAAAGGCCAAAACATCATTAGTAGTTGCAACATACATCTCATGGAAAAAGTTAGAATCAATAGGTACTAATATAATAGTGGCACAAAAGCAAAATTGCTTTGGTTTCAATAAAATTATATATTATTAATCAAACACTATTTCTTCTATCTTTGGTATAAGATATAATCTTTTTGATAAAGCATTGAACAATTATTGTTGCTTCCCAAGTCAATAAGTGATAACAAAGTTAAATCACTTGTATGATGTAAGTAAGATCTCACTACTTTCATTGCATTTGTAATTCGGTGGATCAATCTTTTCAATTCAAAAAAATTCTAATATGTTTTCTTTCATTCCTTAAGTTGCTTATTTAATGCTTCAATCTTCCTCCTCTACTACAAATTTCGCTATCACAATTTCTCCTCTGTTACTTCCATTTTTTATTTTTTTTTTGATTTTAAATATTTTCCTCCTAGTTAGTCCTTCAACTAATTTTCCTTACTTGCTTATATCTCTCATCTTTAATTCTATGAGTACTTCTTTAGTTCCTAAATTTTTTTGATATAATGTTTAGTCTACTTGTTACTCTGAGCTGTCAAACTACACAATAGCCCTTTCTCTCCTTTCAGCCTCCATCCAATATCACCAATTTTTTTAAACATTAGCTTCGATCTCCATTGCCATTACCATCCTAATTGTGAATCACCTCTTTTGATGTATTCACATCTTACATGGCCATTTTATCTCACTCTTTATGCCTTCGATAAGCTTTAGAGATAGCTTATGCAGAACAAATCACCAAAATTGACATAAATTAATCTCCACAGTTGAATCCAACAATTTCAATCAATGTAGCTTTGAAACTTGAAAATTAAAGTAAAAGCTAGTAGCACCAAACTAGTTTCAATAAATCCTATGATATCTTTTGCTTCCATATTGTCGTCCTCATCTCCATCAACAATGGGACAACTTTTTGATGTTTCTCTCATGCCTCTCTTTGTCTTTTCACTATACAATCTAACTTGTCTTTCTTTCTCTTTTTACAATGTGCTCAGTACAATGACATTGCTTGTAATTATCAAATCTCACGTCAAAATTTCCATATCAATTCTCACATTCATATGATCTTCTCAACCTCGGATCTACTCCACCTCCCTGACTCCATCTCTATAATGACCATTAGCGTACTACTATACTTCCTATTTGATTTGTTGCCACAAATTCTTCTTTGTACATATTCCAATGGTCCTAAGGTATTCAGAAAGATGACATTGAATTGCTTCTATTTTTATAAATCCCACCTCAAATTTTTTTAATCCATTGGATTGATTGGAGACAAAATTGATATCCTTCAACAACAAACCAACTCACCCCTGATGGTGTATTTTGCCTATATTGGACCCTTGTACAAATTCTACCAAGGCTCTAGAGAATTACTAATGGTGTTCACTTTGAAGGCTCAAATTGTAGCCAATCTACATAACAGATTTATGATTTTCAAATCATAATATTCAGCATGTGTAATACAAGGATTCATACTATCCTACAAGTTGTCATCCTTCAAAATCACACTTGTCTCCCAACAATCCCAAAAACCACCTCTAGTATCGATTCGGCCAACAATCTCGCCTCCACCTAAACTTATTGCCTCTCTACAGAATTACTCTATTGCCATGGCAACTCCAAACTCGAAGCCAATGGTTCTGTTGCAAATCCTATACTCACATCCCATTAGTAGATCTAATGTGTGTATTTCCACACGTAAGAATTGTGACTACCACTTTTCTATTATTTTTTTTATTTTTTTATTTTTTCTTTTTTAACTATTATTTTTATTAATTAATTATATTAACTTTCTAACTTATCCTTCTAATTCTAAATCTTCAATTTTTCTAACTTTTTCTAAATTTTTAAAGTAAATTAATATGAGAAAACAAATTTTTTGACTCACATATGACAAAGTTAAATGACTTGTATGACACCATTCTTGAAAATGACACCATTCTTGAAAATGACACCATTCTTTAAAAGAATCTATAATTATAAGAAGCTTCTTATTGTGGATTTCATAATTAATTTTAATAGTAAAAAAGTTTTGAGAATAAAATACAATAGAATAGAATTTATTGTCTATATCTATTTGTGAAAGTACAACCTTTAGTGCAAAATCCAATGCATTGATTTCTATATAGAATGCTTTTGTAAAGTATGGATGCACCAAAATTGGAGCTATGATAAACACCATCTTGAGGTCTTGGAATGCCTTCTTTACTTGAGGCCCCTATTCTAACTTATCTTTATACATCATTTGAATAAAAAGAATAACAACTTGAGAATAATTTTTGATGAAGATTCGATAGAAATTAACAATTTCAAGAAAATATTGTTTGTTTCTCAAAATCTTTGAAATGGCCCATTGCATAACCACCTCTATTTTCTTAGGATCCATCATTAAACCCTCAGTAAATATAATGCATTCTAAAAATTCCATCTTTGATTGATGAAATATATATTTTTCTAACTTAGCATACAAATTTGCATCTTACAGTTTTTGTAATATCAACTATACATACCTCTTATCTTCTTCCAAATTTTTTGAATAGATTAAAATATCATCAAGATAAATCACTATGAACTTGTCTAGATGCTCTCAAAAGATATCATTTATTAAATATTGAAAGATATCGGATATATTTGTTAGTCCAAAGGGCATGAAATTATATTCGAAATGTCCATACCTTATTCAAAATATAGTTATCTATTCATTTCTCTCTTTGATCTGTATTAAGTTATATTCTCCACAAAGATCTATCTTAGTATAGATCTTAGCTTGGCCAACTTCCAAAAATCTTGAGATTAATAATAGTAGATAATGATTTTTTATCATTATCTTATTTAATCTCTAATAATCAATATACATATGCAAGGAACCATTTTTTTTCTTCACAAAGAATATAAATACACTTGCTGGAAACTTTGAATGCTTGATAAAGTTTTTTGCAAGGTTTTTATTAATATAATTTTTCAACGTCAAAATTTTATTTTGAAAAAGATTATAAATTGGACCAAAAGGTGGTTGTATTCCTTCTTGAAGATCTATAATACAATCATATGGTTAGTACTTTGATAATATATCAACATTCTTCTTTTAGAAAACATCTTGAAATTTGCTATACTGCTTTAAAATACTTATTGATGAAGTCATATCTTTTTTAGTTGTAATCACATAAATAACAAATAGTGTACCTCTCATTGATTGATCTTATAAAAGCCCTTGCTCCAACAAATAAAAGCATATCAAGTTGTGATTTTTTACAAAGTTTTTTTACAAGGATTTCTATCAAAAATATTATTCTTTATAACTTTTAATCTATAAATGTATCATATTTTTTCAATCAAAAAAGTCCAAGAATAATAGGATTTGAAAGAGTCCTAATAATATTGAACACAATTTGGTTGCTATGATCTTTAAATAATACTTTTATAGGCGTTGTTTCATACATGACACTACTAGAGGATAAGAGTTGTCCATCTATTACCTCTACATGAACATATTTTAATTTTTGTATTAGAAGAATTTTATAAAGCTTAGTAAATGCTTCATCTAAAAAACAAGCAGATGCCTCCAAATCCAACAAGGCAATTGTCTAAAGCTTCTGAAGGCCTAAATACAAATAAATCATAAAATAATAAGCAAATTAAGCAAAAAGAGAGAAACCTAAATAATTTTGTAATGTTGAATTGTCCAACCATACGATTCCTATTATGGCTAAATATCTTCATTTTTCTAAATGATTACATTCTTGGTTTTGGTGATGCATCAATTTTGTTTCTTTACACAATTTCCAACCTTGTAGTCTTTTTTGACACAATACAAATATAGAAGTTTCATCTAATGTTTCTTTACTTATAAACTAAGAGGTTTAAAATATACTACATCAAGTTACATATCTTTTATTTTTGAATGTGAATTCAAAATACTTGCCAATATAATAAAAGTGTATAAAATTATACTGTCTTTTTCAAATCCATGAATGTTGATCTTGATAACATTGTAATAATCAATTATCACATTTCATGGCTTGATTGATGGCTTCATTGAGCAATTGTGAATTTAGAAGTGATAATAACAAATTCTTCACATCGTCTTTTAATTTCTAATAGAATTGATTTATTAAGGCTTCTTCATTTCAATTGATATTGCATACTAGTTGTTTAAAATTGGATGCATAAATTGATGTAGAGCACCCTCTTTAAAGTTGTCAAAGTAGAGAGAGTTTGCCTCAAAAATATATTGGACTTCTTACTGTCACTAATTTCTCAATTAAGTATCAAAATAGATAGGAATTCCAAGTTTATATAAATTTTTTCTAAAAAAGAGCCATTACATTAAGTATACAAGCCTCAAATACTTTAAAATCTCTAAAATGTAGCAAAATACACTAAATCCTTCATTAACCTTAAAGGGGATTTTTTTCCAAAATTCAATAGTGCATATCTCCTAATTGGACTATTCAAAAGTACTATAATTTTATATGAAGTATTAATGTACTTTTTATAACTACCAAAACAAATTTCAACCATTGATTCATTGTCAATCTTTAGATATCGCCAAAATCCTAATAGTAGCTTCAAATCCTAATTTAAAAATATCCATATATTAAATTCTTTATATCTCAGAAATTATATATCAAAATATAATGAAACTTTAATATATAGCTTATTAATAAAATTATTCACTTTTTTAGATAATTTTAGATAAAAATTTATCTAGAAGCTCAAGATATGATAGAAATTATCACTATCAGTAAAATTATCTATTTACTACCTTGGAATTCAATCTCTTGTCTTTGACTTCCAATATCCCTTTTTTAAAATTCTAAATATAATAATTCTTCTATATTAAATATAGATCTTAAAATCATCTCTTTAATTGCACCTTTCAATGTCCAAAAGCTTTTAAGTAACTCCTTGTATTATCAAAAGAATGATAATAGATATGATTTGTATACCTTAATTTCAAGTACCTACTCCTCCCTTATAAAAATTTCAAATTCCCTGATATTTAAATTAAAATTATAATACAAAAAATAAGCTTTTTAATCTTAGTCTTTGATTTTTAAATGTCTTCTTTAAAGTTTCCAAAATCCTTATTTTTGTTGGAGATAGTAAGGTGCCAATCAATCCAACCTATGATTCTACTATTGAATAAGTATTAAATTGTAGAACCATTATTAATCAAATATGGTTGACAAACCTTTAAAATTTTAAATGTGTACCATCATATTTCTTTAAAAGATTAATTTGAGGCTCCTTATATTATTCAACAAGTGGATTTCTTTGGTATAATATAGATAGTATTACATCCTTAAGTGCAAAAGTTGGAAGTAGGTGCAATTTAGGTTGTAATATTTTAGATATTATATTATTATAAAGTTTTATAATAATTCCTTCTATCTTTGTAATCCTAATAGATAAAGTAATAATAATACTTATAATAGTATCTAATTTAGATTTAAAAGATTTAATCATACTAATATCTTGATTTCTAGCCATTTTAAGAAAAAAAGAGATAAATCTATAAGAAGACAATATTAGTTTAGAGGAGGATAATCTACAATCTCTAAAATATTATAAGATCTTTAAAAAAAAGAATAATCCATTCTTTTGTAAAAAAGATAAAGCTCTAATATTATGATGAAGAAAATATCAATTTAAAGGAAGGTAATCCTCAACCTTTAAAGCACTGGTATACCTTCAAAAAGAAGAATAATCTACTCTTTAACAAGAAAGATCCAACTCTAATAATTAAGATGAGGTCACTCTTGACAAACTATCATAGACATAAGAATACAAAACAAGAGACTTAAATTAAAAAAATATTTCAAAAAGAAACCAACAAGGACTTGAATTAATTAAATGAATACATGAACAATACGAAAAAAAGTGATCTTGAATTCCAAGAGATGTATTTTCAAGACTAAAGAACTCTTCATCCTTGACTTTTATATATACTCTTATCTAGGATGCTTCTTAAGTGACTTCCATCAAACTAAGAAACTTTTCAAGCAGCTTCTACCAACTTGGAGGCTTTTTGAATTCCTTCTACCAACTTAGATGCTTCTTGAGCTCCTTCTACTAACTACAAAGCTTCTTGAGTTACTTTCACCAACTAGGAAGCTTCTCAATTGACTTTCACTAACTTAAGAACCTTTAGAATATTTTAGAAGGTTCTAAGAATTTCAAAAGTGTATGTTCTTAACAGCAAGTGTCAATTCCAATGCTTGAGCTTTAATGATGTTGCTTGAACTTAAAAAGATGAATCCTTTTAAGTATGAAATCTTATTTGGAAGATGTTTTAAAAGTTGCAATAAAGACCAAATCCTTGGATGGGATGTTTTAATAATAGAAGTATTATCTTAAGGCTATATGTAATTTTTTTGAGGACTAATAGAACCTATTGCTTAAGAATAAAGAAAAAAATATATAGCTTCATTGATACAACATATTTTTGATTCTCTACATATGCAAGAAGATTTTCAAAGGTATGGTCTCTTTTTAAAACTCGTCGCTAAAGAAAGATGTGATAGTAGGGACATACACTTTGGAAGTTCATAAAATCTTCTAAAATATTCTAGAAGTTTCTTAATTAGTGAAAGTTGGTTGAGAAGCTTCTTGATTAGTTAAAATAGCTCAAGAAGCTTTATAGTTAATGGAAAGAATTCAAAAAGCTTTATAGTTGGTGAAAGTAGCTCAAGAAGCTTCATAGTTAATAGAAGAAGCTTGAAAAGCCTCCCACTTGGTAGAAAGAGCTTGAGAAGCTTCTTACCTTGATGGAAGTTGCTCAAGAAGCTTCTTAGATAAGAATATATATTGGAATTGAGACTAAAGAGTTTTTCAGTCTCGACAATATATCTTTTGGAATTCTAACTCATATTTCTTGGTGTTATTTATATATTCATCTAATTAATTCAAGTCCTTGTGTCATGGATATTGGATTTATTCTAATAATTATATAATTAATATAGATTAATAGAAGTAGATAAAATAAGTTAATTTGATAATAACTTAGAAAGAAACTTCCTAAAAGCTTCATAGACGTAGAATCATCTTTATACATGTCTATAGGTGATTGATAGGTTAGAAACTTGGTCAACAAGCTAGCCACATGTCACACATATTGGTAGCTTGTGGAACAAGCTAGCCATGTACCGCACATGTTAGTAGCTTGCGGAATAAGCCAAGTACATGGCGCACATGTGGAAAACTTGTCTTGCAAGTTTGACACGTATCTTATAAATTAGATACATATAGGAGGTCCTATAGAATACTGCTGTCATATTGTAATTGCTTACAATATATAAAATCCACTCAAAATATATAATATATTTATAGATTTAAATATGTGTTAGAATGATTAGTAAAGTAAATTAAAGAGAATTGGTGTAAGAAAATTTATTTTAGATTTTTTCTTAGTTTGATTATGGCTTTTAAATTATATAAAACCTAAATATTTAGTATAAAGCCTTGAGAGGTAATTGGGATCCAAAGAAGAAGAATTAAACTACTAAGAGGCCTATTTGGAAGGATGAAGACAAAATGAGGATGAATGAAGATAAGGGATGAAGTTCTTCATTCCTATTGGCCAATGGTCATGCCCAATAGGCTTTGAGGAGGCTGCTTGCAACAAGAATAAGGGTTTCGGCAACTTCAAGGAGGCCATTCAAAAATCAGAGATTAAAGTTAGAAAGCTTGTTTTTTTGGGCTACAATTTTGGTGTAAAAATTGAGGGATATGGAGTTTTTATGAGGGAGAAGTAGGCGCTTGAAGTTAAGGTGTGCAATTTATATCCATTGTCACACTTTTGAGGATTGGAGAAATTATACCAAAGCTTTTGGAGATCAAGAAATGTAATTGGAGAGGGGCTTTTAAGATCTACATTTGATGAGGAAGAATTACTATATTTAGAGTTCTGAAGAAGGATTTATTGGAAGTCAAAGACAGCAGAATGAATTCCAAGGTAGTAAGTAGGCCATTTTGTTCATAGTGATGGGTTTTGCCATATCTTGAGTTTTTAGATGAATTTTTGTCTAAACATTTTTAAAAAGCTGAATCTTTGTACTAAAAAGCTATATATTAAAGTTTCATAGTATTTGGACATTGGATTTGTGAGATATAAAATATTTAGTACATAGGTGTTTGTAAATAAGGGTTTGAAATTATTGTTAGGATTTTTACAATATCTAAAGATTGATAAACAATCAACAATTGAAACTTGTTGTGATAGTTTTTAAAAACATATTAGTACTTCATATGAAATTTAAATCAATTTGAATAGTTAGATTAAGAATTATAGGTTGATGAAGTTTGGAAAAAATTCCCCTCCTACAAGTGAATGAGGGTTTAGAGTATTTTGTTATAGTTTGAGTGCTTTTGTGAAATAAAACTTATGTATTAGATGTAATAGCCCTAAAATAAAGACTTTTATAAAAATTTGAGGGTTTTATTATTTTGCATCTTAGTTGAGTATTTAGTTGCAGCCAGAAGCCCAGCGCTTTTTTTAGGCAAATTCTCTCTACCACGACACCGCTGTTGTACTGTAATTGCTTACAGTATGTAAAATCCACTCAAAATGCATAATATTTTTATAGGTTTAGATATGTGTTAGAATGGTTAGTAAAATAAATTAAAAGGGATTGATGTATGAAAATTTATTTTAGATTTTTACTTAGTTTGATTATGGCTTTTAAATTATATAGAGCCTAAATATTTAGTATAAAGCCTTGAGAGGCAATTGGGATCCAAAGAAGAAGAATTAAACTACTAAAAGGCCTATTTGGAAGGATGAAGACAAAGTGAAGATGAATGAAGATAAGGGGTGAAGTTCCTCATTCCTATTGGTCAATGGTCATACCCAATAGGCTTTGAGGAGGCTGCCCTCAACAAGAATAAGGATTTCGGCAACTTCAAGGAAGCCATTTGAAAATCAGAGACTAGGATTAAAAAGCTTGTTTTTTGGGCTACAATTTTGGTGTAAAAATTGAGAGATTTGGAGTTTTTATGAGAAAGAAGTAGATACTTGAAGTTAACATATACAAATAGTACCTACTGTCACTCTTTTGAGGATTGAAGGAGTTGTATGAAATCTTTTGGAAATCAAGAGATGCAACTAGAGAGGTGATTTTAAGCTCTATACTTAATGTAGAAGAATTACTACACTTGGAGTTTTGAAGAAGGAGATATTGGGAGTCAAAGATAATAGATTGAATTCCAAGGCAGTAAGTTGTCATTCTAATTTCTTGTTGAATATACATATTTTTTTATTTCTATCTTATTATTCTCCTTTGACATAGTTTTTACTAACTTATGCATGTTTTTTAGTTTGTGCCCTTGACGGATTGACAAGAGTGAAGTTACAGTATCAAAGATTTGTCTCTTCTTGATTAAGAGTGGATTATCTCTTTCTCTTCATAATACATAAGCATATTAGAAGTTGTGAATTATCCACTTCTCAATTGATATTGTTCCAAGAATTTTTTTCTTTGTTCTTGAATGTTTTATTTTGTAGTGAGAGTAGATATTTTTTTCTTTTTCTATTATGGTATCATGACAGAGCTTGCTAAAATGAAGAATATAGTGGTACAAATGCAAAAGCAAATGACAGGATTAATACTTGCAATGCATCAACTCAATGCACCATGACAAGAAGCAACAAGATTAGCAAGAAGTGATGATATAGAGATGATTCGAGTTGCTTCAAGCCATACCACTTCACCTACGATTGAACACCATTCAAGCATCAAAGAACCAAAAATTAGTTTGCCGGAGAAGTTTGATAGCACCAGATCTAAGTTTCGAGGATTCAGCAATCAAGTACAACTAATAATTGAACTTCAATTCCAAAGTTATCCAATTCAGGGGTCACAAGTCAAGTTTATTAGAACACTAATGTTAGATTTTTCTTTATCATAGTTTTCATCTTTTTTTGAATGACATGATTAAGTATTGGATAATTTGGAGGCATTTTTAGTAGAGTTTTGATCTATGTATGGAAAACATGATGCAATTTGTGTTGCAACCAACAAGATCTCTATCTTGCGACAAGACAATCAATCAGTGACATCATATGCTTCACAATTTTGATAATTAGCAATTGACACTAAATAGGATGATGTTGCACTTATTAACCAATTTTTCTATAGATTATAATATGAAATAAATAAATTAATGCTCAACTTATCCAATCCTCAGACATTGAATCAAGCAATTGATTTTGTTGTGAAGTATGACAATTGACTTTTTGAATTTCGATCAAAGAGCCATACAAGGGAGCCTCAATGTTATTATAATACAATGGTTACATCAATGTCTTTTCAATATGTATATTCAGAAGTAAAAGACATGCAAATTAATATGATATGTTTTAAACCTCTTATTGAAGAAGAAAAGACTCATCGTCATTAAGAAGGATTGTGTTTATATTGTAGAGAACCTAAGCGCATTGCTTAGCATTATCCAAAGAAAGGATACAACTACAAGATGAGAAATATGGCTGTCAAAGAAGACAATATGTTAGAAAACAAGTTTGTCTAGCTACAATAGGGACCGTTGTTATATGGCATGATTTTCTATCTAGGAATACATTGGATACCTGGCTATGGAGAGTTTATTTGAAATTTGATGGTAAAAATTCAACAAGTGATTTATCCTTAATAAAAAAGACAAATAATACAACAATCTCACAAAAAAAAAATTATGTATATAAACCCTCTTGTATTCAAATAGGTTTGTACAAAAAAGGTTCAAATTTCCACAAAAATCCTTCAAAACTTTATTCCCCCGTAAGGACTTATTTCTTGCTAAACTTTAGAGTTCAATAACTCTTGATCCAATTGTTCAATTTCTATAAAATTTACTGTAATATGTAGAAAATTTTCTTAAATTTCACCACAAGAAAGAATCAACCATAAATTCATTTCCAATCGTCCGTTATCTTGAAATCCCTAGAAGGTACTTAAAATCCTAGCTCAGAGATACTTGAGTACTATTTTCCTTATATCTCACAAATCCAAAAACTTAATGCTATAAAAATTTTGTATATAGTCTTTTGATATAAACATATACACTTCTAAAACTTTTGAGCCAAAAATCTTTCAAGTTACCTATGATATAGCTCAAAATGTAACCACTATATAAGCAGGTCACTTACTGTCCTTAAGTTTGTAAACATTGACTTCAACTCACAATATCTCCTTTATCCTACCTTGAATTTCATCAAGCTACATATAAAACATATAGCTATAAAACTGCTCTCTCCAACCCTAGTTGCCGATCCTTGATTGCTCTCTATATGCGCAATTTATATCCAAATGAGTAACAATAGGTCCAAAATCAACACCTTAACTTTGAGCGCCTATAATTTCTTCATAAAAAGTACAAATCACACAAAATTTACACCTAAACCAGATCCAAAAACCTAAACCTTATGATCTTAGCCTCTAATATTCAACTCCCTCAAAAAATAAATTCTAACTCCTGATAAATCCTCAAGTAGCCTCCTTGAAGCCCATTGGACATGATTTTTGGCCAATTAGAATAGAGATTTCTATCATCCACCTCTATCTATCCACATGGATGGCCAAACTATCCTTTTTACATTAAAAATTCTTTTCTAATCCTTCTTCTTATAAGATTTACATACTTTGTGCTTTAAGTATCAAATAAAAGAAGTAAATAAGATTTTAAGGATCACCAATGTCTAACAAAGGTGACTTAAGATATATATAAGTTATTGTCAATATAAATCAATCTCAAAATCACTACCAAAAAGAAAATAAGGTTATACAAATCTCATTAATATTCCTATTAAGTAGATTCTTTTTAAATTAATAACCTAATCACATCTTGTAATCAATGAAATCCACTATTATAGCTTTCACTTAACTGCATAATAAATTGTATATTAAATATATATGTATAATTTTTTCACATGGTAGCCAAACCACAATACGACACCGTGTAGCTAGAATCGTATACAACTTCTAATAAAGATCATATCTTCTCCTCAGAACCCTCTCCTTGTTTTATAATAGATGTCTATTTGAGACTTAAAAATTACAAAGCCTCTGCTTGAATAGATTCAAGAGCCTCAGTGTGTTTTTTAGATAAAAAATTTGTTAAAAATTGTAGAATATTTTTAATACAAAAAATTAAATCCGTACATGTAAAAGTAATAGATGGTCGTCGATTATCTTCTGGAAATATTATTCATGAAATCCTTCCTATAAATATAATAATAGATAATCATAATAGTTGTATAATCTTTAGTATAATTAAATCTCCCTCTAATCCAATCATTTTAGGTTTATCATGGCTAAAAAAGTATAATCCTTAAATAAATTGAATTTCTTGTAGACTAGACTTTTCTCAAAGTATTAATAAGAGTTTCATAAATCAAGTAACAAATTATAAGCCTAATATAGTAAAATCTATACTTATAAGTGCAAAAGCTTTTATTAATGAAGCAAAAGAAGGATCATTTTTTACTATTTATGCTACACCTATTTCTAATAGTGGAAGGACTTCAAGTGGCATTCCAAACCAATATCAAGATTATTAAGACATTTTTGAGAAGAAACATGCAGACATTCTTCTGAAGAATTGTCCATATGATTGCTCAATTAATCTCAAAGAGGGAGCTCAGTCTCCATTTGGACCAATCTACAATCTATTCCAAAATGAATTGACTGAGCTCAAGTAATATATTGATGAAAACTTGGCTGAAAATTTCATACGCCATTCAAAATCTCCAGTAGGAGCTCCTATCTTATTTGTAAAGAAGAAAGATAGGTCACTACAAATGTGTGTAGATTATTGAGGACTAAACAAGATTACCATCAAAAATAGATATCCTCTATTTTTGATATCTGGACTTTTTGATCAATTGAATCAAGTCAAGATCTATACAAAAATAGATCTAAGAGGAGCATACAACCTAATGCACATCAAAAAAGATAATGAATGGAAGACTACATTTCAAACAAGGTATAAAAATTTTGAATATAATATCATGCCTTTTGGACTTATAAATATACCAATTGCTTTTCAATATCTTGTGAATAACATTTTTTTGAGTTTCCTGATGACTTCGTTGTTTGCTATTTAGACAACATTTTAATCTATTCTAAGAACACAAAAGAATATAAACTTCATGTTCGACGTTGTTGTGGTGAGAGTCTTAGCCCTAAGAAACACTGGGTCTTTTTTGCCTCTAGTTTCTCAAGTGCAAGATGAGATTCATAAAGTTCATAAAATTGAAGAATTCATATAAAAACATACTTTATTAACCCTAACATATTCTGCCTTTAGAAACCCGCCTTCAATTTTGCTCATAAATCCTAGGATATCACATCAATTGAAGCAAAATTTGGACACAAGGTACTTAAGAGAGTAAAGAAGCAAACCCCATAAACCTTTTGATTATAGCTCATGTGATTAGAGAGAACCATGTTGTCAAAGTAATTCCTCCATGCTGCCTTTGATTCTGGACCCCCTTTGCTTCACACCTTCATTGCTCTTCATTAAAGAAGACCTAAGTGCTGAAATTTGGTAGGCTTATAGCTTATCTCATGTTGTAAACACCCTCCAAATATTGCTCCAAGAGCCTTCTCCAAACTTGAGTTATAGGTTCCATCCTTCTTCTTTAATTTTGCCTTCTAACAACTCTGGATCCGACCACAATTTTCCTCATAACTCCTTGAATATAACTCCAATAGCAATCAGTTTTTTACACAACTTAATAGACTCATATATCTACAAACCCCAACAAATTTTACTCAAAATACTACTCTGATCACAAAGATATGCTCCCTCAAACTTCACTGATTTGGAGATAGACCCCTGTCACTTTGAAAGAGCATAACATTTTATTTATAAGACTAATGAGTATCAAACTTACACTCATCTCTTCCTTAACTTACATAGATCATGTCTATCAAATTTCACACTCAAATTCGTCTCCTAAATCTCTTTATACCCAAAAAAACCCACACACATGCACTGCCCATACAAACCCTCAACCTTGCCTTCACTCTATTTCTCTTTTCATTCAAACCGGTTACAATTTCACTCATAACTCTTTGCTTAGAGGTCATATTGACTTGAGATTTTGACACAAAGTAGTTAACTCTATAAGGAACAAAAACCCAACAAATTTCGCCACTAAAGTCTAAGTGGTTTCCAAGAACCAAGGCCCGAAATTTAGTAACCCTCTCTGCCCTAGTCTTAAACACCTGCAACTTTCACGACTCATATCTCCCTTGATACTTAATCAAAAGACATGAAAATTGTCTCTATGAGTTTCTTATCTTGTCTACTACAAACCTACAAAAACTCGCACCTAAAATCCTCTCTAAGCTTCTGCTACACACAAAAACGTATACTGCCTATCAAAAAGAAACCCTATCTCTCCAAAAAAAACTCTCCTCCTTCTTCTTCACGACCCTTCCTTGTCATCTCCCTCCTGGTCTTCTTTATCCTCTTGGTCAAAAAGACCTCTTAGTCCATGTCTTTTCCACTTCCTCAACCTTTTTCTTTTTACTAACTTGAAGAAATTTCACTTTTCAAGGTAAATTTCCATTGTATCTTCTTACTACTAATTTTCTATCAACCTTTCTTCTAATCTTAATCTTTTTATTTTAATGCATTCTTTTATGTTTTTCATACTATGTTTTGATTTACAACACGACAACATGTCTTATAAAAACTTAGAGATACAGGGTTATATGCCAAGGTAAAAAAGTATATATTTCACACTATTCAAATTGACTTTTTAAATTACATCATTTCAAATGATGGTCTCAAAATAGATCCTAAAAAAGTCCAAACAATCATAGATTGGAAGATTCCAAAAATAATAAGAGATATGCAATATTTTTTAAAATTTGCCAATTACTATCAAATCTTCATCAAGAAGTTAGCTCAAGTTGCAGCTCCACTTACACGCTTAATTTGTAAGAGCAAACTTGAGTGGAGTAAAAAACTAGAGCATCATTTGAGGCTTTGAAGACAACTTTTATTTCTGTACCAATCTTATATTGCATCAACTTTTTCAAGGCATTTTTTATAGAAACAAACACCTCAAATTTTTCTTTGGGAGTAATATTATCACAAATGGAAGAAGATGACAAACTCCACCGAGTAGCTTTCTATTCCAGAAAATTTTCAACAACAGAGATCAATTACAAAATCCATGATAAAAAACTTCTTGCAATTGTGGATTCTTTTCAAGAATGGCGTCACTATCTAAAAGGCGCTTCTAGTCCGGTCACCATTGTCGTACTGTAATTGCTTACAGTATGTAAAATTCACTCAAAATGCATAATATGTTTATAGATTTAGATGTGTGTTAGAATGATTAATAAAATAAATTAAAAGAGGTTGGTGTAAGAAAATTTATTTTAGATTTTTATTTAGTTTGATTATGGCTTTTAAATTATATAGAGCCTAAATATTTAGTATAAAGCCTTGAGAGGCAATTGAGGTCCAAAGAAGAAGAATTAAACTACTAAAAGGCCTACTTGGAAGGATGAAGACAAAGTGAGGATGAATGAAGACAAGGGGTGAAATTCTTCATTCCTATTGGTCAATGGTCATGTCCAATAGGCTTTGAGGAGGCTGTCCGCAACAAGAATAAGGGTTTAGGCAACTTCAAGGAAGCCATTTGAAAATCAGAGACTAGGATTAAAAAGCTTGTTTTTTAGGCTACAATTTTGGTGTAAAAATTGAGAGATTTGGAGTTTTTATGAGGGAGAAGTAGGAGCTTGAAGTTAAGGTGTGCAATTTGTACCTACTATCACTCTTTTGAAGATTGGAGGAGTTTTATGAGAGCTTTAGGAGATCAGGAGGTGCAGCTAGAGAGGTGATTTCAAGTTCTACAACTGATATAGAAGAATTTTTACAATAGGAGTTCTGAAGAAGGAGATATTGGGAGTGAAAGATAGCAGTTTGAATTCCAAGGCAATAAGTAGGCCGTTTTGTTCATAGTGATGGGTTTTGCCATATCTTGAGTTTCTAAATGAGTTCTTATCTAAAAATTTCCAAGAAGATGAATCATTGTGCTAAAAAGCTATGTATCAAAGTTTTATAGCATTTGGACGTTAGATTTGTGAGATATGAAGAATTTAGTACATGGGTGTTTGTAAACAAGGGTTTAAAACTATTGTTAGGGTTTTTACGATATCTAAAGATCAATAAAGAATTGCCAGTTGAAATTTGTTGTATTAGTTGTTAAAATCACATCAGTACTTTATATGAAATTTTAGCAGATTTGAATAGTTAGATTAAGAGTTATAGGTAAATGAAATTTGGGAAAAATTCCCCTCCTATGGATGAATGAGGGTTTAGAGTATTTTGATATAGTTGAGTGTTTTTGTGAAATAAGGCTTATGTATTGGGTGTAATAGCCCTAAAAAAAATTAAAAAAATAAAAAATAAAAAACTTTTCTAAAATTTTGAGGGTTTTATTATTTTGGACCTTGATTGAATATTTAGTTGCAACCAGAAGCCCAGTGCTTTCTTGAGGCAGATTCTCTCTACCACAACATTGTGTATACAGATCACAAGAATCTTGTCTATTTTATGTTTGCATGCATGTTGAATCATTGCCAAGCTCATTGGAGCATGTCTTTATCAAGATTCAAGTTTATTATCACCTATTGGCTAGAAAAAAAACAAGGTCTATTTGATGCCCTTTCTAGACATTCTTATCTTGTATCAAAAGAAAGAAATTTAGCTTTTGATCAACAAAGAATAATCCTTTTGAAATCGGAGCAATTTCATCTTCGAGCAATGAAATCAACATTGACTGTTGATTCAATTTTTGTCAAACAAATCCAGTCAAATATGCCTTCAGATCCTCTTGTTTATGAGATTAAGAATAATTTGTCTAAGTCTTATGATACTTCCAAGTTTGAATTGAAAAATAATCTAATCTATTTTGAAGGATGCATATATATTCCAGAAGGTGTAGCACGACTATGAGCTCTAGAAGCTCGTCACAACCTCCCTATAGTAGAACATTTTGGATATAATAAGACTTTGGAGCTTATATGAAGAGATTTTTGGTGGCCCCAAATGTGGAAGGCTATTAAAGAATTTGTACAATCATCCGACATTTGTTTAAGATTAAAAATTCCTCATCACCAATCTTATAAACTTCTTCAACTATTACTTATATCAAAACAATCTTGGTCCTCTATTTCTATAGATTTTATCACGAAATTCCAAAGTCAAGTTCATATGACTCTATATTTATGATTATAGATCATTTTATCAAAATGGCATATTTTATATCATGTACAAAATCTATTACAAGTGAAGAAATAGCTAAACTCTTCTTTGATAATATTTATCACTATCATGGAATATCAAGGGATATTATATCAGACAAAAGAACACAATTTATATCAAGGTTTTGGAAGACTCTTTTTAAAATATTGAAGGTAGATATAAAATTATTCTCATCTTTCCACCTTCAAACTGATAGACAAATGGAATGAATAAATCAAATTTTGGAGCAATATTTGAGATGTACCATCATCTATCATCAAGATGATTAGACAACTCTTTTGCTATTAGTAGAGTTTTCTTATAATAATTTGGTACATTCTTCTACTTTATAAACTCCATTCTTTGCAAATTACGATTATCATCCATGACTTGATACTCTTGACTTTTTAAAAGTTGATAATCCTATGGCGGAAGATTTGGCAAATCGGTTGTCACAGCTACATGCAACAATGAAGGCACAACTAAATAAAGCTTAAGAACAACAAAAAATCAATGTAGATGTCTATCGCAAGGAATAACCTCAATTCCATATGGGAGATAAGATATGGTTATTTTGTCATAATATCAAGACTATCTATCCTTGTGATAAGCTGGATTATCATAGGCTTGGACCTTTTTCAATTTATGAACAAATCAATCCAGTTGCTTAACGATTATGCCTACCAAGATCTATGAAGATCCATCATGTATTCCATATATTTCTATTCAAGCCATACAAGATAGTGAATATACAAGGAAGAAGACAAATGCCACCGCCTTCTATAGAAGTGGACAACAATAAAGAATTCAAGATTGAAGAGATTTTAGATTCAAGGCAACGCCAAAACCAACTGGAATATCTTGTGAATTGGTGCGGATACGATATTAGTGAATGCACATGGAAGCCATCTAAAAATCTAGCAAATTCATCAACAAAAATCAATGCATTTCATTGACGACATCCGTCAAAATCAAGATAAAAAATCAAGAAAATCTTTGCTATAAAGCAAAGCAGGTTATATAGAGGTTTCATCCTACTTTATATCATTGTTTATTATTTCTTTGGATTTATTTGTGCTAAAGAGATAGAGGATCAACAACTAGCAAATTCAGCTCAAGAGCCATCATTTGCTGATTTATCGGATGAAACATTATGACTATCACAACCTTCAAGATGACAGAATAGATATGAAGATCTTCAAGAACGACATGTCTTTTCTTGGATTGATGGCGAAATACAACATGTTTAGTATCATGACCTTGAAAGAGACTCCTGATGTTTGGTGATACTTTTAGAGGTAGAAACTACTCGTGATGGTGTTCCAAATATTTTCTTTGAAGAAAGTTATGAAGGCCTCAACAATGATGAAATAATAGGGTGGTCTTCTTGCCCTGATATAGGACACTATCAATGGCTGAAAAGACCTATCAACTATCTTCAAAGAGAACAAAGATCAAAGTACGTGGCAAGCATAATTCAACGTATCCTAGACTTCCTCAACATGTAATCATCGCTCCTAATGGAACTCATTTCTAGAAGGGGGAATAATATCATGGGCATAAGATTTACTTTAGTAATTATCTAATTAATATAAATTAATAGAAATATATAAAATAAATTAATTTGATAATATCTTAAAAAGAAGCTTTTTAAAAACTTCATAGATACAAAATCACCTTTATACATATCTATAGGTGATTGGTAAGTTAGACTCTTGGTCAAAAAGCTAGCCACATGTCACACATATTGATAGCTTGTGGAACAAGCTAACCATGTGCTGCACGTATTAGTAGCTTGCGGAACAAGCCAAGTATATGGTGTACATGTGGAAAACTTGTCTTACAAGTTTGACAGATATCTTATAAATTAGACATGTGTAGGAGGTCCTATAGAATACCACTACATAGCACTTAAATAGATAGTATAAATAGAGACAAGAGTGAAGCCTTCTTCACTCTTGTCAACTCCTTTCTTACTTCTAATGTAGTTCAACAATCTCATATATTTTCTAGTCTTTGGCAATAGCCATTCCAGTTTCTTTTTGAATATACATACTTCTTTATTCCTATCTTATTGTTTTCCTTTGACATAGTTTTTATTAACTTATGCATTTATTTTAGTTGGCGTCTTTGACACCTTGTCGGTTTCTTCTTAAAATATTTTTCTAGTTCAAGTCTTTTGTTTTGTATTTTTATATCCTTGATAATTTCCTACCAAATGATTTAAATTTTAGTTGTGGTTGAATAAATCTTATCATGTTTTCTAAAAGCTTCTACAAATACAACCAAAAATATTTCAAAATTATGCAATTTAAAAGGATTCTTCTCAAAAAATATAATAAATTAAGACAAAGCTTGACTTGAGAGTAAGATTCCAACTAGACCAATACAAGATTTTTTTGTAGAATACTACTAAGATTGGAGTAAAGTAATAAATCATACTTAATTTACAAAGCCACAAAACTTTGAACAAGTTCCATCAAATTTTTTTTGAAGGCTAATTCTTAATTTTTTTTGAAGGCTAATTCTTAATTTTTTTTGCTATTGACATTGAAGTACCATCTCAAATACATACATCTTTTAGTGAAGTAGTCCTTAATAATAGAATTCCTAGAATGACTTGTAATAGTGGTTGAGATACTCTTTGATCATTATATATAGCTATATAAAGTTTTTTATTTTATTTAGATAAGATCTTTATCTTGACTTCCAATACTTTAAGAACATTTATAATTGAATCTAATTTGATTTCTTTACACCTTTTACTTCTTGCCATAAAAATTAAGTAAGAAAAAAATATATAAAAAATTAAAAACAATACTTATTTAGAAGTGGATAATCTAAAATCTCTAGAATACTACAGTACATTCAAGAAGAGGAATAATCTACTCTCTATTCAAAAAGACCAAACTTCAATATTATGCTATATTAATCTCAACAAATTATTACAGACACACCACTTAAGTAGACCAAGATTTCAAAAGTTCAAAAAACTAAAACAAAAGAGTTTTATTTTATATCACAAGCAAAGAGCTACAACAAGATCAAAAGATTCAAGCTAAGCCACAAAGATTGCATTGTCAAGACTAAAGATCTCTTCTATCTTGATTCTTATATATATGAAATACAAAAAAATTCTTTGAAGAGTTTTTTTTATGCTTGGAAATGAAGCAAGCCTAAAATCCTTCTTTGGCAACTTTTTAATACATCTAAGCTTCGAAGAACCTTTAATAACCATCTAAGATCTCCTAAAATCTTCTAAGACCTTTTAGAACCTTCTTGAAACTTATTAGGATCTATTAGGAGCTTCTCAGAACCATCAAGAATCATCTAGAATCTTTTAGGATCAATAGAACCTTCTAGAATCTTCTAATATCTTTTTTTATTATATCTCTATGATAATTTTTGAAAAGGTAAGTAAACTTCTTAATGCCTTATTGAAAATTTGCATTAATCAAAATCTAAGTAAAAAAGAGACTAAAAAGAGATTTAAGTTCATGAATTTGAATTAAAGAATTCTAGTGAGAGAACAAAGATTTGAAGGAAGAATCACCTTGACAATTCTTCATAAGAATCTAGTCTACTTAAGTATTATAATTGCTAACAAAAAATTTCTATATTAATTGATATAAGTGCATCCAACTTGTTTATAAGTCCTTTATATGCCTAAAGATTAGACTTGGCTTATGAACAAACTAAGCAAATGAAGATCTCTTTTGCAAAAAGCAAAGAAATGACAAACTTGGTGGTGAAAGAAATAAAATTAAAGTGTGGAATTATAAGGTTTCAAGAAGATTTCACAATTTGTTATCTTAGTGGAATAGCTGTAGTATTAGGTGACACTTTCTAAAGCTTTTATAGAATAGAAATAAAGTAAAAGCCTTTAGTCAAAGTAGTTATGGTTGAAGAAAATGAAAAAGTAGTAGGCTTGTTATTCACAAGTATTTATATGGTACATGAATGTAAAATTTAAACAAAAACTCAAAGTAAATTAGAAAGAGAGAAATTCTTCTTTTATATTAGAGGTAAAGATTTTGATTTTGATTTTCAAAATAATAAAGATGTGAAGCAAAAAAAAATCTTAAATTTAAAAAATATACAAAAAATCTTATGATTGAGTTTGAAGATGTATTAACAAATGAGTTTCCATAAGAATTCTCACCTAAATGAATTGTGGATCATAAGATAGATTTCATTCTAGATTTAGAACCACCAAAGAAAACACCTTATAGATTAAGTCAATTTGAATTAAATAAGTTGAAATAACAATTGAGTGAATTTCTTGACAAGGGATACATAAAGCCTAGTAAGCCACCATTTGGTATTCTTGTACTCTTTGTAAGTTAAAAGGATAGTAAGATGAGAATGTGTATTGACCATAGAGCTTTAAACAAGATCACTATTAAGAAAAATTATCCATTTTTAAGAATTAATGGTTTATTAGATAGATTAAGTAATAGCAAAATTTTCTCGTAGGATCAATCTCAAGTCAAGTTATTATTAAATAAAGATTGTCAATAAAAATATATAAAAAATGGTATGTAGAATTAAATATGGTTCTTATGAGTTTATAGTGATGTCATTTGTTTTGTGTAATATGATGGCTTCTTATACTATTCTCATAAATTCAACCTTATATAAGAAAAGTGATGACTTTTTAGTAGTATATATTGATGATATATTGATTTTTGCCAAAGAATGAGAAGAAACACAAGAAATACTTGAGAGTGGTGTTAGAAAAGCTTAGGGCTAATAAGCTCTATATCAAGTTAGAAAAGAGTATGTTCTTTATGGAAAAGTTAGAATTTTTGGATCATATCATCAATGGAAAAAAACCTATGTTGGATTCTAAGAAAACAAAGGCCATCAACACTTAAAAAGTGCCAAAGATTCAAAAAGGAATTGGATCTTTCTTGAGATTGGCAAATTACTATAAAAAATTTATAAGAAATTTTTCTAAGGTTGCAAAATCTCTCACAAGTCTATTGATAAATAATAACAAGGCTATCAAGTAAGATTCACAATACAATGAATCCTTTAAAAAAATCAAAAAAGTGCTAATATTATCAAGTGTGTTGTACTATCCTAACTTCAAAAAGAAGTTCAAAGTTCATACAATTACAAGTGATTTTACCACAGAAAGAATCTTGATACAAAATAGAAGATTCATGGCTTTTAAAAGTAAGAAGTTAAGTGGAAGCAAATTTAAATATATTATATAAGAATGATAATAAATAATAAATTAAGACTAATTTAATAATTAATCATAAAGTGAGATTGTTAGATGTTAAAAAAGAATAAGAAGTTGAAAGTGGAAGTACTTAGTTATTATAGCAGCAATTATTACTTAGCCAAATATCAACCATTGGATATGTGTGTGGGCTTCTATTAAAAATTAGAATCTAAAAATTAATGATTGACTTGTCAAATATTATAATATATATTCTATTCAATTTTTTATTAAAAAAATAATAAATTTTATACAATATATATATATATATATATATATATATATATTAATAACATCTTAGTCTTTTTAAAGAATAAAAATGACCATATAGAATACTTGTACATTGTTCATTCTTAATTTTTGGAAGAAGGTGCCATTAGAAGTCAAGACTATAATAAGCTTAGATTTATTAAAGAGTAATTAAGTACCAAGTTGTAGTGCTCAATTTTATAGAAGAGCATTTTTTGCCTTACCAAATTAGTGCATCAATTATAAGGGACAATATTGGAGGCATACAATCAAATTTGAAGGCAAAATTTAAAAGGTCTTCAAGTCTTCTTTCTAATAAGACTAGTTGGATTCAATTTGGATCTTGGAATCAACTATGGCATGTTAATTTGAAAAGATTTGTGCAGCAATAGGTTTAGAAGTGCCAAATCCATTTGATTCTTATTTGGATGTTGTTGTTAGTCTATTAATCAATTATTATGGATGAATCTTAGATGGGAGGTTAGAAAGGATGTAAAGATCAATTTAGATAAATTATTAAATTAATAGATGATTTTTAGATAGATGTAATATTTGGATGAAATTATTAATTTAGATGTGATATATTTTATGGATGAAAAATTAAAAATAATATCTATTGTATATATTGGATGAATATAGATTAAATAAATATAGATTAGATGGATGTATGAATTTTAATTAATTAATAGATTAGTAATTTAAATTAGACTGTAATGCATAATAACTAATTTAGGCTAATTGTTTCATATTAATTTGTGTATGAGAATTTTAAGACATCCAATTAAATACACTTAATTCTTCTTATATGAATCTCAATTGGACATGGAGCTAAGTCACCATGATAAGTATTATGACAAATGATTGGATAGAAGTACAATAAAAACCTAAATTGATGATCTTTAAGTCTAAAGATAAACTTAAGTGGAATTATTTACTAGTAATCTCTAAGAGATGAAATAAATTTTTTAAAAAAATGAAGTAAGAACATCCAAGATTAATTTAAAAATTAGTCGTAGAATAAGATGGCTAGAAGTCGCTAAAAAGTAGTGACCCAAGATTGTAAATACTTATATATTACAACAATAGTCTCAACTTAGCAAATACTTATCATAGCAAGTTTGTGTAGATGCATATTAATTATTAGAATATAGAAAATAAAGATTGAATTATCACATGATTTTTATATCTATAATTAATATTAAATCATATATATATATATATATATGATAAAATTTTCTAATATCTAAAATTATATATCTAATACTATTATTCTTTTTTTTTTAAATAAATTTTTTTTTAAAAAAATATTAATATTTTACAATTTTTTTAAAATTAGATAATTTTATTATAATTATATATTTATTTTTAATTAAAATAATTTTTTAAAAATAATCTTCTAAATATTTTTGATAATTGGATATTAAAAAATATTTTATATTTTTATATATTTTTAGTATTAAATAATTATTTTTTATAATTTAATATTAATTTTAATATAATTTTAATATAATTTTATATTATTTATAGTAGTCATATATATTTTTAATAAATATTTTATAAATAGATATTAAAGTAATAATATTAATTTAATTATATATATATATATAATTTTTTTATATAATATATAATTTATAAGATATCACTAATATAATAAGATAATTTAAAAAATAAAAGTTTATAAAATAGTATTGATATTAAAATTAGTATAATTATCTATATTAATAAAATAATTAATAGAAGAAAATAGAAGCATTGACATGTACAATTAAATATTAAGAAAATAATTTAAATTTTATAGATAAGAACATCCAAGTTTTTTAAAGTAGAAAAGATAAAAAGTCATAATATTCTATTATTAGATCTTTTAGAATTATTTGTAATAACATATTATCATTAGATTTTAAATAATTGATAACAAGCAAGCAATTAAGAATATCAAAAGATAATAAATTCAAATAAAAGATAATACAAATAGATGGTACATGAAAAGAATCCAATTGTAAAATTGTTTTTATGACAATACATCTTAAATAATAAATTTTGTTAAAAGAGCTACTATAGAATGATTTTAAAAAACTTAGTTAATTGTGAAATAAGATCTACTATATTTAGTCAATAAATTAATCTTTTTAATCAAATTTTTAATTCATATCTAGCTAATAATGTTGAAAAAGCTAAAAAAAAAAAAAAAAAAAAAAAAAAAGATCTAAAGAAATACAAGTCTAAAATATGGATTTAATGATTAGAAAATATTAATATTGTAAGTACTAAAGAATCATTGCTTATATTCAATTTAATTTTTTAAATAGTGCTATTCAGATGACAAACTATTTTATTAATTTTCCTTACAAAATATATGAAAAATCTTTGAATAACTAATTATTTAAGTTTAAAATAAAATAAAAAATAAAATAAAAAATAAGCAAATTGATTAGAATATTAATCTTTAAAGTACAGGAGGGTGTAACAATCTCACAATATTGTTATTATAAGGTCTTTTTAAGAATTAGAAGCTATGGTGGATCATAAGGATCTAAATTCTTATAATGCCTAAAAAAAAGAAGAGATTTGGTGGAAATACAATTCTCTTTAATAAAAAAATCTTGATTATAAAAAAAATTTGGTTATTTTCTAGTCTTGCATACATTTGTGAAACTAAGGTATATATGACCAATAAAACAATTACTTAAAAGTAAGGAGTTTCCTTAGAATAGTAAAAAAGTTACCATGGAATAAGAATAAAGATGCAATGCCACTTGTGATACCTAAATGGGATGAGCAATTAAAGTAAAACTAACTCTTGTTTAAGTTTAGTTGGACGTGGCAAGTGTATTACTACACTTATTATAAAAAAAGAACATCTCAAGTAGGAGTTGTAAAGACATATGGCATTGGTACAAAATATAGTTAGTATTTATAAACATAGTTATAATTACATTGTTGTCTATAAAAACAATGGTTTTTATAATGGTCTTATATTATAAAACATATCTTCTATTGCCAAAGAAATGAAGAATTTGAATGGCTAGTGATAGGTAATTGGCATAGTAGATGGCACATACATTGTGCTAGCATGTAATTTTATTTATAATAATAAAGATTATTATTAAATAATATAATATTATTTTATATTCAAATTGAGTATATGTAATCAATGGAAAAAGTCATGTATATATATTTAGGTTTTATATCTTGATGCATGATATTTAGATATTTATGGATATTAAATTATAGATGAATTTTGTATGTGACTTTAACAAAATAAGCTTTTATGTGTGGATAGTATTATTTAGCTAGTATTTGTTTGCCTCTTTCTTATGGTTTCTTCTTTCCAAATGTACCAACTACAAGATATAAGCATTTTTCTCATACTCTCAATATATCTATGCTAATCTTCTCTACTAAGGACTTGCATTGCCAAATATAAAAACAACATATTGCAAGCAAATTACTTTTATGCACTCTCACAAACTATCAATATTTTTACATACTAATATTTATAGTTGGCCAAAGTATAAATGTTTTTCAATGAACGGATGGATTGACTAGGCTTACTTGGTTAATCTACCAAACAATCATCCAATTTATATGTATTTTCTATTTCATGCAGATATCTATAGCCATTCATTTCACAAATTTGATTTGTTTTTGTTTTAGTTTTTGTTTGTTCTCTTTTTTTTCTTTTTTTCTTTCTTTCTCTTGATAAAACTATTGTATAATTTTGTGTAGTAAGTATTATAATCATGGTTCTTTTACTTATTGGGATTCAACCTTCTAAACTTGAGATTCTTTAATAACAAGTGCGTCAGACCTCTTAAAGTTTCAGTGAGTATACTTTCTTAGTTAATTTAGCAAACAATCATAACAATGTATCTCTATTTTCTATTTCATGTACATATCCATGGCCTTAAATCTTACAAGATATTTTTTTTTAGTAAAACCATTGTATAATGTTACATAGTAAGTATCATTACCATGGTTTTTTTTACTTATTGGGATCCAACCCTCTAGTTATTGTTATTCAAAAAAATAACAAGCGTGCTGGACTTCTCCAAGTTAGATGCTTCACTTTTCTTTAAATTAAAACATCTTTGCTCTAAAATTTTGTAAGTAATGTCTTGGTTACTGCTTTGAATTTTTAAAATTATACAGCACAATCAAATGTAATAGTAAATAATAATGTTGCACCTCAAGCAGAAAATTTGTTATTATTGCATATTTTATTAATTTACTGTAAAAGAAAATCTTGAATATATCAAAGAATTTCGAATCTGAAAACTCCTTCCAGTAAGCCTAGTCAATCCATCCGTACCAGTGCTTTCTATCATCAATTGAAAAAATTAAAACATAATTTACTGTTACGTGGTAAACAAGACAAAAAATTGACTTAATTTGCACTGGAAGTGAGATCACGTTTCAAGGCCAGAAGCTATGAGGTCAATGAGGCACAATTATCAATCACCTTTATAGTGCTAATCCTTGCTAGTGCTTGCCCACGACACTACCATACGCAATGACGGGAAAGGTTTTGGTTCTTAATAAATCTTCATAAATTAATTGTTCAAAGGTTTTAAGTTAGCAGCATGCAGGGATATGAACAGTAAGTTCAGAAGTTTGAGTCACATGTAACACTTCTGCGAGTGCCGAATTGGAAAAAAATCTACAGCAATTAACAGAAAAAAATATTTCTTGCGAAATAGTTCTAGTCAGTAACATGCACAACATTGTGAAGACTTATTGATAATCTCTTGTGAACTTGAAGCCAGAGAAGCGCAGTCCCAACATTCCTTTCATGCCTCAACTTGTCGAAGACGAAAGACATTACAAGTTGTCAGTAGTATCCTTCAAAATGTCTTATAGCAACATACTGAGAAACTTACTGGTTCAGAGTAGATAACGAAGCAACCAGCACGCTGGTAAATCTCCAAAACTCCCGCGTGTTTCACTTCCTCTATTAGTAGGAAAAGAACGGTATACAAAATGCCACGATTGAAATGCGCATTAAACTATCAACGTACTTCCCATCAGGCCAGTTTGAAGAATATTTCTGTAGTTGCACACAATTTATCACTGGGATACTGGAGTTCTCAGTACTTGATTTACTTGTCATAACACACAACGAACACAATAAAAAGACCAGACCTATATTTCCAGCGGCTACATCATTCGTAGCACAAGCAGTTCCTCGAAACTCTGAAAACTCCAATTCTCGGATCTATGAAAACCGACTGCAGTAAATTCCATATGTTTGAATTTAGTTTTTCCTTCCCTCGGCCAAGATGATGTGATACCCGTGCCTATTACAAGCCACGTAGATTTCTGTTAGAGAATTTGCAAGCGGCTCCACTTGTGGCACGTTTGCAAGACAAGAGTGGAACAACTTGAATGGAGAGGACAGATGAACTTACGTAGACTTAAAAGGGGCACTTAATACGCCAGGAGGGGTATTGAAGGCCACCTCCTGGAAAGGTCCAGCCATCTTGCCGCGAGGAAACCACCCGAGGTCTCCTCCTTTCTTGCCTGATGGACATTCTGAGTATTCTGCCGCTAGCTGCATGAGTGAAAAACCAAACTACAAATCATGAAATGCTCCACTGAAAACGCCATTCAATGCAGAAATTTATGAAACGCTCGTGGCAATATTTCATGGTTGAGTTGACACGATTCTCAAGGAACAAGACAAGGTTCTCAAACGCAGGATTAGAGAAGGTAATAATGAAGTTATTAATGTCTAAATGCAGAGAGCTAAGTAGCATTAACCTTCGCGAACTCAGCTGGTGGAACTTTGTCTCCACTATCGAGCCATCCCTCCCTGAGCTTCTTGTACGCTTCATTAATCTTGCCCTGCTTTTCACATAAAATGTGTCTAGCTGCAACATCCCACACCATTTTCTTGGTCACTCACTTGAAATAAGATGAGACTATTCAAAAACATGTACCAGATGCTTGTCAGTATGAACTTATTTTCTTAAATGTGATCGACATTATGTTCGTGGACTGAACCCTAAACCCTGCCCTAACTGTCTGAAAATTAAGAAAGAATCCGTTACTCAGACAAGAAATTCACTAGAGAAAGATGATGAGGCTGTAAAGAATTCACGTACTGGATAATCATGTACGACGATGTCTATGAAAGGCACGTCACAAACATCGAGATCCGAACAAGTTTAAATATAGCAGAATAGGTCAGAAATTCCAGACAGACACCCTGGCCCAATACCTTTCACGTAAGTGCAAGTCCCAAGCTCATCCTTGCTGGCCTTCCCCTTTCCCTTCCCTCCCTTCTCTTCACTCGCTGCAGCCTTACCCTTGCCGGCGTCCTTGGCCTTCCCCTTGTTGGCCGTCGAATCTTTCCCCATTTTCCTGCACCTCTACTCACATTGCCACAAAGCATCCACATCGCCTAAACCAACCGTTGAACATAAACATCAATTACAAACCCCATCCATCTCCAAAACCCTCCAAAACCCTCCGATGGTCACCAAAAACTAAAAACTAAAAACGAAATTAAAAAAAGACCCAACATCCCCTAACAATCTAATCAAATCACACAAGCTCCTAAACACCACAACATCTCCACGAACTTCAAACTGCAAAGATACAGCCACAATCCTTCAATAACTGACACAATTTCAGAAACGCAAAATCACTCAGTTCGAAGACCCGCAGATGATTGAGTACCGGGCAATAATTTGCGAAACTGACACTAACCCTGCTTCCAAAGCTCACAAATCAGCACGTTAGTGGATTAGCAGATGATTGAATACCAGATATCGATGTCAATGGACAAGTGCGTTAAAATCGGCGATGGTGCTCGCACTGCAAGGCATTGAGTGGGCTGCGGAGACGACGATGTCCGAGCCTGTTGGTCTGGTTTTAGGTTCGGAGATATTTTCTTCATCCAAAGGAATCTCGGCCTTGAAATCCGGCATTTGTCATCTATTCATTCATCCTCTACTCTTCATCCGAGGACGTCGATGTGTGACGACGAGAAGCTTGGAGGTTAAGAATTAAAAGCTGCACAATCACAGTTCGTAAACATACCACTTTAAGACAGTATGTATTAATGATATCTTAAATAAATATATTAGAATTAAAGTTAAATACAAAATCTGTACAACACAACATTACAAATTTTGAAAAATATAGAAGTAAAAATAGTATTGTTACAATTGTTAATATTTCAATATTACTTCATATTTTTACCAAAAGTTATTTAAATACTTTAATTAAAATAAAAATTTGAAAATAATCCTTTTCATTTTCTTTAATTTTTGAACATTTGAAACAAAATAAATGAATAAATAAAATATATTTTTGAATTTTTTAAAAACAAATTCAAATAATAATTAAGTATGATATTTCAAAAATATGACTTCTGCAAAATAACTTTTATATTTATTTTTAGTATTTCTTCCATTTAATTCTAAGGTGAAAGCCAATACAATACAATATATTGCTGAATTGCATTTTTATTTTGAATCAAAAACTTAATAAATTAGATCCAAAATGAAATGAAATTAAATACTTTAAAGCATCCATTATATAGTATGTTTAAAACACAATGCACATTGCATCTATCATTTATAAATTAATTTCAATGTTAAAAGTTTAAGTTTAAATGATTGATATTACTTTAGTACTAATCCATAAATAATTATATTTAATTTATTTATGAAATTCATGCTACACATCATCTATCTATATAATTATTTATTCCATAATTATTTTAACACATTTACATAATAAAATATATCAATTTTATCTTCTAAACTAATGCACATTTTTTACCACTATAATGATGATATTTTATCTAAATCTATTGCAAAATAATAATTTAAGAAAATTAAGATCTTTTTTTTATCATTTTTATTTATAATTACACTTTAAATGTAAACATTGACAATTTTATTTTAAATTTTTGTAGGTTTCCTTCAACATAATATAATGCAATTTTTTGTAAGTTTTATTGATACACAATTATGTAGAAAATTTAATTTTTAAAACTATTTTTGATATTCTAAAAATAAAGTTATACAAACCATAAAATTAATCACATTAATAAATAATAATTTTTATTTCAATTCAAACAATGAATATTGTATTGTATTATAAAGTTTTTACTAAGCAGATATGAACAAATCACATTATTATTTTAAATGTCTTTTGTCCAGTATAAATGGCATGTTAATGATTTATAAATTTAATTCTTAAAAACTTCTTCTTTAAGTTAAACATCTAGCAGTTGTTTTAAAAGAACACTTTTTTCCTTACATGGTTCATAATACCTTCTTGCTATACATACCAAATTCAATTTTTTTATCCTTATAATTGATAATAGAAATATCAAATTTATTTCTTACGTATTGAAATTGTTGGTTACTCTTTGAATATGCATAGATTAAAGTTTTTTTTTATTTGAACAAATTTTTACTAATTCAATTTCTTAATATGTTTCTATTTGATATCTTTGTATTTTTTGATCTTGCATAAGACATATTTTTTTAAACTGACTTTTTTAAAAAAATTAAAATTTTTATGTTGTATTTAATATTTGATATTTTTTTCATTACTTAATATATATCAAATTACATTATCTTACTTTATTGTGTGTCTTATGATCTATTTATTTGATATATTATGTCTTATGATCTATTTATTTGATATAGATGTTATATGGTGGGTTTGCTTGTTATTTAGAACCACCCCCATGAAAGCTTTGAAATGAGAAAAGGGTAGTCTTTTTAGCCTTCTTTTGCGAAGAGGAGGAGGAGCAATATCTCTACAATTCATTATATGTCATATTTTGTGAGCATTTATGATACAATATAAAAAAAAATTTAAAAGATTTAGTGGTTGTAATATATAGCTTAAGAGAATTGTAATTGTTAGTATAGTTGATTGGATTTTAATAAAGACTGTCATTATGTGTATATTTTTCTATATGTATATCATTTTATGTCTAATTGCTTGACAATATATTATAATAAAAACATGTAAACATCCTTGAATTATAAAGATTATTTTTAACAATATATTGGTATTATTACACGAATTTCTTCAATAGAAATATAACACACATGTTTGCATATTTTCATTGTTAAAAATATTTTAAAACTTAAATACTAATATTAGTATGTTTTTTGGTCCTTTAAATATTAAAAAAGATGATCTATTTAACTTTTGGCTGATTTATTTTTTAAATAATTAAATAATTAATTTTTTTTGAAAATATAACTAGATAGCTAAAAAAATGACTTTAGTATCTTTTGAATTTTTTTTGCTGTAAATCTTTTAAGAGCCTTAGTATTTTTTACATCTAATTTAATGTCTTTATTATTTTATAATATGCTATTAAATCTTTATTTATTAATTAAAAAAGTATATAATTAAACACAACAAATTATGAATGCCAAGTTTGTTTAATGATTTAGAATGCTAGATTTTAAAATACTATAAATTTAAATTAAAATTTTTAGTATTTTTTAAATACTATGTAAATCATTATTTATTTATTTATTTATTTTTTATACTAATACAATTTTTATTATGAATTCTTTTGGATTTGTAATTTAAGATTAAAGATTTAATTCCAAAAAAAAAGTTAACTATATTAAATTATTTACTTAGGTTGTTGTTTATAATTTATTTGGTAACCAAATAAGGATTTTAGAAATAAATTTCAAACATTAAATTTTCATTTTGATTAAAAATTGTTTTATACACAATAGAATACAATTTTTATAGATAAAATTTATAGATAAAATTTTAAAAATATATAAAAATTAAATAAGTACATGCTGATTAAATTGCATATAGCTTTTTTTTTAGTTATTTAATGTTGTTATTCTTTACACGTAACATTAGCATATATTTGGTCCATTTTATTTTTACTTTTATTAATTTATCAAATTAAAAAAATATTCTATATGATTGTAATTAGATTGAAGAAGTTTGATGCAAATGTCAAACCTTAAATCACAATGATTGTTTGAATTCACATGGGTCTATTTTGTGTTTTAAAAATAAATAAAATTGAAAGAAACTGTCTAATTTACTAGGACATTAATTCTGTTTAGTTTCACCATTATTCTAAAAAATCAAGAGTTTTTAAGAAAAAAATCCTGTATTTCACCATAATAATGCCTAAATATGCACGTCAAAAAAATGAGATGTAACTTGAATGTCCATCAACTGAATGCTGAAAAAACATGAATAAAAAGGTTACATATGTCATTGGTTGTACTAAAGATGTTGGTAATCCTATGACATATTTGGAACCATTACAATTACTTTACATATCTTTCACTGCTGAATACAAAAACCATTTATTAAATTATAATACATTCATTTACTCATAGATCATCTGACGTGGAGTGTGATAACACCATGTGATTGATTCATAATGCAAGAGTAGTGCTTACAATGTGTGTCTACAAGGTCTTCCGGCGATGGATTCCTGTCTAGGAGGCTCCTCGTCAAGATCTAATTCGGTAACTAGCTGCAGAACCATGGATTCCATGTCAACATTGACTGCAAAGAACGGATTCTAACCAAGTCTTTCAGTGCATCTGCGTAATGAGAGCTCTCTGAATGCTGGCAGTCTTGGATGCTGAGTTCGTCCTGAGCTGTCTTTATGTCTCTTGACTGTGTAATTCATGTTCACAGCTACTGGGCGATGCCTGTGCCGATGATTCAAAACGTTTCTCTCCGACCTGGAACGTTGGCTGTGGATTATGAGGTCGAGATCTTGAGGTCTGTGCTTTTTCGATTATCAAATGGTATTGGCATCTGTGCACTGGCTTGTGTGGCCGTTTGTTGTATGGCACTGATTGATCGGCAGCTGACGAATGGTGTACTGATGTAAGGACTATAGGGGTTCGGGCATCGAAGTTGTGAATGAAGTCCCATCTGGGTCAGGTATAGAAGCTCGGACCGAGTTTCGGCATATGAACAGCTTCTCAGCCCGTGCTTTCGCCAATAAGAAATGAAATTATAATGCTGTGTGCAGGTTTCAACAAGGGTCAAAGTTTCACAGTTAGACAATAAGAGGCCAGGTTCACGTTGCGGCGTGGAAATTTGGTTACAGGATACAGTAGTTTAAAGGATGCGCTCTACAACCTTCTACAATATTTTCAATTCGTCTTAATTGGCGAATGGACCTCATCTGGTTTTGTTATGACTGGTCCCGCCGGGTCTCACAGAGATTGTGTTGTACACCGGAACATTCACCACTTCGTACTCTTACAAGAAACTTTCTCCTGTTTTTCAAAGCTGGGACGAGACATAATTTCCAGTTTCTTTCTATGGAAAACGTGCACTCCAAGCTCTATCTTAAACGATCTCTTTGTATTTCTTTCCGTAGAACAAATGAATGCATTCAACGTGAGCCAATAGGTGTGGCGATTCTCCCGACAAGGCACAATAAAAAGATTCATCCTTGTGGATTCGGTGCTCAAGGCTCGAAAGATGAGGATACCTCGTGCTTAACCTCGCTTCCCTCGCCTCTCTGCTCATCCCAACAACCAAACAGACTTGGTTATCTGATATCAATTCAGTACTTGTCTACAAGTTTGGCTACATTTTGGGTAGCTGGCTGGTGTGCATAGAGGTCCTCAACTGTTGCAACTGCTGCTAGTAAGACCTGGACACAAGGACTGTTGAAAGCCTAGGGTCCGAAGCATTCCTGAGAGATCTTCCAGAATCAAATGATACTCGCATCATGTCGTTGGAGGGATCCAAGACAAAGAATCGGACATCGAAGCAGCAACTTGTAGCTCAGGGAATCTTCCCAAAGGACACTCTACACAGCGAGCGGTTCATGAGTTGCGTGACGAGCAGCTCACCCATATCCTACTCATCGCGAGCCAGTCAAGCATCCTGCGAAAGGCCCCAAATTATCAACTGGACGGTCTTTCAAGCGAGCCCCATGACTTCAACAATACCGATTGTGGACCTCAATCACACATCCGTGTTTCACCAGACAATCCCGCAGTCAGGCATCGAAATATCTTCCTATTGGGCTTGACCGTCAGGACCACCACACACCCCCCCCTCCCCCCCACACACACTTCACACCAGGCAGCGTCTTCGGCGAACCGGGTCCAGGAAAGGGGAAGGAAGGGACTGGCAGGCAGGTAGGCAGGCGCTGCATGAAGACAAGCTGCGACGCTGAAGGCAGGGGATCATATGGACTGGCTGAAAGGAGGGTCTAGCAAAGCAAAAGCAAGCTCTCGCCACATTCCTCCAGCGATCGGTGCAAGCGCCGCTGCATGGCATGGCACACACAGCCTGACTGTTGCACCCAGCTCTTGGGTGCCATTGGTGTTGTGTAATATCTCTGCAATCAGCCATTGTTATGTATCCCTAGCTAGGCAACTGTTGGCTGTGGATAGTACAAACATCATCTTTTTCCCCTCTTTGGTTTCGGTATCGTTGCTTTGGATCCCCTCCCTCACACCTTGCTGGAAGCCTTTGTAATTGACACCACAGGATTGAGATGGAACCTCTGACAAGATTTTGTCTGGTTTGGTGTGGTTTTCTCGACCTTCAGCACAAGCTGTGTCAGATTGTTTTGCAGTTCTCTGGAAGCAGGAGCATGAAGCTGAGCACCCATGTCTTCATTGCTCTTCAGCCCACATTGTCTGATTTGCTGTTGGAGTCTGATGAAACAGTTTTTTTATTTTTTATTTTTTTAATTTTAAATCTCCGTTTGTCATAATAGTGATGTTGAGATATAAATGTAGAAGAACACAATCATACATGTGGATATTCATCTTATATGAATGTATTAGTAACTGTAGTAATGAAATTTAAGTGGTTGTAAAGTGGAAATCTTAAGCTGACATTGGAATTTTGTGCCGTGCAGCCAATTCATGCACCAAAAGATAATGCATGCAAATTTATATGTTGATATTTCTTAAGGTATTAGGTATTGAAATTTGTAAATTTTAATCTTTGAAAAATATTTTTGAATTCTTGAAATGAATACCTTAAGTTGTTTAATTCTTTAAAATTATGCACATGGAATAAAAATATCATTTTTATGATATTGAGATCTAACATGCATGACATCAATTTTCAAATATTTTCCCATTTGTCACAACATGACCAAATTTTAAAATTACTTTATAATCTCTACAATAATCTTCTTGTACATATTTCTTTGCAAGTTTGATGAAGAATTCAAAGTCTACTTCACATGTTATAAATTATTTATAAACTTTACTTCTAAAATTTAGGAATTCTCATGCATTACCAATCCTACATATACTATGCACATATAAATTTTATACACAATATATTATTATTTTTTTGTTAACCTTAATTCAATGCACCTAAAATAATTTCATAATTCAGTTTCTTCAATTATTTTTTTTGAAGAGTAAACACAAAATTTTAAAAATGTTAAAAAGGTTATCCTATGACTGATTTTAAGATAATGGCAACACATAATAATTTCATTGTTAACAGTATTTATGAATTATCAAAACCTAAATGATGGTAGCTTAAGTTGTATCAACTTATAAGTATAAAAAAATTGGTGAAAACATGTCCTAGAGACTGAAGAGACTAATAACAATTTTTAAAAATACTCATGTGACTCAAAAAGTAAGAGATTTAGTAATTGTTTTGAATGCTTAATACATTTTTACATTCTAATACTTAAACAAATTATGATATATTTATATATATATATACACATTTATATTTTATTGTAAAATACTTAAAATATTTTAGAATCTATATAACTGTTCATAATATTTAAATAATGCAAGAAAATAAATATTTAAAAATTATATCATACTAAAAACTTAAACTTATAATTTTTATAATAATAAAATAATAATATTATATTGGATATTTTTTAAAATTTATGTATTATTCTTGATTTTTAATCATAGCTATCATTAATGATCTATGATTTTAAAAAATTTAAAAATTTATCCATATCTATATATCTATCTATCTATTTATATTATTATCATCTTATGGAATCAAGGACATTCTTTAAGCAAAAAAATTGCATAAAATTACAAAAAAAATCACAATAGAATATCTTAATTTATTGTTGATCTATTAAGCATTTGTTTGATTAAAATCCTAAAATCAAAGATAAAAAAATAACTTATTTAATACTTAGTCTTTATAAAAATAAATAAAATAATTACTTATAAATATTAAAATTTATTATTATATATTTTGATTAATAATATATATATATATATATATATATATATAGAATATTATTTTTAAAAAAACTATTAAAAGATCTATTAAAAAATTACATATTATGATACAACCATTACATAATATCAAATCATTTTAATCATGAAATTTAAAAATAATAGAGTTCAACGACTAATCATTATTTATAATAAAAAAATACATGTAAATTTTTTTTCTATGTTTATTGAAGTATATTATATTTTTAGAATTTATATTTATAATTGGATTGATTTTTTTAAGAAAATCCTTAAAACCTTTAATTAAAACACAGTATCAATTAATCCAAATATAATAGAGGTTTAGAAATATGTTTAGGTCAAAGAAGTAATTTTGTACTTATGTATATCAATTCAAATATAATAGAGCTTTGGAATAAAATTTGTGTCTAAGTAGTAATTGTAAAAAAATAATCTTAAAAAATACATATAAATTTTTTAAATTAATCTTGTTTATTTGTTTTTGTATATTAATTTAAGTTATCATAAATCATTATGCTCCTGAATTTTTATAAATTTTATTTATATATATATATATATATATATATATATATATTTATGTAAATATTTTTTTAATTTAATTTTTAATAACTGAAATAAAATTTGATGTTCATGTTCCTCTTCATATTGTAATTCCAATTATGATATAATAAGTGGTAGTCCTATAAAAATGTAAATAAATTAATAGTGGCAATGATTTTACACAAAAGCAATTTCATCATGAAAATTTTAGAAAAAACATCAGTTTCTAGAATAAGAAGATAAGAAAAAGATTATTACAAGATTCAACTGGCAATAAATTGATTTTATAGTATTGTATATTATATTATTGATATATATTAAACTTCAATATAAAATAGAACTTATATAGGAACTATAATATTTTGCTATATATTATTATTCTCAAACTATATTGGTTGAAAAAGCATAATCCATCTATAGATTGGAGGTTGCAAAGAATAATAATTCCAATAGAAATCTCTACAAAAAAAAATTTGTAAAATATTACAAATTGGTAAGCCTTTATTTATTGAAGTAAGGACTTTTATAAGATTGGCTAAAGAAGGTACACTGTTTGTTATTTATATAACTCCAATTAAAAAAGATATGACTTCATCAACAAATATTTTAGAGTAGTATAGGAAATTTCAAGATATTTTTCAAAAGAAAAATAGTGATATACTACTAAAGCACCAACTATATGATTGTGCTATAGATCTTTAAGAAAGAATACAACCACCTTTTAACCCAATCTATAATCTCTCTCAAAATGAGCTTTTGATATTAAAAGATTATATTGATGAAAACCTTGCAAAGAACTTTAATAGATATTCAAAGTTTCTAGTAGGTGCATTTATACTTTTTGTGAAGAAGAAAGATGGTTCCTCACTTATGTACATTGATTATCAAGAATTCAATAAGATAACAATGAAGAATTATTATCCACTACCATTAATCTCAGAACTTTTGGAACAACTCGGCCAAGCCAAGATCTTTACTAAGATAGATCTTTGTGGAATATATAATTTGATACAGATCAAAGAGAGAGATGAATGGAAGACTACATTTTAGACAAAGTATGGGCATTTTGAATATAATATCATGTCCTTTGGATTAACAAATGTATCCGCTATCTTTCAGCATTTAATGAATGACATCTTTTGAGAGCATTTAGATAAGTTTGTAATGATTTATCTTGATAATATCTTGATCTATTTGAAAAATTTGGAGGAACATGAGGGTTATATTAAGTTAGTATTATAAAAGTTGCAAGATATAGATTTGTATGCCAAATCAGGGAAGTGTGTATTTCATCAACCTAAGATGGAATTTTTGAGATACATCATATCTACTCAAGATTTGGTGATGGATCCCAAGAAGCTAGAGGTGGTTATGCAATAGACTATTTTAAAGATTATAAGAGACATACAATATTTTTTTAGAATTGCTAACTTCTATTGGATCTTCATTAAAAATTACTCTCAAGTTGCTGCTTTTCTTATTTGATTGACATATAAAGACAAGTTAGAATGGGGGCCTCAAGTAGAAAAGGCATTCTAAGACCTTAAGATAGTATTTATTATAGTTCCAATATTAGTATATCTAAACTTTACAAAAATATTTTATATGAAGATTGATACTTTGGATTTTGCATCAAAGGCCGTACTTTCATAAATGGGTATAGATAATAAATTTCATCTTGTTATATTTTATTTTCAAAAAATTTCTATTGCCAAAATTAATTATAAAATCTACAATAAGGAGCTTCTTGATATTATAGATTTTTTTTTTAAGAATAACGTTATTTTTTTGAATGAGCAATGCATATTATGATTGTATATATAGATCATAAGAACTTGGAATATTTTATGTTAGCTCAAATTTTTCAATCTCGCCATAACTTTCTAATTATAAGTTATTTTAGATTTAACAAGACCTTAGAACTTATTTCCTAAGATTTTTGGTGGTTTTATATGTAAAAGGCAGTGAAGGACTTTGTGCTCTCTTATGACATTTGTTCAAGGTCCAAAAATCCTCAACATTGCCGTGATGGACTCTTACAATTCTTGCTTGTTCAAAAATAGTCATGGTCTTCTATCTCAATGGATTTCATTACGAATCTACCGCCATTTAATTCATTAGATAGCATTCTTGTAGTAGTTGATTGACTTACAAAGATGGCTCATTTCATTCCTTGTAAGAAGACTACATTTAGTGAAGAAATAACAAGGCTCTTTTTTGATAAGATATATTGATATTATGGCCTATTGAATGATATCATATTTGATCCAAGATCCCAATTCATATCTAAGTTTTGGAGAAGTTTTTTTAAAGTATTAAAGATAGACATTAAACTTTCTTCGCCTTTCTATCCTAAAATTGATGGCCAAATATAACAAATTAACTAATTTTTGGAGCAGTATTTACAATCCAACATCAACTATCAGCAAGACAATTAGATCTTATATCTACCATTAATAGAGTTTATATGTAATAATATTATTCATGTCTCAATTTAACAAATACCATTTTATTTCAAGTATGGATATCACCCGAAGTTGGATCTATGAAGTATGTCAAAGAACAATAATCTAGCAGCCAAAGGATTTGCAAAGCATCTATTGCAACACCAAAAAACTTTGAAGCTTCAATTGCAAGCAATTCAAGATGCTTACAAGGTATTTGCAGATAAATTCAAAAATCAACTGCCTATTTTTTATATTAAAGATAAGATATGGCTTCTTTGACATAATATCAAGACCAAGCGGCCATATAATAAGTTGAATTATCAAAGACTAGGACCATTTTCTATCTAGAAGCACATTAATCTAATTACATATCACTTAGAACTACCATCTTCTATAAAGATACATTCAATTTTTAATGTCTCTCTTTTAGAATCTTTTAGAGAGTCACATATTTTGGAAAGAGTACAATAATCATTGCCTAGTATCAAAATCAAAGACTATGAAAAATACGAGGTTGAAAAGATATTTGATTCATGGCAAAGGTGGGACAAATTGGAATATCTTGTTGATTAGCGAGGCTATAATATTAATGAGCGTATATAGAAATTAGCCAAAAATCTCATCAATGTGCCTTAAAAGGTATAGAAATTTCATTGACTCTATCTCTACAAATTCAAATGTGTTTGATGATAACTTCTTGGTGAAGATTGAATTTAAGGAATATTTATAAGAAAAATTCAAGCCTTCATTAGTATGTAGTCATTTGTTCCAAGATAGAATAGAGTGGTAGAAGCAAGTTAGTCACCATATCAAACCTTTAAGCATTGAAAGAATAAGATTCAAAAGATTCACTTGCCACGCAAGCTTTGAATGAACCAGTGTAATTTTTATAGTCTTTAATTGAATAAAGTGGGCACAATACATTTCATAGTGGCTTCATAGTTGATAAAAGTAGCTTGAGAAGCTTCATAGTCAGTGGAAGGAGTTGAAGAAGCTTCCCAATTGGTCAAAGCTACTCGAGAAGCTTCTTAGTTTGTTAGAAGCCTCTTAAGAAGCATCCTAGATAGAGATATATATGGGAATTGAGGCTGAAGAGTTCTTCAGTCTTAACAATGCATCTCTTGGAATTCTAGCTCACCTTTGTTGATGTAGTTTGTATATTCATTTGTTTAATTTAAGTTCTTATTGATTTCTTCTTAAAATCTTATTTTGGTTTAAGTCTCTTGCTCTATATTTTTGTATCCTTGACATCCAATTAAATTACTACTTTCTTTTATAACTATAATAACAAATACACAAATTTTAAAATTATCAAAATTTATCAATTTAAAAATTTTATTACTTATTATATAATTTAATATTTTCACATTCAAATAGATTAAAAATATTAATAGAATAATCAAATTTAAAAAATAATATATGATAATTAAAATTATAATTATAATTATAAATTTATTTTTAAAATTTTAAAATATATATATATATATATTATAAAAATCATATTTTTAAATAATATATGATAATAAAAATCATATTTTTTAAATTCAAGAAATATTTTTTAAATTCAAGAATTATAATCCAAACTAATTTTTAAAATATATTCATATTAATATGTAATCTACCAAAGTTAATAATGCCATGTGCTTTCAGCACCGTTTTAAATAAGAAATAAATTTAATAATATATATTTTTACTAATGCCAATGTTATTTGTTCACTGAAACATTTTTTATCTTCTACTTATTTTTTGATGTTCTTTATATTGTCCATGTCTATCAGAACTTTTATATATATATATATATATATATTGAATTTTAAAATTTTCAATAAATGATTTTACTTTGAACTTTAAGTGATATTCCAAAGGTTTTGATAGTTGTCAAATAATTTATTACAATTTGGTGTCATAATATTCTAAATGAACAACTTCAAAATTAAACTCTAGGATATCAGATGCACTTAAAAAAATAGCATTTGTAACTTCTTGTTAGTAGTGCTCTTGTTCTTACTATTGTTACCTTCCTTCTCCTTCTTATTTGTTTTATCTTTTTTATTTTATTTTTATTTCATCTTCTTCTTTAGGCATTCTTGGAGGAATTTTTATTAAAATTAAAAAAAAAATCATTGAATATAAATGCAACCTAATTGTGAACCACCTAAAAAGAAAGAGACAAAGGGCTTCTTTACGTCCTTCATTCTAGCCAATCAAATGTCTCACATGTGGTGGTGTGAACACATACACAAGCCTGCATCCATCTATCTATTTTGTTTCATTTGTTGAAAGCTAAGGAAAGTGATGGCACCAAAGAATTGGCCCAACACCCCATCATTAGAGTATACATAAATATAAATACATAAATATATATACATTTGTATGTTTTTCTTTTTCTTTTTTAACCCAGACTAGAGTGGAAAATAAAAAGACCAAATCAAGGTTGTTGAAAGATCTTTTTGCTATGGATTTCTGGGATACTCAATG
The DNA here is from genome assembly GCA_036785485.1 of Physcomitrellopsis africana. NCBI lineage: Eukaryota > Viridiplantae > Streptophyta > Bryopsida > Funariales > Funariaceae > Physcomitrellopsis > Physcomitrellopsis africana. The sequence continues at coordinate 147,363 of JAWRVF010000262.1, forward strand.
CCTACTAAATGATGAAGAATTAGAAAGTAAATAGGTTGACCATGTTGGCAGAATGCCTACTACTTTTGTCTTTCTCTGCCCTTTTCCATGATGCATTTTCCTTTTCTCAATCCCTTTTTATATTTTTTTTATAAATAATGAATTCCATGGCACTGCCCATGGACTCACATGCTGACCAATATTGAGTTCTCCAAATTGCATGTTTATTTCTGTAGGTATGTATGTATGTGTGTAAATGAATGAAGCAAAATAGAACATTCTGTTTGTGATGATGGGCCTTATGTAAGTTTTGAAGTAAGAGTTAAGAAGAAGATGGGAAAATCCCAGCTCTTACTCTCAGAATCCAAAGCATTTACTTTACACTTGTGCTCAAGAAGTTATGTGTATATTTTATTAGTTGGTTTGCACATAGTTTAGTATATTTTCTTTGAATTACAATCACTTATAAGACTGTGGCATTTGGAAAAATGATGATGGAAGAAAAATAAAATTTTAAAAAAGTAGATATCAAGAGAGGAAAATGGGTCAATAAAAAACCTTATTAAAAAATGCACATAAACTAGACTGGTACTAATGGATTTCTTTGATACTTCCAAAAATTTTAAAATAGAGAATCCAAAAACACTACATTTATGGTTTTGGTAGTTGCTGTTGTCAAAATAATTGAAAAAAATACTTTAAAGTGTTTTTTCAATTTAAAATTTAAATATAATTAAAAATTTATATATTTATATATATAACTATTTTAATTAAAAATAGCAATAAGTTTGAAATTTTTAATGTATTTATAGATAGTTTTTTTGGTATTCTATGTGGTTTTTGTATTAAAAAATAATGGTTGATATTTATTTATTTTATTTTGAAAGTAAAAAATTATATGCATTTTCATAAAGAATATAATGTTAGAATTTTTTTCTTAAATATAATAATAAAATGTTAGTTTTAAAAAATTATTCTCTATAATAAATAAATATATATATATATATATATATATACAAATATAGAAAAATAAATTTTAAAATAAAAAAAATTATTATTATATTGAAAAAATTCTATAACTATTTAAATATTTATTAATATATTGAATGGAATAAGATGATATTGGAACATATTATTAACTTGATTCTTTATTATTCTTTAGTGGGATTTGTTTCTCTATTAGTAAATTTTTATTATTAATAAGTTTTACTAAAAAAAATTATTAAATACTTATGAGACTTCACCTTGTCTTAGATACATAAGTTTCTATCATTCTAAAAAATAGTTGTTTAGATATATATGTTCAATGTATATTATTTTAAGAAAATATCAGCTTTTTTGTATTAACTTGCAATCTTTTGATAGTTTGAGGTTAATATGAACCTTGTACTTTTGGAGAACAAAAAAGATAGAGGTAAATTAGGATAAAATGAGGCTTTAGCAATATTCCAAGTGAAGCAATTTGACTAGTTTTTTCTTCAATTTTTAAATGTCTGAAAGGCTACTAAGGCATATCAATATAAGTAATCCAAATTCTTTATAGAAATAAGATTTTTTTTTTTTTTTCTTGAAATATAAGAAGATATATATTTTTATTAATTATAATAATTAAGTATATTTAATATCCTAGATAGAGCAATTATAACAAATAAATTATACTTATGTTAAAAAAGGGTATAATTCTATTTTAAAGAAGAAGAATCACTTTCATTTAGGCCTAATTTATTCTCTCTAATCTAAGTTTTTTTAAACTTTTGGAGTAGATTAATCTCATTCTAGGATCTTTTATATATTATTGCTAAGATTTTTATTAATATGCTTTATTGTAATTAATTATCTTTTATCAAATTATTAATATAGTTTTATTTTTAAGCTAAGATTCTTGTTTGAAAATAAGATTGTTTTATTGTTCCTAGATAGTTAAAAAAACAAACTCCTATCAAGAGCTCTAAACTATCAAAAAGATTCCATATGAAGTTTTTTGAAATAAAGTCCAACTTAGTAATTTAGTCAAAGATTAGGATATTGTGTTTACATGTTTAAAGGCTTTACTGAGCAATGACTTTGTAATTGTGCATGAAAGAAGGCCCAACAATAGTAGGATCTAAGGTGTTGTGAAGTTTATTTAGTATAAAAATCTAAGGATCTTTTTTTGAGATAAAGGTAGCTTAGAAATGTAAATAGATTGTTGCACATTGTAATTTATATTAAATACATTAGCATTTATATCTCTTGCTTTACTTTCAAGTATTTTGAACATATACAAAGGCTAGTGTAGATTTTTTTAAAAATAAAAAGACCAATTCAATCTTTATTTGCAAAGATTTTTGAATCATTATGTAATATTTTTTTCAATTATTAGAGAGTTTGTACAAGTATAAAGTCTTATATATAATGCTCTGATGGAAATAGAAAATACTTTGTTTTTGCTTCTTGTTAAAGGCATACACTTTGGAAGTTCATAGAACCTTCTAGAATATTTTAGAAGTTTTTGGGTTAGTGAAAGTTAGTTGAGAAGCTTTTTAATTAGTGAAAGTAGCTCGAGAAGCTTTGTAATTAATAGAAAGAGCTTGAGAAGCTTCCAAGTCGGTAGAAGGAGCTCAAAAAGCTTTTTAGTTGGTAGAAGTTGTTCAAAAAGCTTCCTAGTTGGTAGAAGCTGCTTGAAAAGCTTTTTAGTTTAATAGAAGTTGCTCAACAAGTATCTTAGATAAGAATATATATGAAAGTCAAGGCTAAAAAATTCTTTAATCTTGACAATGCATCTCTTGGAATTCTAGCTTATCTATTTTGATATTGTTTGTGTATTCATCTGATTAATTCAAATTCTTGTTGGTTTCTTCTTGAAACCTTCTTCTGGTTCAAGTCTCTTGCTCTATATTCTCATGTTGTTGGCAATTTGTCAAGATTACGTTCATCTTACATATTAGAATTGGATCCTTCTTATTAGAGAATATATTATTCTTCTTCTTCAAGGTATATCAATGCTTTAAAGGTTGTAGATTACTTTTCTTTAAATTGATATTTTCTTCATCACAATATTAAAGCTTTATCCTTCTTGTGAGAGAGTGGATCACCTCTCTCCTTGAAGGTCTTAAAGCATATTAGATGTTGTGGATTACTTTTTTTTAAATTGATATTGTCTTCTTATAGATTCATTTTTTCTTTCTCTTAAAATAGTTGGAGGTCTAGACATTAGAATGAACAAATCTTTTGAGTCCAAGTTAGATGTCATTATAAGTGCTGTTACTACTTTATCTGCTAGGATTGTAGAGATTGAAGGGATTATTACAAAACTTCATAATGATGCAATATCTACAATATCACAATCTTGATTGCACCTACTTCTAACCTCTATACTTAAAGATGCAGCACTATTTATGCTATATTAAAAAAATCCATTTGTTCAGCAACATAAGAAACTTCAAGTTAGTCTTTTAGAGAAATGTAATGATATGTATTCAAAGTTTTGAGGATTTGTCAATCAAATTTTATTGATAATAGTTCTACAACTTGATACTTATTCAATAAAAGAATCATGGGTTGGATTGGTTGGTACCTTGCTTATAGAGCAAGCATTATCATGATTTGCTCTTTTATTTGAAAAGAGATCACCAATTTTGAGTAACTTTAAAGTTTTCATGGAAGCATTTACAGGACATGACAATGATTATTAAGCAGGAGTTAAAATCCAAGCATTGTGTCAAGGGGCACGCTTTGCATCAGTCTATACATTTGATTTTAGGCAACTAGCATATTACATCAATTGAGATAAAGAAGCCTTAATGAGTTAATTTAATGGGAACTAAGAGATGATGTGAAGGATTTGTTATTAATGCTTTTGGATCTATAATTGCTTAATAAAGCCATTAGCCAAGCCGTGAAATATGATAATCAATTATTCCAATGTCATCAAGATCAATATTCATGGGCTTTAGTAAGACAATACACAATTTGGCACATTCATATTACATTGGTAAGCATTCTAAATTCACATTCAAAAGTAGAAGATATACAATTTGATATAATATATTTCAAACCTCTTAGTCCATAAAAAAAGAAGTATCAGAAGGAAAAAGATCTATGCTTGTATTATGTAAAAAAAGCCACAAGATTGGTAATTATTCAAAGAAATAAAATTAATATATCACCAAAATCAGGAGTGCAATCATTCAAGAAAACAAAGATGTTTAGCTACAATAAGGATTATGTGGCTAGACAATTCAATATTGCAAAATTATTTAGATTCCTCTCTTTTTACTCAACTTGCTTGTTGCTTTACAATTCTTTTTTTTTTTGGCCCTTAGAAGCTTCAGATAATTGCCTTATTGGATTCAAGGACATCCGCTTGTTTCTTAGATGAGGCATTTGCTAAGCTTCATAAAATTTTTTTAATATAGAAATCTAAACTTGTTCATATAAAAGTAATAGATGGACAATTCTTATCCTCTGATAGTGTCATCCATGAAACAACATCTATAGAAGTATTGTTTGAAGATCACAACAACCAAATTATATTTAATATTATTAAGATTGCTTCAAATCTTATTATTCTTGGACTTTCTTAGTTGAAAAAGTATAATCCATCTATAGATTAGAGGTTGCAAAAAATAACATTTCTAATAGAAATCCTTGTAAAAAAACTTCATAAAAAGTCACAAGATGGTAAGCTTTTATTTGTTAGAGCAAAGACTTTTATAAAATCAGTAAAAAAAGATATATTATTTGTTATTTATATGACTTCAACTAAAAAAGATATGACTTCATTGTCAAGTATTCTAAAGCAATATATCAAATTTTTAGATGTTTTTTAGAAAAAAAATATTGATATATTATTGGAGCACCAATCCTATGATTGTGCTATAGATCTTTAGGAAGGAATGCAACCACCTTTTGGCCCAATTTATAATCTTTTTCAAAATGAATTTTTGGTATTGAAGTATTATATTAATGAAAATCTTGCAAAGAACTTCATCAAGCATTCAAAGTCTCCAACATGTGCACCTATATTCTTTGTAAAGAAGAAGGATGGTTCTTTGTATATATGTATTGATTATTAAGGATTAAATAAGATAATAGTAAAGAATCATTATCTACTATTGTTAATTTTAAGACTTTTGAAACAACTTAGCGAAGATAAGATCTATATTAAGATAAATCTTTATAGAGCATACAACTTGGTACGGATTAAGGAGGGAGACAAATGGAAGACCGCATTTTGGATAAAGTATGGACATTTTGAATATAATGTCATGTCTTTTGAACTAACAAATATACCCACTATCTTCCAATATTTAATAAATGATATTTTTTGAGAGTACTTAGATAAGTTTGTGGTGATTTATTTTGATGACATCTTGATCTACTTGAAAAATTTGAAAGAACACAAGGGATATGTTAAGTTAGTATTATAAAAGCTATAAGATATAGGTTTGTATGCCAAGCTAGAAAAATATATATTTCATCAATTAAAGATGGAATTTTTGGGATACATCGTATCTATTGAGGATTTGATGATGGATCCTAAGTACCAAGGATACAAGAATATAGAATAAGGAACTTGAAACTAGGACAAGATTTTCAAAATAAAACCAATAAAAACTTGGATTAAACAAATGAATACATGAACAATATCAAGAAAGGTGAGTTAGAACTCTAAGAGATGTATTGTCGAGACTAAAGAATCCTTCACTCTCAACCCTTATATATACTCATGTCTAGGATGCTTCTTGAGCGGCTACCATCAGACCAAAAAGCTTCTCAAGCAACTTCTACCAATTGAGAAGCTTCTTGAGCTCCTTCCACTAGCTCGGATACTTCTTGAGCTCCTTCTATTAATTGGGAAGCTTCTTGACTGACTTTCACTAACTAGAAAGCTTCTCAACCGACTTTCATTAATTTGAGAAGCTTCTAAAATGTCCTAAAAGGTTTTGTGAACTTTCGAAGTATATGTCCTTAACATCACTCCCTTCTCTAGTAACGAGTTCCAAGAGGAGCTCAATCTTATTACATATGTAAAAAATCAAAAATACGTTGTATTAATAAAGCTATATATTTTGTTCTCTATTCTTGGGCAATAGGTTCTATTAGTCCTTGAAGAAATTGCCTATGGCCTTGAGCTATTATCTCCGTTGTTGAGATATTCTATCCAAGGATTTGATCTTCATTGTGGCCTTCAAAACATCCTCCAAATAAAATCTCAAGACTAAAAGGATTCACCTTTCTAAGCTCAAGCAATATTATTAAAGCTTGAGAATTGGAATCAAGACTTGCATGGTTGAATCTTATTTCTAATGGCTTCACCCAGGGTCGTACTTGGCACTGGAATGTGTTGTCTTCACTTTGCTCAATTAAAGGCTGTAAAACCTATACTGGTTCATTCAAAGCTTGCGTCACAAACAAATCTTCTGAGTCTTATTCTCTCAATGCTTGAAGATTTGACATGGTAATTAGCTTGCTTCTTCTATTTTTTTCTGGATGACTACATACTGATGAAGACTTTAGTTTAACTCTCTCCCTCTTTATGAGTATTCTGTGGATCCAATCTTGACTAAGAAGGTATCATTGAATACATTTGGATTTATGGAAATAGCGTTGATGAAATTCCTGTACCTTTTGAGGTACATTGGCGAGATTTGTAGTCAATTCTCATATGCGCTTATTAATATCATAGCCCCACCAATAGACAAGGTATTCCAATTTGCCCCATTTTTGCCGTGATTCAAGTACCTTTTCAATCTTGTATTCTTTATGGTCTTCAATTTCAACACTAGGTGATAATTGTTGTATTCTTCTTGGAATGTGCGATTTTCTATAAGGTTCTAAGAGAGAGATATGAAAAACTAGATGTATCTTCATGGCGGATGGTAATTCCAAGCGATATGCCACTGGATTGATTTGCTTCTGGATAGAAAATGGCCCCAATCTTCAATAGTCCAACTTATCACATGGCCGCTTAGCCTTGATATTTCATTGAAGAAGCCATATCTTATGTCCAATATAAAAAGTAGGCAATTGATTCTTAAATTTATTTGCAGATGCCTTGTAAGCATCTTCAATTGCTTGTAATTGAAGCTTTAAGGTTGTTTGGTATTTCGATAGTTGTTTTGCAAATCCTTTGGCCATTGGATTGTTATTCTTTGGTGTGGTCCACAGGCAAAGCTTCAGATGATATCTATACTTGGAGTAAAATGGTGTTTGATGAGTTGAAGTATGAACAGTATTATTATATACAAACTCCGCTAATGGTAGATAAGAGGTCCAATCATCTTGTTGATAATTAATGCTACATTGTAAATACTACTCCAACATTTGATTAATTCATTCTGTTTGGCCGTCAGTTTGAAGATGGAAAGCCAAAGAAAGTTTAATATCTACCTTCAATATTTCAAAAAGACATTTTCAAAACATAGATATGAACTGGGGTCCTCAATCAGATACGATATCATCTGATAAGCCATGATATCGATATATATTATTGAAAAAAAGCCTTGCTGTTTCTTTACTAGATGCAATTTTTTTACAAAAGATGAAGTGAGCCATCTTTGTAAGTCTATCAACTACTACAAGGATACTGTCCAATTAATTGGATGGCAGTAGATCTGTAATGAAGTCCATTGAGATAGAGGACCATAACCGTCTTGGAATGGATAAGGATTGTAACAGTCCATAAGGGTGATATCAAGGATTCTTGGACCTTGAACAAGTATCACAAGAGAGGACAAAGTCCTTTACTACCTTTCACATTTGAAGCCACTAAAAATCTCAAAAAATAAGTTCTAAGGTCCTACAAATTTCAAAATGACCCGCAATAGGAAAGTCATGGTGAGATTGAAGAACACATAGTCGTATTGGTCCTTCTGGGATACACAAACATTCTTCAAAGTATAAAAGATCTTCCTCAAATTTGAACTTATCAACATTTTTTTTCAAACGATGCTTGACATCAAAAATCAAAGCATCATTAATAGTTGCAGTACACACCTCATTGACAAAATTAGAATCCATAGACACTGATGCAATAGTGACACAAAGGCAAAATTGCTCTGATTTTAACAAAGTTGTATATTGTTGATCAAATGCTGCCTCTCCTATCGTTGGTATAAGATATGATCTTTTTGATAGAGCATCAGACAATCCTTGTTGCTTCCCAGGGCGATAAATGATGACAAAGTTGAATCGAGATAGCAACATATTCAGTCAAGCTTGGTGGTGATTAAAAATCCAAGCTGACATAAAATATTCTAAATTCTTGTCATTTGTATATATAGTCACAAGATGCATTGTTCCTTCAAGAAAATGATGCCATTCTTGAAAAGAATCCACAATAGCAAGAAGTTCTTTATTATAGATTTTATAATTAATTTCGACAGCAAAGAACTTTTAGAATGAAATGCAATAGGATGGAATTTGTCGTCTATATCCATTTGTGAAAGTATCGCCCGTAGTGCAAAATTTGAAGCATCAATCTCCAAATAGAATGCCTTTGTGAAATCTGGATGCACCAATATTGGGACTGTAATAAATGCCATCTTAAGGTCTTGGAATGCTTTCTCCACTTAAGATCTCCATTCTAACTTGTCTTTATATATCAATCGAGTTAGAAAGGTGACAACTTGAGAGTAATTTTTGATGAAGATCCAATAGAAATTAACAAATCCAAGGAAACATTGTACATCTCTTACAGTCTTTGGAATGGCCCATTGTATAACCGCCTCTACCTTCTTAGGATCCATTGTCAAACCTGTATCTATTAAAGGTTTGACATATAATGTTTGGTTAAATACATATTTTTCCGGTTTGGCATACAAATCCGTATCTCGCAGCTTTTATAATATCAGCCTGACATGCCTCTCATATTCTTCTAGATTTTTTGAATAGACCAGGATATGATCAAGGTAGATCATCACAAACTTGTCTAAATACTCTTGAAAGATATCATTCATTAAATGCTAGAAGATAGCGGGTGCATTTGTTAGTCTAAAAGGTATGAGATTATATTCAAAATATCCATACCTTGTCCGAAAAGCGATCTTCCATTCATCTCCCTCATTGATCCATACCAAGTTGTATGCTTTGTAAAGATCTATCTTAGTATAGATCTTGGCTTGGCCGAGTTGTTCTAAGAGTCATGAAATTAACGGTAGTGGATAATAATTTTTTACCATTATTTTATTCAATCTTCAATAAATAATGCACATTCGTAAAGAACCATCTTTCTTCTTCACAAAAAATATAAGTGCGCTTGTTGGGGACTTTGAATGCCTAATAAAGTTCTTTGCAAGATTTTTATTAATATAATCTTTGAATATCGTAAGTTCATCCTGAGAAAGATTATAGATTGGGCCAAAAGATGGTTGCGTCCCTTCTTGAAGATTGTAAAATGGGTAGGAATTTTAGGATTTACAATACATAGTTTGTAGGATTAAGAATAGGCAGGAAGCCGATGAATGGTCAATTTAGAAGGCAGAATGGATGAGGAAGTTAAAAAAAGTAGTTATCATTAGTTGTGAAGCAGTTAATATAGACGGGACAAGGTTAAATCGATTTGGTACGGGGGAGTCGGGACCAGACTGAGATAGTCTTAAGCCGGGATAAGCTTGGTGCTACCTCTCTCTTTTCTTTTGTTAGACTGTAGTAGAGGATCCGGATTCTATTCCGAAGGATTATACCATGTCAATGATGAAGTATAGTAATAAAACAAAAAATTTATATATATGTGGATGAGTAAGAAATTATGATTTTTTGTTATGTGAAGTTCTTTGCGGTGAATTGGAGGTTGAGGACCGGCTATATCAATGAAGTTCAGTTGTGGATGTGAGTATCATGCCGTATTAATTGTGAGAGTTGAGCGGTGGAAAATATTGGAGTAACAATTTGTTTCGAGAGACGTTATAGGTGAGGAATTATTTCCAGTGATTGGAGAAAGAAGCGGGTGTATGTAGTCTGTGGAATTGGTGCAACATTGCTAATTGTTGTTAAGAATTCGGAAGAAGACAGAAGATTACAGTAGGAGTATTGGTAGAGGATTGTATCACAAAATATCTTTAGCTGCGGAATAGCAAAATCAATAGAGTGGACGGTAGTATTTTAGAAAAAAACGTGTACATGTATATTGGACTGTAATATTCAGTAGATAGTTAATTATGTGACCCTAATAGTTTAACTCCATGCGGATAGTCTCTCCCTGTGTTCGAATCTCCCTTTACAGATTTACTTTGGGCAATATTGGTAGAGTAAGTGAGACAAATGAGAACAACATTTTGGCGCCACTGCTGGGGATTGACAATAGTATTGAGTGTTAGGAATTAACTGCCGAATGAGTAGTTAAATTAGTATTGGAAAGCAATATCAATAATAGATGATGAAAGATTATGGTTAATAAAAATGAGAACATTGCTTGGAGAAAAATACGTTAGTCGAAAGGAAGACAAGAGAGAACACAAGTAAGAAATTTGTTGCGAAACAAGCAAGAACGGAAGCTAAAAAGAAAGTGTCAACAGAGTTGGATTAAACCATGGTTGCATGCCTGTCGGCACATCCGAGCATACCAAGAATATGAAAGATCTTTGTATATTCAGACATATATATCGTTAAAGAAATTGCCAAAAGCACTCGTGGATAACTCCGCGAGTAGCCCAGTATATCTCTTGAGCCCATTAACGGAAAGAGAATGGAGCACAAAAGAATTGGGTACTCCATTGGATACTTTCCTAATAGTGGATACAGCCGATTCTAGCAAGGCTAGTTCTTCAGTAGGAAATGTATTACTTGCCAGTAAAGGCTAATATAGTGTATTCCAAAATCCGTCGTTTTTACCTCAACTTCAATCAATAAAATTATTTACAAATAATAATATCAAATTGCGGAGGTCGGAAAAAACAATTGAGGAAGGCAGAATTTATTTTAATAAGGAAGTAAGTAAAACATTGTCACCTTCAATGGTGGCGGGAGGTCCACCAATACTAATTGCGGTACAAATAGGTGCGGTGGGTGATCGCACAACTAGCGTAGCTCCATTACCTATCTTTAGGGGTTTGCGAGGAGCTGATCCAGATCAACACTTGTCTCAATTCTTGACCGTATGTGTAGCGAATAATGGTAGAACTGAAGATATTTGATTAAGATGGCTGCCATCGACCTTGAAAGAAACGGCATTTGAATGGTATAATCGCCAACCCGTGGGACAATTTCCTAATTGGGAGGCATTGAAAAATACATTTTTGACTCATTTTCAACCAATAGGATTTGAAGAACGTCTTAGAGAAAGATTATTGAATATCAAAATGGTATCGGGAGAAGCGGTGTAGTCATATTATGGCCGAGTAGTAGATATCCTTCAAAAATGGCCAAATAACCAAATGTCGGACTCATTTGTTATGTCTATATTGATTAATAGACTATACCCACCAGAATTGAAGATGTTTGTAAAGGAGGCCCAACCTGCGACTATGGCTGCCTCACTTGACCGAGCTAAGGTATGGTAAGAATGTCATTATGACCAATTCTTAACCTTAGGAGCCACAATGATTCTATCTCAAGGAGGGTATCAAATACCAACCTGGAATGAAACAATGAATAGTTATCCTAGGACAATTGACTACGACGCAAATCTTAGTGTCAATCCGGAAGGGATAGTGAATATTGTTCCATTGTAGGCTGTACCACCAACAACTACAGTTTTATATTCTCTATTTTTTCCATATGAAAAACCAATATCTACAAAAGAGTTATCTAATGAACTAGTTTGAAAGGATCCAAATGAAACTTTGTTGTTAACTTTGACAAAGAAGATGGACGAGTTGGCTATTAATCTGGCAAAGGATAAGAAAAAGAGGCATAAACCGACTAATATGCGCCCCAATATTTGGTGCAATAATTGTAAGGGGCAAGGCCATTTAGTAATACAGTGCCCTTCACCACCCCAAATGATTGTGCAATATATATTTTGTGGAGGTAAGTATGTAACCACCAATTGCTGGAATTTAAAAAGGCAACAACAATCAAAAAATCAGACCATGATTCAACCGACTTCGTGGGATGTTAATCAAGTTTAGATAGGAAATAGGTTTGGTTGGAACGGGAATCATCCTATAAAACAAAATAGAAATTTCTATAATTTTCAAAATTCTGAGTATAATCAAGAAGGTCACCCCAATTCTCAAGGTTTTGTGTAAAATCAGCAAGGACAACCCCAATATCCACCTATTCAAAATCTAATTTCAGATCCTATAATACCAACTGATCGGCCGGGATCCTTTATCCATCAAACTTGGAACAAGCCTAGCCGGTATATACCAGTTGAGACATCCCATATTCCAGATGGAAGAGAAAGAAGACCACTTCGATGCTATCGATGCAGGCAGCTTGGACACTATACTAGTGAATATCTCAATCCTAGAGCCAATGATGATTATACTCCAGTATGTGGAAATTATAAGCAATCTGGACATATTTACTAGCAGTGCAATGTTCCGTTTAATGTTAATAACCGAGATCAGCGTATCCAGTTGCAAAGTAAGATGGAAGACAATAATTGAGTTCCACAAGATTCTCTGGTAAACCGGGTGGAATGCATCCATGCAGTACTTATTTGGGCCCAGCAAAAGGGAAAAGATCCAATTAAACAATTGGAAGTACCAGTTACAGACCAGTGTAAACTATTGAATGGTACTCCAAATCTAACACCAGTATCAAAGATATTACCAACGAATGGATCCAATTCGTCTATGTAACTTGAGGATGTCCTTAGCCCCAAGATATTGATTCAACCAAAACCAGTACCAATATCTTCAAAGTTTCAAGAGCCACCATATCCATTAAAAGATCCTCTCATGGAAAAGAATTACGACAAAGTCCATTCAGCAGTTTTAGTTGCAAATTCCGTAAGAAAATTATCTCAAGGGGTCAAATTAAAACCCATGAAAAAAAAAAAGGCCTTAGAAATCATTGCCAATATGAAACCATATGATATTATGAAAGATTTGGATGAAATTAAACCTCTTATTACAATGAAGCAATTGTTAGCAGTTGCACCAAAATGTCGTTCTATATTGAATTTCTCGTTAATACGACATAGAATTCGTAATAAAGAGATTTATGAGGTTAGTTTGAATCCCAATCCGGGAGCACCAACTATCGATGTATCAATTGATAGTATTCTCATTCTTGGAATTCAAGTAGATGGTGGCTCTAGTATGAACTTAATGAATGCCGATACAATGGAGGAGTTGGATTTAAAACAATTAGTACCCACGACATTGGTATTAAAAATGGCAGATCATAGTAAGATAAAATCAATGGGTATCTTACGCAATATTAATACTGTAATTGCAAGAATTACGTATGAAATTGATTATATTGTTTTTCGATCACAGAGTTTCACTTTAATATATCCAATACTATTGGGTCGGCCGTGGCTATATCAAGCCAAAGCTAGGAACGATTGAGGTCGTGGAACGTTAACTATTGAGGAGAGTAATGACAAGATTGTTTTATAGATGTACCTAGTTCAATATCATGGGAAGTCTCAAATTATGGGCACAAAAGCAACATCTGAAGATGAGGGCCAATTTGAGGCAGAGTATGACGAAGTTAATAATGCGATGCAAATTGATATGAACCCCGTTCACATGCGGAAATAAAGTGTGTTACACCAGTATGGAGGGCCAGGGGAATATTTTTTGTATAAAGAGAGTGCAGAGAATTCTGACGATGTCATTGCGGACTGAATGAATAATTGTGCGGTAAATGAAATCGGTACATTGGAACCAGAATTGGGTAAGTCCGATTTGTCGGACCATATGACGGATTAAGAGCAGAAGGTGCAAATCAATCCGGGGGTTAAAGAGGAATCTATGTGCCAATCCATTAACTTGGGTTCCAATAAAACACCCCAGATTATCAAAGTATACATGAGTATTACGGATACAGAACTGAAAAATTGGAAAGAATTCTTTCTAAATCATAAATCTGCTTTTGCTTGGTCGTATGCAGATTTAAAAGGTATTCCTGCCAAAGTTTGTGAGCATCAAATTACCTTAGAGGAAGATGCTACACCAGTTCGTCAAAGAGAATATCGTCTTAATCCAAAATATTCTCTCATGGTCTAGGAGGAAGTAGATAAACTTTTAGATGTGGGCTTCATATATCTAGTCCCGTATAGTGAATGGATTTCATCAATTGTGATAGTGCCGAAGAAAAATGGAAAAATTCATATCTGTCAAGACTTCCGTAAATTAAACGCGGCTATCAAGAAGGATTATTTTCTTTTATTTTTTATGGATAGTATATTGAACGCAGTAGCTGGGCATGAATGTTATTCCTTTTTGAACGGATTCTCGGGTTATAATCAAATAAAAATTGTAGAAGAGGACCAGTTAAAGACTACTTTTACTACAGATTGGGGCACATTTGCTTATAAAGTGATGCCATTTGGGTTATGTAACACCCAAGCTACATTTCAAAGGATAATGATGCAAGCCTTTCAAGACTATTTATGATTATCAAAGGAGATATTTTTAGATGATTTTTGTACATTCAGTACAACAGCAAATCATTTGGAATGTCTTGATAATTGTTTGGACCAATGTGATAAATATGGGATATCTTTAAATTCTGAGAAATGTCAATTTGGCATACTATTGGGGAAGCTTTTGGGACACATTATTTTTGCGGCTGGTATCCCTACTGACCCAGATAAAGTTATTCGTATATTGGCTTTACCAAAGCCAAAAATAATGTCTGGTGTTTGAAGTTTTGTAGGCCATGTTAGCTATTATAGGCGATTCATTCATTTATTTGCAGAAATATGTCAATTGTTAACAAATCTCTTAAAGAAACTGCCATCGGATGGATCTAGTCCAATTTGGACTAAAGAATGTACAGTTGCGTTTGAGGAGTTAAAACAAAAATTGGTGTCAGCACCAATACTTGTTGCACCTTGTTGGACAAAACCCTTTCATGTTTATGTTGATGCCTTGAATATTGCTATTGGATCCGTATTAAGCCAGAAAGATGAAAAGCATTGAGATCGTCCCATCTATTATGCTAGTCGACAATTTGTTGCTGCGGAACGAAATTACACTACAACTGAACGGGAAGCCTTGGGCATGATCTATTCTGTCCAGAAATTTTGGCATTATTTGCTTGGTTATCCATTTGTATTTTATATCAATCATGATGCTCTTAAATATATGATTAATAAACCTCAATTGAGTGGACGCATTGCTCGATGGATGTTACTTCTTCAAGAATTTAATTTCACTATTAATGTTCGACCTGGAAAGAAACATGCCAATGCAGATCATTTATCTCAATTGTCTAATATATTTGGTAATGAACCTATCAATGATATACTTCCTAATACGAAATTATTTGCTGTCGACGTGATCATCCCAGAATATAGTGAATTGATCCAGTATCTGACATTTCAGACATTTCCACCTACATATAGTGAGAAACTTAAGAAACGCTTGATTTTAAAAAGTGCTCCATATACGATGATTGGAGACACCTTCTATAAGCAAAGGAGAGATGGAATTCTAAGCCGCTGTATTTTTCAAAGTGAAGTACGTAATATATTGGAAGGATGTCATTTGGATAGTTGTGGAGGGCATTTTGCCAGTGACAACACTACCTGCAAAGCTTTAATGGCTGGATATTGGTGGCCAATAATGTTCTCAGATGTACACCAATACATCTGACGTTGTGATCCTTGTCAACGTATTGATAGACCTACAGGAACTTCTGCCATGCCGTTGGTACCAATTTTAATACAAGCACCATTTGAAAAATGGGGTATTGATTTTGTAGGACCAATCGCACCAGCCTTGCGTAATGGGCAGAAAAGATATATTTTGGTAGCGACGGATTACGTGACAAAATGGGCGGAGGCGATGGCAACAAAAACTGATAATGCCAATATTGTAGCCATGTTTTTATATGAGAACATTATCACTCGATTTGGGTGTCTCAAAGAATTGGTTAGTGATCATGGAACTCATCTTCTTAATTCTACAATTGCGGCTTTGATAGATAAATATGAGATCAAGCATCAAAAGACAACCCCATATCATTCTCGGACCAATGGGCAGACTGAAAAGACCAACTATATTTTGTTTAAAATTTTAATTAAAATAGTGTCTGGTGTGGAAACGGATTGGGATACAAAATTGTTCGCAGCCTTGTGGACATATTGTATTGCGTATAAAGTGACTACCAACTCCACCCCATTCCAATTGGTGTACGGGCAAGAGGCAATATTACCAATTGAATTGGAAGTTCCGAGTTTACAAATTACATTCGATGAACGTCTTAGTGACAAGGAATTCCTCTAATATCGGTTAGCACAATTGGACAAATTGGATGAAGTTAGGGCTACGGCTCTTTTCACTATGGAAGCTATACAATGCCGCCGTAAGAGTTATTATGATAGTAAATTACGTCCTAAATCTTTTATGCCTAATGATTTAGTGCTTCTTTATGATAGTTACTTTCACCATTTTCCGGAGAAATTCCAAGTCCATTGGCATGGACCCTATCCAGTAATTGAAGCCTTTCCTAATGGTTCAGTTCAATTGGAAGATTTTATGGATTCTCAATTTACCACCCGAGTTAACGGCAACTGTTTACGTTGTCGGGTAGAGAGAATTTGCCTTGGAAAAACGCCGGGTTTCTAACTGCTACTAGAACTAGCAAGGAACATGAAAAGAAGCCATGCAAGTATCACCTATACTTGCACAATATTTGTTCAAGCTTTCAAATTATACTTATATTATACTTGTATAAGACTTGTGGCTAAATATAAAAGTATAACACTGAATAATACTTATAAATACTTATATAATACTTATATAAATACTTATATAAAAATAATATACAATCCTTTATGATAATACTTCTATATATTTATCAGATAAATATTATATTATATACTTGTAAATACTTCAGATAAATATTTCTTGATATAAATACAAGTATATACATTTATATAAAGATATAAGCAAAGTGTGTATGTATTCAAGTATACCTCAAAATACAACCGCATATGAGGAATACAAGTTATACAACAAGCTGAAACTAAATATATCACTACAAATTCATTAAAAGATCAAATCAAGCATGCTTATAGCCTATGGAAAGCCAATAATCCATTCTAAAACATATCAAAATTTCACAAATAGATGACTTACCGTTTAAAAGTTATGGCTAAATGAAGTAGGCACTAAAATTTCGAAGCAAATGCAAAGGCAGCAAAACTCCTCTTCACTTCAGCCTTTGTTGTGATCACTTCCCTTCTCCAAATTGGACGTGCAATAGCTTTTTAGAAAGCTCACTCCATCATCTAACTTATTCTAAAATTATGCATGCAAGCCTCTTAAACTCCAGATTTTGTAGCTAGTTGATTCTACTCTTCAAACCCTAGCAACAATTTCCCCTCTTTAACACTTCACGGCTCATAAAACTTTTATAAAAGCTCCAAATGTATTGATTTTTTTTTCGTAGAAAGATTATACAAGCTACTATAAGCACCTAAAATATCAAAAAGATTGAAGAGATTTTCCGACTTGGGTGGTTGAACAAAGTCTCTGCCCCTCTTCATCGGGTGGCAGCAAACCTTTCCCACTCTCAAGCTTACAACTTTTGCTCTCCAACTCCAAATGCTACAAGAGATGTCTTGATAGAAAGCTAGTACAATTTTCCACACTCTCTATAAATTTCACTAAGAAAGAGTTGAAATCAAACTTGCAGTGGTAGCTCGAAGTTTCTGCCCCTCTTCATCGGATGGCAGCAAACCCTATTCTACTAAAATAAGTATAATTTTTTGCTCACAACTTCAAAACATGCAAGTGAGTAGGTTCTAGAATCCTCACAACTTGAAAAACACACCTATCAATTTTCATTACAAACGCTTCTATCTCTTCGGAGCTATCTCTCTCCAAATTTCACCACTTAAAAACTGCCCCCAACCCTCGGTCTAGCAAGAGGAGTATATCTCCCTTTCTTTCCATATTAGACTATGAGACGCCCACATGGGCAGCCAAATCCTATTGGACAGGCCTTATTCACCCCATGCTCTTCTTTCTTATCCCTCACAAGGTCCATTCTACCTCAAAAATCAACAAGAAAGGTAAAACAACCTTTACGTTTTTGAAGGTGCACAATGATTAGAAAAGATGACTGATGGTCAGTTTTGGATCCTAATATGGCCTAGTCAGACAAATCGGAAGTGATGATCTGGTACACTGGTTTAAGGATTGTTGCTTTAGACCCCGAGTAAAAGGTTAAGAGCGGGGCACTTAGTGAGAGTTTTTGTTAGCATTTTATTTTGAGCTTGGTTGTCTGAGTGTATGCTTATTGAAGTATAGAATGTTCTGTTGTCAGAAAGTAACGATTAGTCTGAGCAAGGAGTATGTAGTGAATACTATACAATGTCGATGGAAAGATCGAAGAGAGCTGCAGACAGAGAAAAGAATGTCCAAAACGAGCGAAGTAAGAGTAATTTGCAATCGCCGTCTCTCATGGTGGTCACTAACATAGAGCCAATGAAGTTGGAAATCTGTTGGTCTCTATAAAGACAGAGAGATTTTAGAAATGCACAGATGTACGTGTTTTTGCGAGGATCGGATAGTTTGCATCCAATTGATGTAGAACTAGTGGCAGAGTATATAGAAAATTACGACCCAAAGGATGGTTCTAGTGTAGTAAAAGGGAGAATAATTGGCATCGATGAGAGTATCTTACAAAAGGTATTATATTTATGAATAGGTGAGTTAGCGATAGGAGTTAAAGTGTTGAGTGACTTCAGACCGGGAAGTTACTTCAAAGGTGACATGACGTCCTTTGAGAAGAATCAAGGCTGGAAAGTGGCGGAGGCACTTACTCCAGAGCTTGCGGAGTGGATGCGGTTTGTTCAAAAGCGGCTAGGCTTGAACCATCATACCATGTACATGTCCAAGCGCTTGTTGTTTGTTGCGATTCGAACACTTAAAGGCATGGTCTTTAATTAGGCACCCTTTGTAGCAACCCGTATCTATGCAAAAATAGGAGCCAAGCAAAAAATGGGTAAATTCACTTCTTTGCTATGCTATAACTATGTGCACTCTGTTATTGTACATACGTTAAGTCAACCAGCAGGGGAGAAGAGTGGCATTGGTTAAGATACACAACTTCTACCAAATTGTGGAATAAGGTCACCTAATTAGGATAAAGACGAAATCCAAGCTGGTAGTGGAGTAGAAGTTAGCGAAAGAAAAGAAAAATTGGACGAATGATAAAGATTGCATTCAAAGAATCTTGAATGGTCAAAAGCAAGAATTAATAGAGAATCGTAGGATATGGGATTTGGAATGGGATGCTGTCGTATTACGTGTTGTCTCGTTTGGGAATGCACCGGGCACTTGGCTGTAGAAGATAAAATACTGTTTGCAAATACTCAAAAAATCCTAATAGATTTCATCCATGTATAAGGAATATAATTCGAGCTTCAATTCAAAAGTGTTTAAAAACACTCCTCTTAGTAAAATCAACCATACATATACTCCAATTACCTCATTTCTTTTATAATTAAGCAATTTTTATTTTTGTTTATAAGTCCTAATCCTAATCAATGAGCTTTGACAAGCTATAATTTTTAATTTAATCGTCCACTTAGTGTGAAATTTTGCACACACATGGTAGTATAAGCCTTTTATATGCTCAAAAAAATTTAGCCCAACCCAATATACAGATTGCAAGAAAACGTCCAAAAAAGCGCACTGATGACACTTGGCCGCCAACTTGAAGATTGATGTAGAAACTCCAGTGGTGGTTTCTCCTTCTTTCACTATTAACTTCAACTCAAACTTGGTGTGTAGCTCAACCTACAAGTCTTCTATCAGCATACCAAAAATTATATTGATCCAATTGATGGATCTTTAGTTATCACCAAAATCCTATCCAACCCTAAACTGCCAACTTCCGACAACCTTTTGTATCAATACTCAAATATCTCTTGATTTCATTGCTAGATTAATACAAATTTTTGTATAAATTTAGCACACCCAACAATCCACACAATATCAAATTTTGAACTATAGATGCTTCATAGATTTTACGAATCACTCAACAATGCAAGCCATTATTGTCTTATATAAAATCCAAATCACCAATACAAACCCTAACTTTGAATAGGAATTGCTAAATCCTCCAAAATCCTATGGTCCTAAACTAAATGCCCTTGGAACCCCTTTTAAGCTAGCTATCTAATCCTAATTGCCAATATTCAAATGTCTCCTGTTCCTTGCCTTTGGCGGTCGTTTTTGTCCCTAGAGGTCCGATTTCAATCTTGTCTCATATCTGGTCTTTCCTTGGGTATCAATTCAACTAATTCTAAGGATTTTTAAGTTAAATCCTATCTTCAACTTAATCCTAGTATCAACCATAATAACTATTTTTCTTTTCTATCCTATTCTAATTAACTTATGGCTTTTCAAAATCAGTAATAGAGTTTGTATGGCCTAGTAGAAAACTTTAACAACTAACTTTTATTTGTTAGCTATTAAAACAAGAAAATAATCTAAGAGGCTTCCATAACCCTTTTTTTAAGTATCTTAAGTTTCTATTGAACTAAGATAATCAAGTATTAAATATAAATTACTCTTATTTATACCTTTCATTATATAAACGTGTTGCAACACGACAACACGTTGAAGTGTCAGTTGTAGGCAGAACGTGAGAAAGCAATAAAATTAGAACAGGAAAAGGTAGAATTAGGAGACCAATATAGAATTGGAACGGATAAGCTGCAGGCAAAAATTGGTGCCTTGAAGGGAGAAGTGGGAAAATTGGAGGGCGACTTGGCCAATGCCGTTCGGCCACAGGTATCTGTTTCACCAGTTTCGAGTACTAGTGAGCTGGAAGAAAAGATGAAGCAATAAGGGCACCAATTAGAAGCGAAAGATGCCAGAATTCTACAATTGGAGGCTCAAGTTCGGAAATTGGGAGCGGATAATCAAGATTTATGAGCGCAGTTGAAAAGTAACCATGTCGATTTATCTGAGGAGGATGAGGACGTGCCATTAGGGCCAAACGTAGAGGAACCTCCTATGAATCCAAGAGCATCCCAATCTCAAGAGCTAGCTTCATAACAAATATTTTTACCAATTCTGTATTTGCGAGGGTGCTGTACAATTAGGAGTGGAACTATGTAAAATGGGTAGAAATTTTAGGATTTACAATATATAGTTTGTAGGATTAAGAATAGGCAGGAAGCCGATGAATGGTCAATTTAGAAGGCATAATGGATGAGGAAGTTAAAAAAAGTAATTATCATTCGTTGTGAAGCAGTTAACATAGACGAAGCAAGTATAAATCGATTCGATACGGTGGAGTCGGGGCCAGACTATGATAGTCTTGAGCCGGGGTAAGCTTGGTGCTACCTCTCTCTTTTCTTTTGTTAGATTGTAGTGGAGGATCCGGATTCTATTTCGAAGGATTATACCATGTCAATGATGAAGTATAGTAATAAAACAAAAAATTTATATATATGTGGATGAGTAAGAAATTATGATTGTTTGTTACATGAAGTTCTTTGCGGTGAATTGGAGGTTGAAGACCGACTATGTCAATGAAATTTGGTTGTGGATATGAATGTCATGCCGTATTGACTGTGAGAGTTGAGCGGTGGAAAATATTAGAGTAACAATTTGTTTCGAGAGACATTGTAGGTGAGGAATTATTTCCAGTGATTAGAGAAAGAAGCGGGTGTATGCAGTCTGTGGAAATGGTGCAACATTGCTAATTGTTGTTATGAATTCGGAAGAAGACAGAAGATTATAGTAGGAGTATTGGTAGAGGATTGTGTTATGAAGTATCTTTAGTTGCAGAATAGCAGAACCAGTAGAGTGGATGGCAATATTTTAGAAAAAAGCATGTACGTGTGTATTGGATTGTAATATTCAGTAGGTAGTTAGTTATGTGACCCTAACAGTTTAACTCAATGCGGATAGTCTTTCCCTGTATTCGAATCCCCCTTTACAGATTTACTTTGGGCAGTATTTGTAAAGTAAGTGAGACGAACGAGAACAATAAAGATCTATAGCATAATCGTAGGGTCGGTGCTCCGGTAATATATCAACATTCTTCTTTTGAAAAACGTCTTGAAATTCATTATATTACTTTGGAATACTTGCCGATGAAGTCATATCTTCTGGAATTGGAGTCGCATAAATAATAAATGGTATACCTTTTTTGGCTGATCTTATGAAAGCCCTTGCTCCAATAAATAAAGATTTATTAATTTGTGGCTTTTTACAAATCTTTCTGGCAGTTCTAATAACGTTGAACACAATCTGGCTTCTGTGATTTCTAAATGACACTTCTATAGGCATGGTTTCATGGGTGACACTATCCGAGGATAAAAGTCGTCCATCTATTACTTCTACATGAATAGGTTTGGATTTCTCTACTAAAATTTTTTTATCAAGCTTAGTAAATCTATGAAACAAGCAGATGCCTTTAAATCTAACAAGGCGATTTGTTTGAAGCTTCTAAGGGCCAAAGTACAAAAGAATTATAAAACAATGAGCAGGTTGAGTAGAAAGAGAGGAACCTGAATAATTTTGTAATGTTGGATTGTCCAGCCGCACGGTCCCTACTATAACTGAACATTGTCATTTTTTTATACAATTGCACTCTTGATTTTGGTAACATGTCGATTTTATTTTTTTCGACAATTGTCAATCTTATGGCCCTCCTCGCCACAATATAGGCACAAACCTTCTTCCATTCAACGCTTCTTTTCTTGTGGACTAAGAAGTTTAAATTATATTGCATCAAGCTGCATATCTTTTATCTCTGAGTGTGAATTCAAAGTACTTGTTGATGTATTAGGGGTATGTCAAATTGCATATTGTCTTATCGAAGCCCACGAACATTAATCTTATCAATATTAAAACAATCAATCATCATATTTTATGGCTTGGCTAATGGCTTTATTTAGAAATTGTGGATTTGAAAGTGATAATAATAAATCCTTCACATCATCTCTTAATCTCCAATAAAATTGGCTCATTAGGACTTCTTCATCCCAATTGATGTCGCATGCTAATTGCCTAAAATCAGATGCATACACTGATACAGAGTATGTCCTTTGCCGTAATGCTCGGATCTTAATTGTTGCCCACTTAGCCTTGTCATGTTCTCCAAAAGCTTCTCCAAATGATTCCATGAAAACTTCAAAATTATTCAAAATTGATGATCTTTTTTCAAATAAGAGAGCAAACCATGATAGTACTTATCTCATAAGTAAGGTGCCAACCAATCCAACTTGTGATTCTTCCATCAGATAAATATTAGGTTATAGAACTGTTAACAATCAAATTTAATTGACAAATCTTCTGAAATTTGAACGCATCCCATCATATTTCTTTGGAAGATTAACTCGAGGCTCCTTATATTATCAAATAGGTGGATTTTCTTGACATAATATAAGTAGTATTGCATCTTCAAGCACAAAAGTTGGAGGTGGGTGCAATCTAGATTGTAATACTCCAATTGTTGCATCGTTACGAAGCTTTGCAATAACTCCTTCAATCTTTGCAATCCTAGCAGATAAAGTAATAAGAACACTTATAATGGCATCTAACTTGGACTCAGATGATTCATTCATACTAATATCTTGGCCTTCAGCCATTCTAAGAGAAAGAAGAAGTGAATCTATAAGAAGAAAATATCTGATTAGAAGAAGGTAATCTGCAACCTCTAAGATGCTCAAGACCTTTGAGGAGAGGGGTGATCCACTTTCTTATAAAAAGAACAAAGCTCCAATATTGCAATGAAGAAGATATCAATTTAGAGGAGGATAATCCGCAACCTCTAAAGCGCTGGTATACCTTCAAGTAGAGGGATAATCTACTCCCTAACAAAAAAGATCCAACTTTCATATTGAAGATGTGGTCAATCTTGACAAACTGTCAAAGACACAAGAATACAGAACAAAGAATTTGAAACTAGGATAGGATTTCCAAAATAAAACCAATAAAAACTTAGATTAAACAAATGACTATACGAACAATATCAAGAAAGGTGAGTTAGAACTCCAAGAGATGTATTATCAAAACTAAAGAACCCTTCAATCTCAACCCTTATATATACTCCTGTCTAGGATGCTTCTTGAATCGCTACCATTAGACCAAGAAGCTTATCAAGCAGCTTCTACCAACTGGGAAGCTTCTTGAGTTCTTTCTACTAGCTGGGAAACTTCTTGAGCTCCTTCTACTAACTAGGAAGCTTCTTGACTAACTTTCATTAACTAAGAAGCTTCGCAATTGACTTTCACTAATTTGAGAAGCTTTTAGAATGTCCTAGGAGATTTTGTGAACCTTTGAAGTATATATCCCTAACACTAAGAAGATAGAGGCAGTTATACAATAGATTATTTCAAAGACTATGAGAGATATACAATATTTTTTTGGATTTACTAACTTCTATCTAATCTTCATAAAAAATTATTCTCAAGTTGCTAGCCTTCATACATGATTGACATTCAAAGACAAGTTGGAATAGAGGCCCAAGTAAAGAAGATATTCCAAGACCTCAAGATGGTGTTTATCATAGCCCCAATTTTGGTGCATCTAAACTTTATAAAAGCATTCTATATGGAAATCAATGCTTTGGATTTTGCACTAGAGGCGATACTTTCACAAATAGATATAGACAATAAACTCCATTCTATTATATTTTATTCTCCAAAATTAATTATGAAATCTATAATAAAGAGCTTTTTGCTATTGTGGATTCTTTTTAAAAATGGCATCATTTTTTTGAAGTAAAAATGCATCTTGTTATTAGGGACATACACTTCGGAGGTTCACAAAATCTTTTAGAATATTCTAGAAGCTTTTTGAGTTAGTGAAAGTCACTTGAGAAGCTTTCTAATTGTTGAAAGTAGCTCAAGAAGTTTCCTAGTTAGTAAAAAAAACTCAAGAAGCTTCTTAGTTAGTAGAAAGAGCTTGAGAAGCTTCCCACTTGGTAGAAGCTGCTCGAGAAGCTTCTTAGTTTGATAGAAGCTATTCAAAAAGCATCCTAAACAAGAGTATATATAGGGATCAAGGCTAAAGAATTCTTCAATCTCAACAATGCATCTCTTGGAGTTCTAACACACCTTTCTTGGTATTATTCGTGTACTCATTTGATTAATTCAAACTCTTATTGGTTTCTTCTTAAAACCTTGTTGTAATTCTAGTTTTTTATTCTATATTCTCAGGTCCTTGATAGTTTGTCAAGACTAATCTCAATTTTAATATTAGAATTAGATCCTTCATGTTAGAAAAAGGATTATCCCTTTACTCGAAGGTATATCAATGCTTTAGAAGTTGCGGATTACCCTCCTCTAAACTTATATTTTTTTTATTACAATATTGAAGCTTTGTCCTTCTTATGAGAGAGTGGATGACCCCTTTCTTTGAAGGTTTTAAAATATTTTAGAAGTTGCAAATTATCCTCCTTTAAACTGATATTCTCTTTTTAATTTTTTAATTTAATTTTTTTTTATTTTATTTTTTTCTCTTTAAATTGTTGGAGGTCAAGATATTAGTATGACCAAAACTTTTGAATCTAAGTTAGATGTCATTATAAGTACTCATATTACTTTATCTATTAGGACTATTGAGATTAAAGGGATTGTTGCAAAACTTCGTAACAATACAACATTTAAAGCGCTACAATCTAGACTACTTCCACCTCCAACTTTTGCATTTAAGGATGTAATATTACCTATACTATACCAAGAAAATCCACTTATTTAACAATGTACAGAGCCTTGAGTTAGTCTTCCAAAAAATATTTGATGGTACGCGGTCGTGGTAGAGAGAATTTGCTTTAAGAAAGTGTTGGGCTTCTGGCTGCCACTAATTATTCAATCAAAATTCAAGTATAATAAAACCTCCAAATTTATATAAAAGAGATCTTCATAGGACTATTACACCTAATACATAAGTCTTATTTCCTCAAAATATTCAAAATATAACAAAAATTCTAAAACCCTCATTCCACCATAGAAAGGAAATTTTTTCCAAACTTCAATAATTCATAACTTTTAATCCAATTGTTCAAACCTAGTCAAAATATATATTAAGTACTAATATATTTTTAAAAACTAATACCACAAATTTCAACCATCAATTCATTACCAATCTTTAGATATCACAAAATTTTTTAATAATAGCCTCAAATCCTTGTTTACAAATACCTATGTACTAAATTCTTCATATCTCACAAATTAAAAATTTAAATACTATGAATTTTTGATTTTTAGCTTTTTAGTATAATAATACACCTTTTTGAAAAAATATAGACAAAAATTCATCTGAAAGCACAAGATATAGCAAACCCCATCACTATCAACAAAACAGCCTATCTACTACCTTAGAATTCGATTTGCTTTCTTTGACTTCCAATATCTCCTTCTTTAAAACTCCAATTGTAATAATTCTTCCTTATTGGATATAGATCTTAAAACCACCTCTCCAACCGCACCTCTTGATCTCCAAAAGCTCTTGTACAACTCTTCTAATCCTCAAAAGTGTGATAGTAGGTACAATTTGTATATCTTAACTTCAAGCGCCTACTCCTCCCTCATAAAAATTCCAAATCTTTTGATTTTATATCAAAATTATAGTAGAAAATACAAGCTTTCTAACCCTAGTCTTTGATTTTTGAATGCCTTCTTTAAAGTTGCCAAAATCCTTGTTCTTGTTGCAAGCAACCTCCTCATAGCCTATTGGATATGACCATTGACCAATAGGAATGAAAAACTTCATCCTTTGTCTTCATTCATCCTCACTTTATCTTTATTCTTCTATATAGGCCTCTTAGTAGTTTAATTCTTCTATATAGGCCTCTTATTAGTTTAATTCTTCTTCTTTAGATTTCAATTGCCTTTCAAGGCTTTATATTAAATATTTAGATCCTATATAATTTAAACACTATAATCAAATTAAGTAAAAATCTAAAATAAAGTTTCTTACACCAACTCTCTTAAAAATTTCTTTTTCTAACTATTCTAACACATATTAGAACCTATGAGCATATTATATAATTTGATTGGATTTTACATATTATAAGAAATTACAGTATGACAATGCATTCAAAGTTCGGAGGATTTATCAAATCCTACAAATTCAATTAATAATGATCCTACAACTTGATACTTATTTGAAAAAAGAATCACAAGTTGAATTGGTTGGCACCTTGCTTATGGGGCAAATACTATCATAGTTTGTTTCCTTGTTTGAAAAAAGATCACTAATTTTGAGCAACTTTGAAGTTTTCTTGGAAGCATTTGTGGAAGCATTTAGAGAACATGATAAGGCTCATTAGATAATAGCTAAGATCTGAGTATTATGTCAAGGGGCATGCTCTCTATTAGTCTATGCATCCAATTTTAGAAAATTAGCATGCAATATCAATTGGGATAAAGAAGCCCTAATGACCCAATTTTATTCGAGATGAAAAAATGATATAAAAGATTTATTATTATCGCTTCCGGATCCACAATTGCTCAATGAAGCCATTAGTCAAGTCGTAAAATATAATAACCAATTATTTCAATGTTGACAAGATCAATATTTATGGGCTTTAACAAAACAACACAAAATCTAACATATCCTTGTTATATTGACAAGCATTTTGAATTTATACTCAAAAATAGAAGATATGCAATTTAATGCAGTACAATTTAAATTTCTTAATCTACAAGAAAAGAAGCATTATATAGAAGAAGATCTATGCCTGTATTATGGCAAAAAAGGCCATAAGATTGGCAATTGCTTGAAAAAACAAAATTGATACATTATCAAAATCAGGAGTGCAATTATTTAGAAAAATGATAATGTTCAGCCATAGTAGGGACCGTACGGCTGGACAATCTAATATTATAAAACTATTCAAGTTGCTCTCTTTCTATTCAACCTATTTGTTGTTTTATAATTCTTTTGTATTTTGGCCCTTAAAAGCTTCAAACAACTGTGTTGTTAGATTTGGAGGCATCCGTTTGTTTTGTAGACGAGGCATTCACTAAGCTTCATAAAATTCTTCTAGTTTAGAAATCCAAACCTATTCATATAGAGGTAATAGATGGAAGATCCTTATCCTCTAGTAGTCTCACCTATGAAATCACACTTATAGAAGTGTCATTCAAAGATCATAGAAACTAGATTGTTTTCAACATTATTATGAATCCTTCAAATCTTGTTATTCTCAGACTGTCTTGGTTGGAAAAGCATAATCCATCTATAGATTAGAGGTCACAAAGAGTAACATTTCCAATAGAGATCCTTGCAAAAAAAATTTGTAAAAAGCCACAAATTAGTAAACCTTTATTTGTTAGAACAAGGACTTTTATAAGATTGGTTGAAGAAGGTACATCATTTGTTATTTATGTGATTCTAATTAAAAAAAATATGATTTCATTGGCAAGTATTCTAAAGAAGCATAGCAATTTTAAGATGTTTTTTAGAAGAAGAATGTTGATATATTGTTAGAGCACCAACCATACAATTATGTTATAGATCTTCAAGAAGGAACGCGACCATCTTTTGGCTCAATCCATAATCTTTTTCAAAACGAGCTTTTGATATTGAAGGATTATATTAATAAAAATCTTATAAAGAACTTCATCAAGTATTTAAAGTCTCTAGTAAGTACACCTATATTTTTTGTGAAGAAAAAAGATGGTGCCTTGTATATATGCATTGATTATCAGAGATTGAATAAAATAATGGTGAAGAATTGTGATCCACTCTTGTTAATCTCAAAATTTTTGGAACAACTCGGCCAAACCAAGATTTATAGTAAAGTAGATCTTTGTGGAGTATATAACATGGTACAAATAAAAAAAAGAAGATGAATGGAAGACTGCATTTTGGACAAGATATGGACATTTTGATTATAATGTCATGCCCTTGGATTAACAAATGCACCTATTATCTTTCAGTATTTAATGAATGACATCTTTTGAGAGTACTTGGATAAGTTTATGGTGATCTACTTTGATGACATCTTGATCTACTCAAAAAATCTAGAGGAATATGAGGGATATATCAAATTGGTATTACAAAAGCTGCAAGATACAAGTTTGTATACAAAATCAAAGAAATATGTATTTCATCAACCTAAGATGGAATTTTTGGAATACATTGTATCTACTGAGGGTTTGACAATGGATTTCAAGAAAGTAAAGGCGGTTATGCAATGAACCAATTTGAAGAATGTGAAAGATATACAATATTTTCTTGGATTTGCTAACTTCTATCAGATCTTTATTAAAAATTACTCTCAAGTTGTCACTTCTCTTATTTGATTGACATGTAAAGACAAGTTAGAATGGGGGCCTCAAGTAGAGAAGGCATTCTAAGATCTCAAGACAACATTTACTATAGCCTCAATATTAGTGTATCTAGACTTTACAAAGGCATTTTATATAGAGACTAATGGTTTGGATTTTACACTAGGGGCCATACTTTTTCAAATAAATATAGACAATAAACTCCATTCTATTGTATTTTATTCTCAAAAAAATTTTACTACCAAAATTAATTATGAAATCCACAATGAAGAGCTTTTTGCTATTGTGAATTTTTTTCAAGAATGGCATCATTTTCTTGAAGGAGTAATATATCCTATGATTTTTTATACAGACCACAAGAACTTGAAATATTTTATGTCAGCTCAAATTCTTAACTGCTGCCAAGCTTGATGAAATATGTTGCTATCTCAATTTAACTTTATTATCACTTATCAACTTGAAAAGAAATAAAGATTATCTGATATTCTATCATAGAGATCATATCTTATACCAAAGATAGGAGAGGCAACGTTTGATTAATAATATACAATATTATTGAAATTGGAGCAATTTTGTTTTTGTGCCACTATTACATTGGTACTTATTGATTTTAGTTTCCTTAATGAGGTGTATATTACAACCACTAATGATACTTTGGCCATTAATATCAAATATTACTTGAAAAAAAATGCTGATAAGTTTAAACTTGAAGAAGATTTTCTGTTCTTTGAAGAATGTTTGTATATCCTAGAAGGACCAATATGACTACACGTTCTTCAATCTTGCCATGATTTTCCAACTGCGTATCACTTTGGATTTAACAAGACTTTGGAATTTATTTCTCAAGATTTTTGGTGGCTTCAAATGTAGAAGGCAGTGAAGGACTTTGTGCTCTCTTGCAACGTTTGTTTAAGGTCTAAAAATCCTCGACATTGCCCTTATAGATTCTTACAATCCTTATCTATTTTAAGATGATTATGGTCTTCTATCTCGATGGATTTCATTACAAATCTATTGCCATCCAATTCATTAGATAATATCTTTATAGTAGTTGATTGATTTACAAAAATAGCTCATTTTATTCCTTGCAAAAAGATTGTATTTAGTGAAGAAATAGTAAGGCTCTTTTTTGATAATATATGTTAGTATTATTAACTATAAGATGATATTATATTTAATCGAGGACCCTAATTTATATCTAAGTTTTGGAAATATCTTTTTAAAATATTGAAGGTGGATATTAAACTTTCTTCAGCTTTCTATCCTCAAATAGATAGCCAAATAGAACAAATTAATTAAGTTTTGGAGCAGTATTTATAATATAGCATTAACTATCAACAAGATGATTGGATCTTGTATCTACCATTAGTGGAGTTTGTATATAATAATACTTTTCATGCTTCAACTCAACGAACACTATTTCACTCCAACTATAGATATCATCCAAAGCTTGATTTGTAGAGTATGCCAAAGAATAACAATCCAATAGCCAAAGGATTTGTAAAGTATCTATCACAACACCAAACAACCTTGAAGCTTCAATTACAAAAAATTCAAGATGCTTACAAGACATCTGAAAATAAATTCAAAAATTAATCGTTTGCTTTTCATATTAGAAATAAAATATAGTTTCTTCAATGGAACATCAAGATCAAGCAGCCATGTGATTAGTTGAATTATCGGAGATTAGAACCATTTTTTATCGAAAAGCAAATTAATCTAATGGTATATCACTTAGAATTACCATCTTCTATGAAGGTACATCTATTTTTTCATGTCTTTCTTTTAAAACCTTATAGGAAGTTTCATATTTTGGAGAGAGTACAACAATTGCCGCTTAGTATCAAAATTGAAGATTATTAAGAATATGAGGTTGAAAAGATGCTTGATTTATGGCGAATGTAAGACAAATTGGAATATCTTGTTCAATGGCGGGGCTATGATATTAATGAGCGAACATTGGAACCGACTAAAAATCTTGCCAATATGACTCAAAAGATATAGAAATTTCATTAATTCTATTTCTACAAATCCAAACGTATTTGATAATAACTTCTTAGTGAAGTTTGAATTTAAGGAATATTCATAAAAGAAGTAGAATTAAACTAAAGCCTTCATCATTATATAGTCATTTGTTCCAAGATAGAATAGAGTGGTAGAAGAAAGTGAATCACCACATCAAATATTTAAGCATTGAAAGAACAAGATTTAGAAGATTTACTTGTCATGTAAGGTTTTAATGAACTAATGTAGTTTTAATTGAATAAAATAAGAACAATATATTTTAGCGCCAAATACAACCTTAGTTGAAGCCATTAGAAGCAAGATCCAATCATATAAGTCTCAATTCCAATGCTTAAGCTTTGGTGATATTACTTGAGCTTAAAAAGGTGAACCATTTTAATCCTGAGATTTGGTTTGGAAGATGTTTTGAAGGTTGTAATGAAGATCAAATCCTTTGATGGGATATTTCAACAATAGAGGTATTAATTCAAGGCCATAGGAAATTTTTTTAAGGACCAATGGAATCTATTATCCAAAAATAGAGAACAAAATATATAGCATTAGTAATGCAATGAATATTAGATTTCTTATGTATATAATAAGATCAAGCTCCTCTTGGAACTCATTGCTAGAGAAGGATGTGATGTGAGGAACATACACTTTAGAGGTTTATATAACCTTTTAAAATATTCTAGAAGCTTTTTGACTTAATAAAAGTTGATTGAGAAGCTTCCTAGTTGGTGAAAGTAGCTTGAGAAGTTTTCTAGTTAGTAGAAGAATCTCAAGAAGCTTCCTAATTAGTGAAAGGAGCTTGAAAAGATTCCTAGTTGGTAGAAGCTACTCAAGAAGCTTCTTAGTTTGATAGAAGCCACTCAAGAAGCATCCTAGATAGGAATATATATAAGAGTTGAGGCTAAAGAATTTTTCAGTCTCAACAACTGTCAAGGCTACAAACTGAAATAGATACATAAATTAATAAAAACTATGTCAAAGAAAAATGACAAGATAAAAAGAAGAAAATATGTATATTCAAGAAGAAATTGGAATGGCTATTGGCAAAGACTAGAAAATACAAGAGACTCTTGAACTAGACTAGAAACAAAAAAAAAATTGACAAGAGTGAAGAAGGCTTTGCTTTTGTCTCTATATATACTATCTATCTAAAAACTATGTGGCGGTGTTCTATAGGATCTTTAACACGTGTCCAACTTGCAAGACAAGTTTCTTAGATGTGCGCCACATACTTAGCTTGTTCCATAAGCTACCAACATGTACGACACTTGGCTAGCTTATTCTACAAGCTAATAATATGTGCAATACATGGCTAGCTTGTTGGCTAATTTTCTAGCCTACCAATCACCTATAGATATATATAAAGATGAATCCACATCTATGAAGCTTCTAGAAAGCTTTTTTATAAAATATTATTAAATTAATTTACTTTTATTTATTTCTACTTAT
Organism: Physcomitrellopsis africana; assembly: GCA_036785485.1. NCBI lineage: Eukaryota > Viridiplantae > Streptophyta > Bryopsida > Funariales > Funariaceae > Physcomitrellopsis > Physcomitrellopsis africana. The sequence goes on from JAWRVF010000262.1 coordinate 180,130, forward strand.
CCATATTAATTAAATGATTATTGTAATAAATCTTATCTGTGACATTATCCTCCCTTCTAGAGACAAGTTCCATGAAGAGTAGTGATTATGTACTAAAGAAGTCCAAGATGTGCCAAATTGTGTTTGCCACATATTTTGATCTTTGCTCTCTTTGAAGGTAGTTGATAAATCCTCTCAGCCAATGATATTGACCTATGCCAAGACAAGAAGACCACCCTGTTATTTGATCATTGTTGAGGCCTTCATAACATCTTTTAAAGAATATATTTGAAATTCCATTAAAAATAGTTCTTACTTCTAAAAGTATTACCAAACATTATGAGTCCCTTCCAAGGTAGTGATATCAAACACGTTATATCTTGACATCAATCCAAGGAAGAATATGTTGTTCTTGAGGATCTTTATCTCTATTCTGTCATCTTGAAGGTTGTGATAGTCGTAATGTCTTGTTCCATAAATCAACAAATGATGGCTCTTAAGTTGAATTTGTAGATTGTTGATTCTCCATCTCTTTTGGGATAAACAAATTTTAAAAAATAGTGGACACAAATACAAGATAGAATGAAATATCTTTTGAACCTACTTGGCTTTATAGCAAGGATTTTTTTAACTCTTCATTGTGGTTTTGATAGATGTCATCAATGAAATGTATTGATTTTTACTGATGTATTTGCTAGATTCCTAAATGGCTCCCATATGCCTTCACTAATATTGTATTTGTGCCAATGTATAAGATATTTTAGCTGATTTCAACACCGTCTTGAATCCAAGACCTCTTCCACTTTGAATCTTTTATTGTTATTCACTTCTATAGGACGTAGTATCATGTAGTAATATGACCATTAGGTGAAAGAAAAAAGGAGTGGTTATGTTATATAAAAGATCAAATGAGAATATTTGAAAAAATTATCTTACAAAAATAAATAATAGAAAAGGAGGTAGAAAAAAATCAAAAGGTGTTAATACTATCTTTTATAGAAGTGACTTCTAATTGCTTTATATGGCCATAAATAAAGCAAAACAAAGTAGATTATAAAAATAAATAATATAAATATCTTTAAGAAGGAGTTGAAAATAGGTTTCAAAAAATTTTATTACAAAAATCTCAAAATAGATACACAGAGAGGACCAGTTATGAGCTGGAGTTGGAATCAGACCCTAAGGCACAAAATTGCATGCCTACAATGGATCAAAGTTTTTTTCATAGATTAAAGAATAGGATTAAAAAGCAAACTTGAGAGGTTTTGCATAGGATTTGATTTGGAGTGATTTGGATCAAAATTGACTTTGTAAGAGCTTTGTAAAATCACAGTTGTTTTGGGCAATTTTGGATTTTATGAATTAAAATAGGGTTTATACTTTGGGCAATTACAAAAGTTTTATAGTAGATCTATAGCTTAAATTTTGTAAGTTGGTTGGTATTATTGTTATCAATTTGTGATACAATTTTGAGCTTAATCTATTGATTCAATTGAAAGTAATTGAGGTCTAAGTAGATTAAGATCTCGGGAATGGGGTTTTGAGGGTTAGTTAGGATTTTACAGATTTGAAGCATTTTGTCAATTGGATTTGAGTAAAATTTGTTTCTATAAATAGAAGATTTTATTTTCTATGCATGTATAAAATTTGAAAGCAATTGAATGGTGAGAACAAGAGGTTTAAGTACTAGATTATTAGCATTAAGTTTGGAGAAGGAGGCCAGCCAATATCCGAGCAGATTTATAGGTTTTTCTTTTTTTTGGTAAGTTTGATCTTCTTAAAACTTGATATATTTGTTGTCAACTTAATTATTAAGGCGTGTGTAAATTTTCAATTAAGATTAATAGTTTATTTGATAATTATTGAGGTTCTAAAATTGCCTTAGGAATTGCTTAAGAATTGATTAGGATTCGGTTAGGATTTAGGGTTTGGATTTAGGATTTAGTGTTTGATTAGGATTTTATTAGGATTTTATTAGGATTTAGAATTTAGATTTAGGATTTAGTATTTGATTAAGATTTCATTAGGATTTAGCATTTGGATTTAGGATTTAGTATTTGATTAGGATTTGATTAGGATTTTATTAAGATTTCATTAGGATTTAGGATTAGGAATTAGAATTTAATGTTTGATTAGAATTTCATTAGGATTTCATTAGAATTAGGATTTGATTTAGGTTTTGACTTAAGATATGACTAAGGTTTGACTTAGGATTTGACCAAGGTTTGACTTAAGGTTTTGCCAAGGTTTGATTTAGGATTTGACCAGAGTTTGATTTAGGATTTTAAGATTTTTATTTTTAATATTTTTAAATTTTTTATTTTATATGTTATTTTCTATGATTAATGTATGATTCATTTATTCTTCTTTTAATAATTTCTTTAAGATTGGATCAAAGCTTCATTAATATTGTTAAGGTTTAATAGAAGTTATTTAGGATTCTATTAGAGTTGTTAGAATCTTGTTTTTGCGTATTTCCTTTTTATCTTCCACAGCCAAGTACCCAGAACATTCTCAAGTAAGACTTCACGTGTTACGATAGTGGTGTTGTATGTCGTGAAATCTTGCTTGAGAATGCTTCAGGCACCTAGTTGTACAAGATAAAAGGAAATAATAATAAGTAGTCTTAATACCTCTAGTCAAATTCTAAACAAACCTTAACCAATTCTTAACTAAATTCTAACTAAATCTTAGTCAATCTTGATCAAATTTTAATTATATCCTAACTAAACCTTAAATAATCTTAGTCAAATTCTAACTGAATCCTAGTCAATCCTGATCAAATCCTAATTGAATTCTAATCAAATTCTAAATAAATCCTAAATAATCCTAATTATCTTAACTAAATTCTAATTAACCTTGGTCAAATCATAACTAAATCTTAGTCAACCATGGTTGAATCCTAATTAAATCTTAATCAAATCCTAATTAAATCTTAAACAATCCTAATGATCTTAACTAAATTTTAGTCAACTTTGATAAAATCTTAATTAAATCTTAATCAACCTTGGTCAAATCTTAATTAAATCCTAATCAATCTTGGTCAAATCCTAATTAAATCTTAGTCAATCCTGATCAAACCCTAACTAAATCCTAATAAAATCCTAGTCAAATCTTCACAAATCCTAAAATAAACTCTAATCAAATCCTAAAATAAATTGTAAATCAAATCTTAACCAAATCCTAGCTCAATCTTAAACTAAATCCTAACCAAATCCTAGCCAAATCCTAAATTAAATCCTAATTAAATCCTAATCAAATTATTTCAATCTTATGGTAGTTTAGAATCTCAATATCTATTGATTAAACCATTGATCTTACTTAAAAATTTATACTCTTTTAAAAACTAAGTTGGCAGCAAGCACATGAAGTTTGAAGAAGATCAAACTTACCAACAAGAAATTCAATCCAAAAATTCAAGCAAGTATCGGCCGGCCTCCTTCTCTAACCTTAATGCTGATTGTCTAGTGCCAATATCTCCTTCTTACACCATTCAATTACTTCCAAATTTCACATGCGTGTAGGAAATTAAGTCTTCTATATACATACATACAAATTTTACTCCAATCCAATAAGTAGATTGCTAGAAATCTTAAAAAACCTAAATGACCCTCAATTCCCAATTTCCGAAACCTTAACCCACATAAACTTCAATAATCTTTGATTGAACTATTAGATCAATTTTAAATTCATAGCATCCTATATGCACAATCATATGTACTAATCTACAAAATCTCACTTATAGATCTATAACCAATCTCACAAAATGCTCAAAAATGTAAACCTCAATATATTTCACAAAAATCAAAGTCACCAAAATCAACCTTGACTTTATAAAGCCCTTACAAAGTTGTTACAAATTCAAATCACTTCCAATCAATGCTTGAAAAAAGATCCTCTAGGTTGCTCTCTAACCCTAGCTTTTGATCTCTTTCAAAGAAGAATCAACTTGCTCTAGGCCTGTGGTTTTGTACCACATGGTCTGATTTCAATCCAAGCTCATAACCAGTCTTCTCTGGGTATCAATTCTAAGATTTTTGAGATAAATTTTTTTTAAATCTATTTTTAATTTCTCTCTAATGATTTTTATATTATTTATTTTTCTAATATATTTTATTATACTTTATTTATGGCCATACAAAGTAAATAGAAGCCTCTCCTATAAAAAGGCAGAATTTGTCTTTTAATTTTTTTTTACTTTCTTTTCTATTATCTATAATTTTTAGATAATTTTTTCAAATATTTTTATTTGAGCTCCTATATATTATAATTATTCCCTTTTTCTTTCATCTAATGGCCTTATCACTATACAACATCCACCTCCCTTGAACTTGTGCATCCTTCGACATGCGCCAAAATTTCTTCAATATACCAATATATGACATTCATTACTTTGGTCTAATTCTTGATCCTCAATTTGTTCCTCCTCTTTTGTTTTAATACTCCTCAATAGATTTTGTTCTTTATCAAAATGTATATATATTCTTCTTTGTCTGAATAACTTGACTTGCTTACCTGCTATAGGTGTCTTTAATTTTGTTCCATCAAGCTCTCGTAAAGAGTATGTTCCACTGTCATAGACCTTTACCACGACATATGGTCTAAACCAATGCTTAGAAAATTTTTATAATGTATTATATTGATTATTCAAACTATTATCATAGACTAATATCCAATCATCTTCTATTTTTTTAGGCCATAATTGATGCATTTTATCAAATCTTTCCTTATTTCTTTCCCTTGCTTCCTTCAATCTTTCAATTGCAATTTCAATATTTTTAGGTCTTTTCTCCAATTGTTGAATTTGTTATCGTGTAGTGACACGGCCATTAGATAAAAGAAAAAGACAATAACTATAATATATAGGAGCTCAAATAGAAATATTTGAACAAATTTACCTTAGAATTATAGATAATAGAGAAGAAAATAAAAAAAATAAATTAAAAGGCTAATATTGTTTTTTTATAGGAGAGGTTTTTATTTACTTTATATGGCCATAAATAAGAAAAAATAAAATATATTAGAAAAATAAATAATATAGTAATCATTAAAAAGGAATTAAGAATAGATTTGAAGAAATTTTATTTCAAAAATCTCAAAACAAATACTCGGAGAGGACCGGTTATGAGTTGGCGTCAGAATCAAATCTAGAGGCACAAAATTGTATGCCTATGGCAAGTTGATTTTTCTTTGGAAGAAATCAAAAGCTAGGATTAGAGAGCAAACTAGAGGATCTTTCTTTAAGTGTTGATTAGAAGTAATTTGAATTTATAACAACTTTATAAGGACTTTACAAAGTCAAGGTTGATTTTGGTAACTCTAATTTTTATGAAATATATTGGGATTTATATTTGTGAGCATTTTGTGAGATTGGTTATAGATCTATAAGTGAGATTTTTTAGGTTGGTGCATATAATTGTGCTTTTAGGGTGCTATGAATTTGAAATTGATCTAACAATTCCATCAAAGATTATTGAAGTTTATGTGGGTTGGAATCTTAGAAATTAAAAATCAAGGGTCACTTAGGATTTCTAAGATTTCTAGCAATCTACTAATTGGATTAGAGTGAAATTTATATGTGTGTGTAGAAGACTTAATTTCCTACACATGTGTGAAATTTAAAAGCAATTGAATAGTATAAGAAGGAGATATTGGCACTGGACAATTGCCATTAAGATTGGAGAAGGAGGTCAACCGACACTTAATTGAATTTTTTGGTTAAATTTTGTGCTCGTAAGTTTGATCTTCTTCAAATTTCATGTACTTACTATCAACTTAGTTTTTAAAAGGTGTATAAATTTTTAAGCAAGATCAATAGATATTGAGATTCTAATCTGCCCTAAGATTGAAATAAATTAGTTTAGGATTTGTTTTAGGATTTGTTAGGATTTGACCAAGGTTGATTAGGATTTAATTTAGAATTTGAGTAGGATTTGATTAGGATTTAGATTAGAGTTTATTTTAGAAATTATTAGAAATTTGACTAGAATTTATTAAGATTTAGTTGAAATTTGTTTTAAGATTTGTTAGGATTTAACTAAAATTGATTAGGGTTTAATTAGGATTTATTTTAGGATTTATCAGGGTTTGATCAAGGTTGATTAGAATTTAATTAGAGTTAGTTTTAAGGTTTGTTAGGATTTGATCAAGGTTGACTAGGTTTTAGTTTAGGATTTGTTAGGATTTAACTATGGTTGATTAGGATTTAATTAAGATTTGTTAGGATTTAACTATGGTTGATTAGGATTTAATTAAGATTTATTTTAAAATTTGTTAAGATTTGATCAAGGTTGATTAGAATTTAGTTAGGATTTATATTAGGATTTGTTAGGATTTGATCAAGATTGACTAGGATTTAGTTAGGATTTATTTTAGGATTTTTCAGGATTTGATCAAAGTTGATTAGGATTTAGTTAGGGTTTATTTTAGGATTTGTTAGGATTTGATCAAGGTTGACTAGGATTTAGTTTAGGATTTAGTTTAGGATTTGGTTAGGATTTAGTTTAAGATTTTTTTTAGAATTTGTTAAGGTTTAACCATGGTTGATTAGGATTTACTTAAGATTTGATTAAGGATTATTAGAGATTGATTAGAGAGATTAAGACTAGTTATTGCTATTTCTTTTTATCTTCTAGAGCTAGGTGTCCAAAGCATTCTTGAGCAAGACTTCACAACATACGACACTATAATGCTAAAAGATCCTTTCTATTAAAATCATCCTTTTAAAGCAATATTCTCCATATAGGCACTATTTCTTCTATTGGCATAACTGGCTTTTATTCATACATTAACTTAGAAGTCATATAACCAGTTATTGTACTATGAGTTGTACGATCTATCTATAATACAAATGGTAGTAGTCTTGGCCATTGATGTACTTTGCCATTGCATGCTTTTACTAATGCCTTAATAATAGGTGAATGTCCATGCTCACTCTTCCCATTACCTTTTGAATTATATGTTGTTGTCAAAGAAAGTTTAATTTCCATTCTACCAAAGATTTCTCTTGCTTCTTTTGCATCCAATTCATTTCTATTTGTAGTGATTTTTTTAATACAACCATAGCAACAAATAATATCTTCTAAAAAGAATCGACATACACTTTCAGTGTTCTTTGTTCTTAATGCTCGACCTTCAATCATATTTGATAAATCTTCACATGCAAGTATCAAATATTTCATTTGATTTATCTATCTTAACATAGCAATATCAGGAGTTGAACAACTTATGATCATATCCAATAAAGATAGATAATTTGTCTCTATAACTATTGAAGCTCCAATCAAATATTCTTTTTTATTTTTCATAGCTATTACTATATCCCATAACTCTCTTTTAATTTGTGTATATGCCCTTTATCTAATATTCAAAACCTTTGTTCCAAATCTTATTACATATCTATTCCCTTATTCATCATCTTGTCCAATTGCCCAACCTATTCCAATTGGACTTACATCAACTGTCAATATCACGGTGTCATACTGCATTTACGTGCAGTGTATAAAAATATGAAAAATCTTGTATCTATTGTTAATATATGTGTGAGTGCTAGAGGTTATTTTAGAAGATATTATAAGGAGAGGATTTATTATAGCCACTTAGTTAGTGAATTAAGATGGCTATTTGTTTTGTTCCTACCTTATTTATATCCTAGAATAGACTCTTTTGTAATTAGAAGAAAGGTAAAGGTTGTTTTACCTTTCTTGTTGACTTTTGAGGTAGAATGGACCTTATAAAGGATAAGAAAGAAGAGCATGGGGTGAATAAGGCCCATCCAATAGGATTTGGCTGCCCATGTGGGCGTCTCATAGTCTAATATAGAAAGAAAGGGAGATATACTCCTCTTGTTAGACCGAGAGGAAAGGGAGTTTTGAGTAGTGAACTTTGGAGAGAGATAGCTCCGAGGAGATAGAAGTGTTTGTAGTGAAAATTGGTGGATGTGTTCTTCAAGTTGTGAGGATTCTAGAACCTACTCACTTGCTTGTATTGGAGTTGTGAACAAAAGGTTATGCTTGTTTTAGTAGAGTGAGGTTTGCTGCCACCCGATGAAGAGGGGCAGAAACTTCGAGCTGCCACTGCAAGTTTGATTTCAACTCTTTCTTAGTGAAATTTATAGAGAGTGTGGAAAATTGTGCTAGCTTTCTATCAAGACATCTCTTGTAGCATTTGGAGTTGGAGAGCAAAAGTTGTGAGCTTGAGAGTGGGAAAGGGTTTGCTGCCACCCGACGAAGAGGGGCAGAGACTTTGTTCAACCACCCAAGTCGGACAGTCTCTTCAATCTTTTTGATATTTTAGGTGCTTGTAGTAGCTTGTGTAAGCTTTCCACAAAAACAAAAATCAATACATTTGGAGCTTTGATGAAAGTTTTATGAGCCGTGAAGTGTCAAAGAGGGAAAATTGTTGCTAGGGTTTGAAGAGTAGAATCGACTAGCTACAAAATCTGGAGTTTGAGAGGCATGCATGCGAAATTTTAGAACAAGTTAGATGATGGAGTGAGCTTTCTAAAAAGCTATTGCATGTCTAATTTGGAGAAGGGAAGTGATCACAACAAAGGCTGAAGTGAAGAGGAGCTTTGCTGCCTTTGCATTTGCTTGGAAATTTTAGTGCCTACTTCTTTTAGCCATAACTTTTAAACGGTAAGTCATCTATTTGTGAAATTTTGATATGTTTTACAATGGATTATTGGCTTTCCATAGGCTATAAGCACGCTTGATTCGACCTTTGGATGAATTTTTCGTGATTTATTTAGTTTCAATTTGTTGTATAACTTGTATTCCTCATATGCGGTTGTATTTTGAGGTATACTTGAATACATACATACTTTGCTTATACTTTTTATACAAGTATATATACTTGTATTTATACAAGTATTCTATAAGTATTCTATAAGTATTATACATAATATTTGTACAAGTATTTGTACAAGTATTATACCAAGGATTTATACAAGTATTTGTACAAATGTTATACCAAGGATTTATATAAGTATTTATACAAGTATTTGTATAAGTATTATTCAAGTATTTATACTTTATATTTATACAAGACTTGTACAAGTATAATACAAGTATAACTTGAAAGCTTGAAGAAATATTGTGCAAGTATAGAACATACTTGCACGGCTTCCTCTCATGTTCCCTGCAAGTTCTAGTAGCAGCTAGGAATCCGGCGTTTTCCCAAGGCGAATTCTCTCTACCCGACAACGGGCCTTCCACATTCATAATCTACTTTCTTCAAAGTTGGAGGTGAAGAAAGAAGTACCTTCAATTTTTCCATAGCTTTTCTTTGTTTTTCTTTTCAGTGAAATTTTTGATTCTTTCTTAGCAACTTATATAATAGATCTGCTACAGGTACAAAATGAGATATCCATATATGATAGAAAATATATGCTCCTAAAAATCTTCTGATTTCTATTGTATTTGTACATTCTTTCATTTTTTTAATAATATCAACCTTTTCAATACTTGGCTTATGTCTATAAGATCCACACATGTGCCCAACAACAAGTATCTCATTTATCTCAAATATAGATTTAGTACCTGATAAGGTCAAATGTACCTCTTCCAATCATGATAGAATCTTTTTACAATCCATAATATGATTTGCAACAAATCTTCTACAACCCTTTTGATCCAATGTTTTATCTTTTTTCTCTTTTGCACATCCTTTAATTAGAACATCATCTAAGAATGGTATAGTCTTTTTTGATATAAAGTCCCTCAATACTTTGTTCATTGCATTCATCATATGAACTACTGAATTAGTAGCCCTTTAAGGCAATGTACACATCCTTAGTAAATTCAATGGAGTCTTCATATGGAGGCCTATATGGAAGGATGAGAATTAATTGAAGATCTTTTAAAAATTTATCCACAATTTGTCTTCATCCTTTCATATAGACCTTCCCTGAAATAAATTTGTCTTCAATCAATTCTCTATTTTTTTTTAATATTTATTCTATATTTTTAATATAACATCTATCTATCATTTTTATCTTATTAATAGTCTTATTAGATAATATAAAATCTTGTCTTAAACCAATAAGTTCAATAGATAATATCTTCTCTTTTAAATTAAGCGGGAGTATTTTTTTTTCTAACCAGTTGCATTTCTATTATCATATTGTAATTCCTTACAGTATGGAAAAACTAGTTAAAATGTATAATATATTCATAGATTTTAATATGTATTAGAATTATTAGAAAAGTAAAAAAAATAGAGTTGGTATAAGAAATTTTATTTTAGATTTTTACTTAGTTTGGTTATAGGATTTAAATTAAATAAGACCTAAATATTTAGTATAAAGCCTTGAGAGGCAATTGGGGTCCAAAGAAGAAGAATTAAACTACTAAGAGGCCTATATGGAAAGATGAAGACAAATTGAAGGTGAATGAAGATAAGAGGTGAAGTTCTTCATTCCTATTGGTCAATAGTCATGCCCAATAGGCTTTGAGGAAGCTGCTTGCAACAAGAACAAGGATTTAGGCAACTTCAAGGAGACCATTTGATAATTGCAGACTAAGGTTAAAAAGCTTGTTTTTTGGGCTATAATTTTGGTGTAAAAATTGAAAGCTTTGGAATTTTTATGAGAGAGAAGTAGGCACTTGAAATTAAGGTATACAAATAATACCTAATATCACTCTTTTGAGGATTTGAGAAGTTGTATGAAAGCTTTTGGAGATCAAGAGGTGCAGCTAGAGAGGTGATTTTAAGCTCTATACCAAATGTAGAAGAATTATCACATTTAGAATTTTAAAAAAGAAAATATTGGGAATCAAAAATAAAAGATCAAATTTCAAGGTAGTAAGTAGGCCATTTTATTGATAGTGATAGGATTTATCATACTTTGAGTTTTTAGATGAATTTTTATCTCTAACTTATTAAAAAAGTGAATCTTTGTGCTAAGAAGCTATACATCAAAGTTTCATAGCATTTGGACATTTAGTTTATGAGATATAAAGAATTTAGAATACGGGTGTTTGTAAACAAGGGTTTGAAGCTACTGCTAGGATTTTTGCGATATCTAAAGATTGGTAATGAATCGGCAGTTGAAATCTATAGTGTTAGTTTTTAAAATTATATAAATATTTTTTGTAAATTTTTAGTGAATTTGGACGGTTAGATTAAGATTCATAGATTATTGAAGTTTGAGAAGAATTCCCCTTTCTATGGATGAATGAGGATTTAGAATTTTTTGTTATATATTGAGTGTTTTATGAAATAAGACTTATATATTGGGTGCAATAGTTCTATGAGAAAGATTTTTATATCAATTTGAGGTTTTATTATTTTAAATCTTGATTGAGTAATTAGTAGTAGCCAAAAGCCCAATACTTTCTTGAGGCAAATTTTTTCTATCACAACACTACTTTACAATAGTATATGGTAAAAATCCTCAAGGTCTTCAAAATTCCCATTTGATAATGGCTTTTCTTTCAACGTCTTATAATTTCTTTTATGATTGGCACAAACAATCAAAAATTGAACTGCTTTCATTCCATCTTGACTTTTTATCTCTGCATAGGCAGAACTATTATCTATTATTTTTATTTCCATTCGTGTGGTGGTAATATATAATTGTTCCAATATAATAGGATATGTAGACATCTCTTTTACAAAGAAATGTTATTCATGCATAATATCTCTTATTATCATCTTGATATTAGGACAAGCTCTATATAAATCTTCCTTTAATTTGTTTGCCGATCTTATCATCCACCCATATTCAGTATCAATAGGCCATTTTCCTTTTTATATAGCTCTTTTGATATCAAATTGATCTCAGAACCATGATCAATTAATGCCACAATTGGTTCTTCTAAATCCCATAATTTTATTAAAGTTTTTGTAGTAGCCCTTGTCCAATAGTTTTGAAAATAATAACTAGATGGTTGAATCCCATTTCTTTCTTTTGTAAGTTCAATTCATGAAACATCTTCTAAAACTTATATTTCATTTTTTTCATTTACATTATTTTTCATTGCCTTTGTTCCTTGTATATTTGGTATCATAATATTTCTTATAGATTGCCATTTTCTCTTTATTGTATCAATAATAACTTCAAGAAATTCATGCTTTGCAATTTCCAAAATTTCACCAATTGTAAATTTGACCTTCCCCCTTAAAATCCGTTCTTCTAATATCTTCTTCAAATTTGTAGCATCCTCAATATTTGATTGTAATTTGTAGATAGGAGTTTTTTCCTTTTCTTTTAGAATTTATTTTTCTTTCATACAAACATCCTCCACTTTCTCTTCATATATAGGATCTTTTTGTTGTCTTGCTTTATCTCCTCTTGTCGTCCTTTTTGATGGCCTTTCATTATTTTCATCTCTTCTTCATTTTTCTTCTATTAATACTTCATGTTGATTTCTTGCAATATGAGCATGCACTAATAATCCATCTACTAGATCATTCCACCTAAAAATTTGTCAAATATTATTACCAACACGTTTTAAATCATTTGTAGTGAAATTTTTCTTTTCAATATAATTCATTGCACTTGTCTACAAAGAGGTAGATTCCTTTGGAAGTTCAAGATTTATATTTAAATATTTGCTTTGATTTACTTCTTTACTTAAGATTGTATGTACTTTAAAAGAATTTCTTGCAAATACCTTCATTCCTCTTTTATCAAAATTTGTTTTCAATTTTTTTCCACTTTCTTTCAAGTATATCATACCATCTTCAAAAAAAATAATTCCTTTGCGTAGCGCCTGTATAAAATCTTCACTCCCTTTTTGAATGTTCCATGCTATTACACTACATACACTTATGTATTATACCTTCTATTGGTCTTGAATTTTGTTATGTTGATACCTTGAATGGATCTTTATAAATTTTGGTAGATATAATCAATAGGCAATTGGATTAATCTATTCACAAATTTGAAATGGTCTAAGCCTACAATAATCTAGCTTGTTACAAGGATGATTAGTCTTAATATTATGATGTAGTAATCATATCTTATTGTCTATGTGGAATTGAGATTGTTCCTTTTAATAGATATCTACATTGCTCTATTGTCATTCTTAAGCTTCTTTTAATTGGACCTTTATTGTTGCATGTAGCTTTGACAACCGATTTGCCAAATCTTCTACCACAAGATTTTTAGCTTTTGAAAAGTCAAAAGTATGAAGTCATAGATGATAACCATAATTTGCAAAGAATGGAATTTTTTGAATAGACAAATGTACCAAATTATTATAAGCAAACTTTGCCAATGGAAAAAGAGTTGTCCAATCATGTTGATGATAGTTGATGGTACAACTCAAATATTGCTCCAAAACTTGATTTTTTCGTTTCATTTGTCTATCAGTTTGAAAGTAGAAAGCTAAAGATAACTATATATCCACCTTCAATATTTTAAAAAGAATCCTCCAAAATCTTGATACAAATTGTATTCCTCCATTTGATATAATATCCCTTAGTAATCTATGATAGCGATAGATACTATCAAAGAAGAATTTGGTTATTTATTCACCTATGATAAATTTTATACACACTACAAAATAGGCCATCTTGGTGAAAAAATCTACAATCATAAATATAGAATCATATGAACTTAACTTTAAAAGATCCATTGTCAAATGGCATGATTTTCTATTTAAGAATACACTAGGTATTTGGCTATGGAGAATTTATTTAAAAATTATTGGCAAAACTCCAAAAAATAATTTATCTTTCATAAAAAGGACAAATAATACAAAAATATTATAAAAAAGAAATTGTATAGATAAAACCCTCTTGTATTCAAGTAGATTTGTACAAAAAGGGATTCAAATTTCTACAAAAATCCTTCAAAACTTTGTTCACCTACAAAGACTTATTTCTTATTAAATTTTAGAATTCAATAATTCTTGATCCAACTATTCAATTTCTATAAAATTTACTTCAAAATATAGATGATTTTCTTAAGTTTCACTATAAAAAAGAATCAATTATAAATTTATTTTTGATCGTGCGATATCTCAAAAACCCTAGTAGGTACTTAAAATCCTAGCTCAAAGACACCTAAGCACTATTTCCTTATATCTCACAAACCAAAAATTCTAATGCCACAAAAGTTTTTCATATAGCCTTTTGACATAAATATATACACTCTTAAAAATTTTGAGCCAAAAATCTATCAAATTGCCTAAGATATAACTCAAAATATAACCACTAATTAAGTAGGGTCACTTATTGCCCTTAGATTACAAGCAGTGACTTCAACTCCCAATATCTCCTTCAATCTAGCTTGGATTCTATCAAGCCATGCATGAAAAGTTTAGCCAAAAAAGTGCTCTTTTCAATTTTAGTTGCAAATTATCTATTGCTTTCTATAAGTACACCTTATACTTAAAAGAATGACAGTAAGTAGAATTTTGATACCTTAACTTTGAGCGCCTATATCTCTTTCATATAAAGTCCAAATCATAAAAGATTTGCACCAAAACCATATCCAAAAATCCAAACTTGCTGACCCTAGTCTTTGATGTTTGATTCCTCTCCAAAAACAAACCCTAATCCCTAATAAACCCTCGGGCAGCCTCCTTGAAGTCCATTGGGCATGATTTTTGGCCAATTAGAATAGAGATTTCTATCATCTACCTCTATCCATCCACATGGATGGCCAAACTACCTTTTCACACTAAAAATCCCTTCTTAATCTTTTTTCTTATAAGATTTATACAATATGTGTTCTAAACACCAAATAAAAGAAGTAAATAAGATCTTAAGGATCACCAATGTCTAATAAAGGTGACTTAAGATATATACAAGTTACTATCAATATAAAATTAACTTCAAAAGTCACTACTAAGAAGAAAATAAGGTTGTATAAATCTTAATAATAATCCTTTTAATAGATCCCTTCTAAACTAGCAACCTAACCACATCTTATAATCAATAAAAGTCCACTGATATGGCTTTCATTTAACTATGTAATAAATTATATATTAATTATATATATATATATATATATATATATATATAATTTTTTCACATGGTAGCTGAACCACAATACGACACCGTGCATGTCATAGATGGTCGCCCGTTATCTTCTGGAGATGTTACTTATGAAATCTTATCTATAAATATAATAATAGATGGTCATAATAGTTATATAATCTTTAATATAATCAAATCTTTTCTTAATCTAATTATTTTAGGTTTATTATGGCTAAAAAAATATAATCCTCAAATAAATTGGATTTTTTGTAGACTTGACTTTTTTCAAAGCATTAATAAGAGTCCCATTAATTAAGTAACAAGCCATAAGTCTAGTATAGTAAAATCTATATTTATAAATATAAAAGCTTTTATAAATATAATAAAAGAAGAATCATCTTTTTTTATTTATGTTATACCTATTCTTGATGGTGGAATGACTTCAATTGGCATTCTAAGCCAATATCAAGATTATCTAGATGTTTTTTAAAAGAAGAATGTGGATATTCTTTTGGAGCATCATCCATATGATTGCTCAATTGATTTCAAAGAAAGAATTCAGCCTCAATTTGGACCAATCTATAGTTTATCACAAAATAAATTAGCTAAATTCAAGAAATACATTGATGAGAACTTGGCCAAGAATTTCATATGTCATTCAAAATCCCTAGCAGGAGCTCTTATCTTGTTTATAAAAGAAAAAAGATAGATCACTACAGATGTATGTAAATTATTGAGAGATCAATAAGATTACCATCAAGAATAGATATCCTCTATGTTTAATATCTAGACTTTTTAATCAACTGAATCAAGCTAAGATCTATATAAAAATAGATCTAAGAGGAGCATACAATCTAGTGTATATCAAAGAAAGTGATGAATAGAAGACTGTATTTTGAACAAGGTATAGATATTTCAAATATAATGTCATGCCTTTTGGACTTACAAATGCATCAACTACTTTTCTACATCTTATAAATGATGTTTTTTGTGAGTTTCTTGATGATTTTATTGTCTGCTATTTAGATGACATTTTGATCTATTCTAAAAACAGAGAAGAATATGAACTTCATATTTATCGTGTGTTATAAAAACTTAGAGATATAGGATTATATGCCAAGATGAAAAAGTGTGTATTTTACACTACTCAAATTAACTGCTTAAGATATATTATTTCAAATAATAGTTTAAAAATGGATCCTAAGAAAATCTAGACAATCATGGATTAGAAGATTTCAAGAACAGTAAGAGATGTGCAATGCTTTTTGGAATTTACCAATTATTATTGATTCCTCATCAAAAACTTTTTTCAAATTATAACTCCACTTACACGCTTAATTTATAAGGACAAACTCAATTAGAGTAAAAAAATGAAGCATTATTTGAGGCTTTAAAAGTAGCTTTTATTTTTGCACCAATCTTACATTACGTCAACTTTTTTAAGATGTTTTTTTATGGAAACAAGCACATCAAATTTTACTTTGGAAGGCAATATTGTCATAAATGGGAGTAGATGATAAATTCCACCTAATAGCTTTTCATTCTAAGAAATTTTTAGTAGCAGAAATCAACTACAAAATCTATAATAAAGAACTTCTTGCAATTGTAGATTCTCTTCAAGAATGGCGTCATTATCTAGAAGGCGCTTCTAGTTTAGCCACCAATGTCGTATTGTAACATGTTTATGTAATAAAAAATATGAATAAGAATGACTTTTATTTAATATTCAATTATTTTGATAAAATAAAAACTTAAGATACTTAAAAAAAGATTTTATGAAAGCTTCTTAGATTATTTTCTTATTTTAATAGCTAATAGATAAAAGTTAGTTATTAAATTTTCCTTCTAGGTTGTAGAAACTCTTTTATTGCTTTTAAAAAATCGTAAGTTTATAAAAATAGAATAGAGTATATAAATAATTAATATAATTGATACTAAGGTTAAGTTGAAAATAGGATTAAGCTTAAAATCCTTAGAATAAGTTGAATTGATACCCGAGGGTCGACCGTGTATAAGACAGGGTCAAAATCAGACCTCTAGCCACAAAAATAGCCACCAAGGGCTAAATATCAGATCATTCAAAGATCAACAATTAGAATTAGAGAGTTAGCTTCAAGCTTCTTTCAAAGGCATTAGACTTATTTTTGAAGGATTTGAAAAAATTTAGTAATTATTATTTAAAATGAAGGTTGATATTGAGGATTAGGTTTTTATGCAATAAAGTTAGGACTACAACTCTTAGCTATTGTAAGCAATTGGAGTGACATCTATAATTGAAAATTTAATAGTGTGTGGAAAATTGAGTGTGCTAAGACTAAGTAAATTTTTTTAACAATCTAATAATACCATTGGGATTTATTTGATCTTTAATATAAGGAAGTATCCAAAATTGGCAATTTAGGATTATTTAGGATTTCTATAATATTTGAAGATTTATTAATTGAATCAAGCTAAAATTTGGCAAAGAGTTAGAAGACTTGAAATTCAAGCTACACACTAATTTTTCATTGAAGTTAATAGTTGGAAAAAGAAAGATTGCTGTTGGGATATCTGTATCAACTTTTAACTTGGTGGCTAAGAGACATTAGTGCAAATTTTGGTTGATTTTTCACAATTTGTAAGTTGGATTAGGCTGAAATTTTCTAAGCATATAAAAGACTTATATTTGCATTTGTGTGCAAAATTTCATACTAAGTTGGCAATTAGATTAAAATTTATAGCTTACTAAAGTTCACTGACTAAGGTTAGGACTTGCAAAGAAAAATCTTAGTTGTTTAATTGTGATAGATAATAAAGCAATTAGATTTTATATATAGTTGAAGTTATCAAGAAGAATATTTTTAAATACTTTGTATTGGCTTAATCAATCTTAAATTGAAATTCAAATCATATTCTTCTTATATGGATGAAACCTATTAAAGATTCTTGAGTATTTGTAATCTACAATCTCACCTTGCATAGCCAAGTACTCAACGCATTTCTAAATAGGACAATATGTAATACAACACTATATATATGGATTACAAGTACCTCAAGTATTTCATGTCAACATGCATATTGAATTGTTGTCAAGCTCATTGGAGCATGCCTTTGTCAAGATTCAAGTTTATTATCACCTATCGGCCAAGAAAATAATAAGGTCTATCTAATGCCCTTTCTAGACATTCTTATCTTGTACCAAAAGAAGGAGATTCAAATTTTGATCAATAAAGAGGGATCCTCTTAAAGTTGGAGTAATTTCATCTTTGAGTAATGAAATCGACATTGATTGTTGATTAAACTTTTGTCAATCAAATCCAATCAAATATGTCTTTAGACCCTCTTGTCCATGAGGTTAAGAATAATTTATCTAAATCTCATGATACTTCCAAGTTTGAGCTTAAGAATAATCTAGTCTATTTCAAAAGATGCCTATATATTCTAAAAGACACAACACGGCTATATGCTCTGGAAGCTCGTCACAACCTCCTTGCGGTAGGACACTTTGGATATAATAAGACTTTAGAATTAATAATAAGAGATTTTTGGTGGCCTCAAATGTGGAAGGCTACTAAAGAGTTTGTATAGTTATGTGACATTTGTTTAAAATCAAAAATTCCTTGTCACCAATCTTACGGACTTTTTTAACCATTATTTATATTAGAACAATCTTGGTCTTTTATTTCTATCAATTTTATCATGGTATTGTGTTGTGGTTCAGCTACCATGTGAAAAAATTATATATATATATATATATATATATATTTAATATATAATTTATTACATAGTTAAATGAAAGCCATATCAGTGGACTTTTATTGATTATAAGATGTGGTTAGGTTGCTAGTTTAGAAGGGATCTATTAAAAGGATTATTATTAAGATTTATACAACTTTATTTTCTTCTTAGTAGTGACTTTTGAAGTTAATTTTATATTGATAGTAACTTGTATATATCTTAAGTCACCTTTATTAGACATTGGTGATCCTTAAGATCTTATTTACTTCTTTTATTTGGTGTTTAGAACACATATTGTATAAATCTTATAAGAAAAAAGATTAAGAAGGGATTTTTAGTGTGAAAGGAGGTAGTTTGGCCATCCATGTGGATGGATAGAGGTAGATGATAGAAATCTCTATTCTAATTGGCCAAAAATCATGCCCAATGGACTTCAAGGAGGCTGCCCGAGGGTTTATTAGGGATTAGGGTTTGTTTTTGGAGAGGAATCAAACATCAAAGGCTAGGGTCAGCAAGTTTGGATTTTTGGATATGGTTTTGGTGCAAATCTTTCATGATTTGGACTTTATATGAAAGAGATATAGGCGCTCAAAGTTAAGGTATCAAAATTCTACTTACTGTCACTCTTTTAAGTATAACGTGCACTTATAGAAAGCAATAGATAATTTGCAACTAAAATTGAAAAGAACACTTTTTTGGCTAAACTTTTCATGCATGGCTTGATAGAATCCAAGCTAGATTGAAGGAGATTTTGGGAGTTGAAGTCACTGCTTGTAATCTAAGGGCAATAAGTAACCCTACTTAACTAGTGGTTATATTTTGAATTATATCTTAGGCAATTTGATAGATTTTTGGCTCAAAATTTTTAAGAGTGTATATATTTATGTCAAAAGGCTATATGAAAAACTTTTGTGGCATTAGAATTTTTGGTTTGTGAGATATAAGGAAATAGTGCTCAGGTGTCTTTGAGCTAGGATTTTAAGTACCTACTAGGGTTTTTGAGATATCGCACGATCAAAAACAAATTTATAATTGATTCTTTTTTATAGTGAAACTTAAGAAAATCATCTATATTTTGAAGTAAATTTTATAGAAATTGAATAGTTGGATCAAGAATTATTGAATTCTAAAATTTAATAAGAAATAAGTCTTTGTAGGTGAACAAAGTTTTGAAGGATTTTTGTAGAAATTTGAATCCCTTTTTGTACAAACCTACTTGAATACAAGAGGGTTTTATCTATACAATTTCTTTTTTATAATATTTTTGTATTATTTGTCCTTTTTATGAAAGATAAATTATTTTTTGGAGTTTTGCCAATAATTTTCAAGTAAATCTTCCACAGCCAGGTATCCAATGTATTCCCAAATCAAAATTCGTGCCATACAACAATGGTCTCTATTATAGCTGGACAAATTTGTTTTCTAACATATTATCTTCTTTGATAGCTATATTCTTCATTTTGTAGTTGCGTCATTTCTTTGGATAATACTAAGCAGTGTACTTAGATATTCTATAATATAAATATGATCCTTCTTCATAACAATGAATCTTTTCTTATTCAGTAAGAGATTTAAAACATACTACGCCAATTTGAATATCTTCTATTTTTAAATATATATATTGAAAAGATATTGATATTGCCATTATAGTGTAGTAACGTTGAGATTCTTTTGTGCGACTCTTGGATTGAAATTCAAAAAACCATTTGTCACACTTCACAATAAAATCAATTGTTTGACTCAATGTCTGAGGATCAGATAAATTGAGCATTAATTTCTTTACCTCATATTATAATCTATAAAAAAATTGATTAATAAGTGCAGCATCATCCCACTTAATATTAATTGCTAGTTGTTAAAATTGTGAAGCAAATGATGTTATTAATTGATTGTCTTGTCGCAAGATACAAATCTTGTTGGTTGTAACATAAATTGCATCATATTTTCCATATA
Organism: Physcomitrellopsis africana; assembly: GCA_036785485.1. Lineage (NCBI taxonomy): Eukaryota > Viridiplantae > Streptophyta > Bryopsida > Funariales > Funariaceae > Physcomitrellopsis > Physcomitrellopsis africana. Next base: position 200,710 of record JAWRVF010000262.1, read on the forward strand.
TAAATCAAAATTTTACTAAAAATACTTCTAAATTATCAAATATTGGATCACATTGTTTAAAAAAGGACAAAAACTACAATAAGATAGAGCCTGAAAGTAGTATTCTAATAAATCTGACTTGTGATCCTTGAGTTGGATAACTTTGGGATTGAAGTTCAATCACTAGTTATATTTGATTGATAAATCCTCAAAACTTAGATTTTCTGCCATCAAACTTCTCTAACAAACTAATTTTTGGTTCTTTGATGCTTGAATGGTGTTCAATTGTAGGTAAAGTAGTATAACTTGAAGCAGCTCCAATCATCTTTATGTCTTCATTTCTTATTAATCTTGTTACTTCTTGTTGTGGTGCATTGAGTTGATGCATTAATTCTCTCATTTGCTCTTACATTTGTACCATTGCACTCTTTATTGTAGCAAGCTCTACCATGATAATACATTAGAAAGAAAAAAAAGTATTTATTCTCACTATAAAATAAAACACTCAAGAACAAAGAAAAAAATTCTAAGAACAATATCAATTTAGAAGTGGATAATCGACAACTTCTAATATGCTTATGTCTTATCAAGAGAAAGGTGTAATCCACTCTTAATCAAGAAAAGACAAAACTTTGATATTATAACTGTACTCTTGTCAATCTATCAAAGCCACGAACTAAAATAGATGCATAAGTTAGTAAAAATCATGTCAAAAGAAAATAACAAGATAGAAATAAAAAAATATGTATATTCAAGAAGAAATTGGAATGGCTATTGCCAAAAATTAGAAAATATAAGAGACTCTTAAATTAGATTAGAAGCAAGAAAAGAATTGACAAGAGTGAAGAAGGCTTCGGTCTTGTCTCTATATATACTATCTATTTAAGAACTACATGGCAACATTCTATAGGATCTCTAACACGTGTTTAACTTGCAAGACACATGTCAAACTTGCAAGACAAGTTTCGTACATGTATGCCATGTACTTAACTTATTCTATAAGCTACCAATATGTGTAACATATAACTAGCTTGTTCTACAAGCTAATAATATGTACAACACGTGGCTAGCTTGTTGGCCAAGTTTTTAGCCTATCAATCACCTATAGATATGTATAAAGATGAATCTGCATCTATGAATCTTTTAAGAAGATTTTATATTAGATATTATCAAATTAATTTATTTTTACTTACTTCTATTTATCTATATTAACTAAATGATTATTAGAATAAATCTTGTCCATGACAACAATACATCTTTTGGAATTCTACCTCATCTTTCTTAGTGTTGTTCATATATTTATTTACTTAATTCAAGTTTTTATTGATTACTTCTTGAAACCTTGTCCCAGCTCTACTCTCTTGCTTTATATTCTTGTATCTTTCATATCTTTGATTGTATATACAGATCATAAGAATCTAAAATATTTTATGTTAACTTGGATTCTTAATCATCGCTAAGCTCAATCGAATATGTTATTATCTCAATTTAACTATGTTTTATTTATTAACTCAGGAAGCAATAAGGATTATCTAATGCTTTATTAAGAAGATCATATCTTATATCAAGGAGAAGAGAGCCAACATTTGATCAATAATATGTAATTTTGTTGAAGCTAGAGCAATTTTGTCTTTACGCTACTATTATATTAGTACCTATTGATTCTAATTTCCATGATAAGATGCATATTGCAACTACTAATGATATATTGGCCCTTGATATCATGTGTCACCTCAATGAAAATACTGACAAGTTTAAACTGGAGGAAGACCTTCTATATTTTGAAGAATGTTTGTATATCCTAAATAGGCCTTTTTGATTGCATATTCTTTAATCTTGCCATAACTTCTTAGTTGCAGGTTTAACAAGACCTTGAAATTTATTTCTCGAGATTTTTGATAGCCTCAAATATAAAAGGCTATAAAGGACTTTGTGCTCTCTTTTGACATTTGTTCAAGGTCCAAAAATCCTTGTCATCATCCTAATAGACTCTTATAATCCTTGCCTATTTAAAGACGATCATAATCTTCTATCTTGATAAATTTCATCACAAATCTATCTCCATCTAATTCATCAAATAACATCCTTGTAGTGGTTGATCGATTTACAAAGATGGCTCATTTCATTCGTTGCAAGAAGATTTGTTTAATGAAGAAATGACAAGGCTCTTTTTTGACAATATATATATATATATATATATATATATATATTGATATTATAATCTTTTAAATGATATTATATCCAATCGAGGATCCCAGTTTATATCCAAGTTTTAAAAATATCTTTTTGAAATATTGAAAGTGGATATTAAATTTTCTTCGACTTTCCATCCTCAAACTGATGGTCAAAAAAAATAAATTGATCAAATTTTAGAGTAGTATTTACGATATAGTATTGATTATCAATAAGACAATTGGATCTCATATTTACTATTAATAGAGTTTTTATATAATAATATTATTTATATCTTAGCTTAATAAATATCATTTTATTCCAATTATAGATATCATCCAAAGCTTAATCTATGGAATATGCCAAAGAATAATAATCCAGTAGCTGAAGGATATCCAAAGCATCTATTGCAATACCAAACAACCTTAAAACTTTAATTGTAAGCATCTCAAGATGCTTACAAGATATTTGTATATAAATTCAAGAATCAACCACTTACTTTTCATATTAGAGATATAATATGGCTTCTTTGGCGGAATATCAAGACTAAGTGGCTATATGATAAGTTTGACTATTAGAAACTATGACTATTTTTTATCCAAAAGCAAATTAATCCAATAGCATATCCAATAGAACTACCATCTTCTATGTATGTACATCTAGTTTTCTATGTCTCTTTTTTAGAGCCTTATAGAAAGTCACATATTTTGAAAAGAGTATAATAATTGCCACCTAGTAACAAAATCAAAAATCATAAAAAATACAAGATCAAAAAGATGCTGGATTTATGGCAAAGTTGAGAGAAATTGGAATATCTTGTTTACTAGAACAACTATGATATCAATGAGCATATATAAGAATCAACCAAAAATCTCGCCAATACACCTCAAAAGATATAGGAATTTCATCAATTATATTTTTGCAAATCCAAATATATTTGATGATAACTTTTTGGTAAAGATTAGATCTAAAGAATACTTATAAAAAGAAGAAAATTAGACTAAAACCTTTATTAGTACACAATCATTTGTTCAAAGATAGAATAGAGTTGTAGAAGCAAGTGAGTCACCATGTTTAATCTTCAAGTATTAAAAGATTTTATAAAATAAGATTAAGTTTGGAAAGATAAATCTTTTTAAATGTGAGATCTTTTTTGGAAGATGTTTGAAAAGTCGCAATGAAGATCAGATCCTTGGATGGAATGTTTCAATAGCAAAGGTATTAGCTCAAAGCTATAGGCAATTTTTTCAAAAACTAGTAGAATCTATTGTCCAAGAATAGAGAAAAAAATATATAGCTTCATTATTGCAGCATATTCTTAATTTTTTACGTATGTACAAAGATTTTTGAAGGTATAAGCTCCTCTTGGAACTCGTCACTAGATAAAAAGGTGATATTAGGAACATACACTTTGGAGGTTTATAGAGCCTTCTAAAATATTCTAGAAGTTTCTCAGTTAGTGAAAGTCAGTTGAAAAGTTTCCTAATTGATAAAAATAGCTCAAGAAGCTTTGTAGTTAGTGGAAGGAGCTTGAGAAGCTTCCTAGTTGGTAGGAGCTACTTAAAAAGCTTCTTAATTTGATAGAAGTTGCTGTCGTATTACGTGTTGTCTCGTTCGGGAATGCACCGAGTACTTGGCTGTAGAAGATAAAGTACTGTTTGCAAATACTCAAAAAATCCTAATAGGTTTCATCCATATATAAGGAATATAATTTGAGCTTCAATTCAAAAGTATTTAAAAACACTCCTCTTAGTAAAATCAACCATACATATATTCCAATTACCTCATTTCATTTATAATTAAGCAATTTTTATTTTTATTTATAAGCCCTAATCCTAATCAATGAGCTTTGATAAGCTATAATTTTTAATCTAACTATCCACTTAGTGTGAAATTTTGCACACAAATGCTGGTATAAGCCTTTTACATGCTCAAAAAAATTTAGCTCAACCCAACATACAGATTGCAAGAAAACGCCCAAAAAAGCGCACTAATGACACTTGGCTGCCAACTTGAAGATTGATGCAGAAACTCTAGTGGTGGTTTCTCCTTCTTTCACTATTAACTTTAGCTCAAACTTGGTGTATAGCTCAATCTACAAGTCTTCTATCAGCATACCAAAAATTACATTGATCCAATTGATAGATCTTTAGTTATCACAAAAATCCTATCCAACCCTAAAATGCCAACTTCTGACAACCTTTTGTATCAAAACTCAAATATCTCTTGATTGCATTGCTAGATTAACACAAATTTATTTATACACTTAGCACACACAATAATCCACACAATATCAAATTTTAAACTATAGATGCTTCACAGATTTTACGAATCACTCAACAATGCAAGCCATCATTGTCTTATATAAAATCCAAATCTGTCACGGACACAAAATACAAACTAGAAATCTAAACAAGAAGTTCACAAAGAACTGGAAAGAACTAAATTAATGCAGATGAGTACAACACCAGAGAAGTGAGCTAGAGCTCCAAGAGATGTGTTGTCGAGACTGAAGAACCCTTCAGCCTCGACTCTTATATATACTACCAGATAGGAAACTTCTCGAGCTACTTCTGCTAAACTAGGAAGCTTCTCAAGCGACTTCTACTTAACCAGGAAGCTTCTCAAGCAACTTCCTAAAATCTAGTAGAATATTCTAGGAATATTCTAAGAATCTTTTAGAATCTTCTAAGAGAATCTTTAAAGAATCTTCTAGGAATCTTCTAAGAATCTTCATAGAATATTCTAAAGAATCTTTAGAGAATATTCTAGAGGGTTCCAAAGACTTGCTTCTAGAATGTTCTAGAAGCTTGTCTCTAGAAGGTTTTAAGGACTATGTCCCTAACATTACCCTCTCCTTTAGCTTCGAGGTCTCCGAGAAGCAATGTTGTTTGTCGGTTAGAACAATCGCAAGAAAATAAAGATTTATCGCATAACGTCTGCAATGAACTCCAATTGCTGTTCGTGAAGCAAGTGGTTCAACGGCCCTTGAAGCCAACAGTAGTGGCCCACGCCTTCTACTTCTGACCAAGCATGAACTTCCGTGTCCTCATTGTGAAATTGTCCTGCAAATACACCTTCTGGCTGACCATCGTAAGCAAGCTCGATCTCAAATACTATCACCAGCGATCGGTTACTCGGTATCCTCCGTCGTTGTCGTGGTGCAGGCGGTTCTTCATCTTGAGGTCGCCTTCGTGAGCTAGTCGGTTGAGATAATACGACTGGCATGCTATCCATGTCAAGAAATCAAACTCTGGCTACTAGAAAAAGTTTTCTATCTTGGAAAAAATAACTTATCAACTGTGAGTTTTGGTGGTGCTCTCCCGTCTTTTATGTTCTCGAATGAGTAAGCTTCAAGAAGAAGTTATCATTGAACTAGCTTAGATTTATGAGGATATCGTCGATGAAACTCTTGTACCTTTTGTGGCGCATTGGCAAGATTTTCGGCTGGCTCCCACATTCGTTCATTAATGTCGTAGCCGCACCAATGAACAAGATACTCCAACTTGCCCCACCTTCGCCGTGAATCCAGCACCTTTTCGATCTCGTATTCCTCGTGGTTCTCAATTTCAATGCTAGGTGGCGGATGTTGTGTTCTTCCAGGAAATGATGACTCTCGATAAGATTCCAACAAAGAAACATGAAAGACAGGGTGTACCTTCATAGCAGCTGGTAGCTCCAGACGATATGCCACTGGATTGATTTGCCTCTGGATGACAAATGGTCCCAATCTTCGGTAGTCCAACTTATCACAAGGCCTTGTCGTCTTAATATTTCATCGAAGTAACCATACTTTATCTCCAACCTTGAAAGCAGGTGCCTCATTCCGAGATCTATCTGCGGTCGCCTTATAGGACTCTTGTGCAGCTTGCAATTGAAGTTTCAACGTGGCTTGAAGTTCCGATAACCGCTTTGCAATTCCTTCAGCTGCCGGATTGATATTTGTTGATGGACTCAATAAGTCAAGTTTTGGATGGTATCCATAGTTGGAAAAGAATGGTGTTTGTTGAGTCGACGCATGAAGTGTGTTGTTGTAAGCAAACTCGGCAAGCGATAGATATGCGGTCCAATCGTCCTGCTGATAGTTGATGCTGCACCGTAGATACTGCTCCAAGACTTGATTGACCCGTTCTGTTTGGCCGTCAGTTTGGGGATGGAAAGCCGAAGAAAGTTTGATATCCACTTTCAATGCCTCAAAGAGAGATCTCCAGAACTTGGATACGAACTGAGTCCCTCGATCCGACACGATATCATCTGGTAGGCCATGATAACGATATACGTTATCGAGGAAGAGCCTTGCAGTGTCTTCGCTTGAAGATGTCTTCTTGCAAGGGACAAAATGTGCCATCTTTGTAAGCCGATCCACCACAACAAAGATGCTATCGAATGAATTTGATGACGACAAGTCTGTGATGAAGTCCATAGAAATCGACGCGGAATAGGCAGTGGCTGTAGAAGACCATAAGGGCGATGTCAAGGGCTCTTGGATCTTGAAAAAATGTCACAAGAGATGACAAAGTCTTTCACATCCTTCCACATTTGGGGCCACCAAAAATCTCGGGAGATAAGCTCCAAAGTCTTGTTGAACCCGAAATGTCCCGCAGCTGGAAAGTCGTGACGAGATTGAAGAACTCGGAGTCGTGTTGGTCCTTTTGGAATATACAATCGCTCTTCAAAGTATAAAAGATCTTCTTCAACCTTGAACTTGTCGTTATCAATGCGCTGCTTGATATCCACGGCTATAAAATCTTCAAGAGTCGCGGCGCGTACTTGGTTGAGGAAATCGGTATCAATTGGCATGGAAGCGATGCAAATCCTAAAATGCTCTAGCTTCAGCAATGTTGCATACTGTTGATCGAACGCTGCTTCTTCAACCTTCGACGCAAGATACGATCTCCTCGATAATGCATCGGAGAGTCCTTGTTGCTCCCAGGCCGATAAGTAATAACAAAGTCAAATCTGGAAAGCGACATATTCCATCGAGCCTGACGACGATTCAAAACTCGAGATGTCATGAAGTACTCCAAATTCTTGTGATCCGTGTATACAGTGTCGGGGTAGAGAGAATCTGCCTCAAGAAAGCGCTGGGCTTCTGGCTGCCACTAATTACTCAAGCAAGATTCAAGTATAATAAAAACCCCCAATTTTATATAAAAGAGATCTCCATAGGGCTATTACACCCAATACACAAGCCTAATTTCCTCAAACCACTCAAAACATAACAAAATACTCTAAACCCTCATTCTCCCGTAGGAAGGGAATTTTTCCCGAACTTCAATAACCCATAACTTTTAATCCAACCGTCCAAAACTACTCCAAATTTACATGAAGTACTGATATATTCTTCACAACTACCACCACAAATTGCAACCGTTGATTCATTATCAATCTTTAGATATCGCCAAAATCCTAGCAGTAGCTTTAAACCCTTGTTTACAAACACCCGTGTACTAAATTCTTTATATCTCACAATCTAAAAGTTCAAATGCTATGAAACTTTAATGTATAGTTTCTTAGCACAATAATATACCTTCTTGGAAATTTTGAGACAAAAATTCGTCCAAAAACTTAAGATATGGCAAATCCCATCACCATCAACAAAATGGTCTACTTTTCTGCCTTGGAATTGAATGCACTGTCTTCAACTCTTCATATCTCCTTTGTGTAAACTCAAAACTTAATAATTCTTTCATAACAGACGTAGATCTTAAAATCACCTTTCTAACCGCACCGTCCGATCTCCAAAAGCTTTCGTATAACTCCGCGAAATCTCAAAAGAGTGACAGTATGTATGAAATCCACTCTTTAACTTTGAACAAGTATAACTTCTTCACCCTGACTTCAAATCACCTAAAATTTCCTTTCAAAATGTACAAAAAACCCTAAACTTTACAACCCTACCTCTGAAATTGCAAATCCCCTTTTTGAAGTCGCCGAAAACCCTTGTTAAGGTCGCGGGCAGCCTCCTCAAAGCCCATTGGGCATGGTATTCGACCAATAGGGATGAAGTTCCCTATTCCTTGCCTTCATCCGACCATGGCTTGATTTCAACCCTCCCAATTAGCCTCTTACTAGCTTAAATTTTCATCCTTAAGTCCCCACCTTCTCTCAAGGCTTCATACTAAACATTTAGATCTTATAATTTTTAAATACCATAACTAAAATAAGTAAAATAAAATAAAATAAAGTTTCTTCTATCAACCATTTTTAATTTAACTTACTAACCATTCTAACACACATCTAGATTCATAAACATATAATATATTTTAACTAATTTTTACATACTGTAAGTAATTACAGTACGACAACGGTCACTGGATGTGCAGCTCCTTCAAGGAAGTGTCGCCACTCTTGAAAGGAATCCACTATTGCAAGGAGTTCCTTATCGTGGATCTCATAGTTGATCTCGGCAGCAGAAAACTTCCGCGAATAGAATGCAACTGGATGGAGCTTCCCGTCTACGTCCATCTGTGAAAGCACCGCTCCCAAAGCAAAATCTGAAGCATCGGTCTCTAAGTAGAAGGCCTTTGCAAAGTCAGGGTGTACCAAGATTGGAGCTGTAGTAAATGCCGACTTAAGATCTTGGAATGCTTTCTCCGCTTGAGGTCCCCATTCGAGCTTGTCCTTGCATGTCAACCGAGTGAGCGGGGCAGCGACTTGGGAATAATTCTTGATGAAGATCCGATAGAAGTTAGCAAAACCAAGAAAGCATTGCACATCTCGAATTGTCTTCGGAACTTCCCAAGACACGATTGCCTCTACCTTTTTGGGATCCATCTTCAAACCTTCTGTAGTCGCGATAAATCCTAAAAACTCCATCTCAGTCTGGTGAAATAAGCATTTCTCTAGTTTGGCGTAGAGTCCTCGCTAGCGTAGCTTTTCAAGGACCAGACGAACATGTTTCTCATGCTCTTCCTCGTTCTTGGAAAATATCAAAATGTCATCTAAGTAGATGACAACGAAGTCGTCAAGGTGCTCTCGAAAAATGTCATTCATTATGTGTTGAAAAACGGCCAAAGCATTGATGAGGCCAAAAGGCATGACATTATACTCAAAGTGGCCATACCTTGTACGGAAAGCTGTCTTCCATTCGTCTCCCTCTTTGATACGCACAAGATTGTAAGCTCCCCTTAGATCAATCTTTGTGAAGATCTTTGCACGTCCAAGTTATTCCAAAAGATCGGAGATCAAGGGTAATGGATAAGGATTCTTCTTCGTCACCTTGTTGAGGCCTCGATAATCTACACACATCCGCAACGAGCCGTCCTTCTTTTTCACAAATAAGATCGGTGCCCCGGCTGGCGACTTTGAATGGCGAATGAAATTCTTGGCTACATTCTCGTCGATGTACTTCCATAGCTCTGCCAACTCCGTCTGCGATAGGTTGTAGATTGGGCCAAAAGGTGGTTGTGTTCCTTCTTGTAAGTCTATGGCACAATCGTATGGTCGATGCTCCGATAGCATTTCAGCATTCTTCTTTTGAAATACGTCCTCAAAGTCCTTATACTGCTCCGGTATACTTGTTGTTGAAGTCTTCTCATCGCTAATCGATGTTGCATAAATGACAAATGGTGTACCTTCTTTGGACGACCTTACAAACGCTCTTGCTCCAAGGAATAATGGTTTTTTTGTTCTAGACCTTTTAATAGGCTTACTTTTAGAATAATCTATGGGAAACGTCATTCTTCGCAACCTCCAATCGATAGATGGATTATGCTTCTCTAACCAGGAAAGACCAAGAATGACAGGGTTTGACGGGGTTCTAATAATATTAAAAATAACAAAACTACTATGGTTTTCAAATGCAACTTCTATAGGTTCTGATTCATGGGTGACACTACCGACAATAAGGGTCTTCCATCTATTACTTCTACGTGTACGGGTTTGGATTTCAATACTAGAGGGATCTTATGGCGCTTAGCAAATTCTTCGTCTAAGAAACAAGCAGATGCTCCTGAATCTAATAACGCTAGGGTTTTGATTTTTTGAGGACCAAAAGATAAACGGATTGTAAAACAATTAGCAGGTTGGGAAGAAAGAGTGGAACCTGATTTTTGTTGTGGTATTGAATTGTCCAACCGCACGGTTCCTATTGTGGCTGGGCATCTTCATTTTCCTATATAATCGTACCTCTGGTCTTCACAATGAGTCGATTCTGCTTCTTGGGACAGCTTCTAACTGTGTGGCCTTGCTCTCCGCAATACAAGCATAGTCCTTCCTCCATACGTCGCTTTCTTTCTTCTGGAGTAAGGGGCTTTATACGTACCGCGTCAATTTGCATGTCTTCCGCTTCCGAGTGTGAGTTGAGGCCACTTGCTGACATACTAGGGCCATCACGAGTCGTATATTGTCTTGCACGTTGGTCTTGGCGACGTTGAAATAGGCGATTATCGCACTTCACCGCTTGGCTGATGGCTTCGTTGAGCGTCCGTGGGTCTGGAAGCGATAATAGCAAATCCTTCACGTCGTCTCTTAGACCCCAATAAAACTGACTCATCAACGCTTCTTTGTCCCAGTTGATGTCGCACGCTAATTGCCTGAAATCTGATGCATAAATTGATACTGAGCGCATCCCTTGTCGTAGCGACCGAATCTTCGTTGTAGCCCATCGAGCCTTATCATGTTCGCCAAATGCCTCGGCAAATGCAAGAAAGTTTCAAAGTTGCTCAAAATTGGTGATCGTTTCTCGAATAAAGGAGCGAACCACGATAACGCTTGTCCTGTGAGCAGAGTTCCGACTAATCCAACACGCGACTCCTCCGTCGGATAGCGTTCAGGTTGCAAAACCGTAATCAACCTGATTTGGTTGACGAAACCTCGAAACTTGGAACGCGTACCATCAAATTTGTCTGGAAGGCTGACTCGGGGTTCCTTTCGCTGTTGAACCAACGGTTCTTGCCGAACTAACGACATGGTTGCTTCATTAGATGCCGAAGCTTGAGATTGGTGAACCTTAGATTGTGCTGCCTCGGGCGTTCCAACGTTGTGAAGCCTTGCCATAACTCCTTCTATCTCTGCAGTTCTCTGAGACAATGTAGCAAGAGCATTCATGATGGCGTCCAATTTGGACTCCGAACTTTCAGCCATAGTGATGTCTTGACCTCCGACCATTCTAAGAGAAGGAAAAGATGAATCTACAGAAGATAATATTGGTTTAGAGGAGGGTACTCCGCAACCTCTAAAACGCCTTAAGTTCTTCAAGAAGAGGGGTAATCCACGCTTTTCAAGAAGAACAAGACTCCAATATTGAATACAATGAATATCAGTTTAGAGGAGGGTAATCCGCAACCTCTAAAACGCCAGTAGACCTTCAAGAAGAGGGTAATCCACACTCTCACAAGAAGGAACTAGCTCTGATATCAAAGATGTGTGTAGTCTCGACAAACTGTCACGGACACAAAATACAAACTAAAAATCTAAACAAGAAGTTCACGAAGAACTGGAAAGAACTAAATTAATGCAGATGAGTACAAGGCCAACACCAGAGAAGTGAGCTAGAGCTCCAAGAGATGTGTTGTCGAGACTGAAGAACCCTTCAGCCTCGACTCCTATATATACTATCAGATAGGAAACTTCTCGAGCTACTTCCGCTAAACTAGGAAGCTTCTCAAGCGACTTCTACTTAATCAGGAAGCTTCTCAAGCAACTTCCTAGAATCTAGTAGAATATTTTAGAAATATTCTAAGAATCTTCTAGAACCTTCTAAGGGAATCTTTAGAGAATCTTCTAGGAATCTTTATAGAATATTCTAAAGAATCTTTAGGAAATATTCTAGAGGATTCCAAAGACTTGCTTCTAGAATGTTCTAGAAGCTTGTCTCTAGAAGGTTCTAAGGACTATGTCCCTAACAAAATCACCAATACAAACCTTAACTTTGAATAGCAATTGCTAAGTCCCTCAAAACCCTATGGTCCCAAGCTAAATGTCCTTGGAACCCCTTTCAAACTAGCTATCCAATCCTAATTGCTGATGTTCAAATGTCTCATGTTCCTTGCCTTTGGCGGTCATTTTTGTCCCTAGAGGTCCGATTTTGACCATGTCTCATACCCGGTCTTTCCTTGGGTATCAATTTAACTAATTCTAAGGATTTTTAAGTTAAATCCTATCCTCAACTTAATCCTAGTATCAACCATAATAACTATTTTTCTTTTCTATCCTATTTTAATTAACTTATGGCTTTTCAAAATCAGTAATAGAGTTTATATAGCCTAGAAGAAAACTTTAACAACTAACTTTTATCTGTTAGCTATTAAAACAAGAAAATAATCTAAGAGGCTTCCATAACCCTTTTCTTAAGTATTTTAAGTTCCTATTGAACTAAGATAATCAAGTATTAAATATAAATTACTCTTATTTATACCTTTCACTATATAAACGTGTTGCAACATGACACCACTTAATATCTTAAGCAATTTGATAAGGTTTTGACTAATTTTTTTTAAAAGTATATATTTTTATGTTATAAAGCTATAATTTTTTTTTTGTGCCATTAGAATTTTCAATTTTTGAAATATGAAGAAAATAGAGCTCAGATGTTTATAAATTAGGATTTTAAGTACCTATTAGGATATTTGAGATATCAAACAATGGAAAGTGAATCTATAGTTGAATTTTTTTTTGATAAAGCTTAAGGATTTAAGCTACACTTTTGAAAAATTTGATAAAAATTGAATAGTTGGATCAAGAGTTATTGGATCTTAAAGTTTAAGAGAAATCAATTTTTTATAGGTGAATAAGATATTGAAGGGTTTTGTTGCAATTTATAAACTAAAAGGATTTTTTAAAGCCAAGACTTTATAGAGATAAAAAAATGGATATATGAAGCTATGATAATATTTTTGATATAAAGATGAGTTTTTAGAAGAAGGTTATAGATTTTTTTAGAAATTATTAAGAATCTAACTTATCAAAAATTAATTAGATATGATTTGGCATAGAAAATGATGTTAAGAATTTTTTATATACCATAGAAAAATCTTATATACAAACCTACTTAAATATAAGAGGTTTTTATTTATATAATATTTTTTTTAATATATTATTGTATCGGACTATCTATAAGTACTTAAATTTTACACAAAGTATTCATGTACTCTTAACAACTATTATAACAAATTTTATTTATCAATTCATTGTTGATCTTTAGATATTGCCAAAATCCTAATAGTAGCTTTAAATCCTTCTTTATAGACATCCACGTACTAAATTCTTCATATCTCACAAAATAAATGTCCAAATGCCATGAAAATTTGGTGTATAGCTTTTTAACATAATAGATCACTTTTTTAAAGAAATTTTGATAAAAATTCGTCCAAAAGTTCAAAATATGATAGATATTATTACTATTAATAAAATAGTCTATTTACTATCTTAGAATTTAATTTACTATCTTTAACTTCCAATATCTTTATTATTTGAAGTCCAAATATAATAATTTGTCCATGTAAGATATAGGTCTTAAAATCTGCTCTTCAATTGCACCTCTCAATCTCCAAAAGCTTTTGTACAATTCCTTGTATCATCAAAAGAATGACTATAGATATGATTTATACACCTTAACTTCAAGCACCTACTCTTTCCTCATAAAAACTAAAATCTTTCAATTTTTATACCAAAATTATAATACAAAAAATAAGCTTTCTAATCCTAATCTTTGATTTTCAAATGTTCTTTCTAAAGTTGCCAAAATCAATATTTTCATTGCAAATTGCCTGCTCAAAGCATATTGGACATGTCTATTGACCAATAGAAATGAAGATCTTCATTCTTTGTCTTAATTCATCCATACCTTGCTTTCATCTCTTCAAATAAGCCTCTTAGTAGTTTAGTTTTTTTATCTTTGGGCTCCAATCTCCTATCAAGGCTTCATACTAAATATTTAGGTCCTATACAATTTAAATGCTATAATCAAAATAAATAAAAAAAATCAAAATAAAGTTTCTTACATCAACTTCTTTTAATTTAATTTACTAACTATTCTAACATACATCTAGACTTATGAACATAATATACGTTTTGATAGTTTTTATACACTATAAGTAATTATAATATGACAACAACGTATATTATGATTGGTATATATATTTGCTAATGTGGCACATATTATAATATAATCCTTATAGGCTAAGGTATCTTGAAGGATTATCTATATCTTTATTTCTAAATTACTACAATAGTGGTTAGTATTTGGAAGGCATTCATATAATATTTTATTCATTAATTCTTTAATTTAGAATCACTCTATAATCTAATAAAAAATAAAAGATATTATTTAGTTCTAGGTTTGCTACAACAAGTAGTAATTGAAGAGCAAGTTGTACCAAAAGAAGAATAGTTGGAACTCCTATAAGATTTAGACTCATCTAAGATAAGAAAATTTGACTATTTTTTATTAGAAGAAGAAGATGGTCGATTCACATTGATTTACAATAGTAAAGAAGATATGGATCACATTTACAAAGCCACCTAAAATTTAAAGGGATTTTTTGGAGTGGTAGGTAATGTCATGGACATACTTTAAGCCAACACTAGAACTTTTTGTAGTCTTTTAGAACCTTTGATAGCTTTTTAGAACCTTCTAAAATCTTCTAGAATCTTCTTTAATCTTTGAAAATCCTTTAGAATCTTCTTCAACCTTCCAAGATCTCCCGTAGACTTTTTAGAGTTTTTTAGAATCTTCTTCAAGCTTCTAAAGTATTCTAAAAAATTCTTAGAAGGTCCAATAGGATATAAGGCCTCATAGTATAAATAAAAGGCAAGATTGAGGAGCACCTCAGTCTTGCCAACACAAGTCTTGGAGCAATCTAGAGTGTTGTCTTGTTCTTGATATTAATCAAATTTCTTATTTTTGATCAAGTTCTTTATTCTTAAAGTTATTCTAATTTTGAATTCTTCTCCTTGGTTCTTGGCTAACTTGCTATCTTGCATCCTTGACAGTTTGGCAAGACTCACTTACATAATCATATCAAAGCTTAGATTTCTTAATAGAGAGTGGATTACCCCTCATCAAGATACTATTGCATTCTAGAGGAGTATAGACTACCCCCCTCTAGACTGATATGCTTACTTGTTGTAGTTGATTTTTTTTAAGAAAGAATAGATTATCCCTTTCTTAAACTATATTACTATATTTTAGAGATTGCAGATTATCCTCCTCTAAACTAATTGTCTAAAAGTATTCCTTTTAGTATAAAAAAATACTAATAGCTTATTGATTTTTTTTTTAAGATAAAAATAGATTAGATTAATGGAGGTACATCCTCACAAATAAAGAATAGAGTAGCAACTCTTGTAGATCTTTGAGGCCTATTAGATACGATACAAGAAGAAATGGTATTCTTTTGCAACCCAAAAAAGAAATTACAAATGGAGCAAGTATCTAAAGAAACTAAGCAAGAGATTCATAACTTGTAATAAGAGATTATTTGATTAAGAGAAGTAAGCAATAGACAAGCTATGCATACAACTTCTCTAGAAGTTCCAAGGATTGTCATAAAAAAACCAAAAGCTAATATACCTGATAAATTTGATGGAATAAGATCCAACTTTTGAGGATTTGTACAACAAAGGCAACTTTACTTATGACTATATCCTTCTCATTATCTAGATGGATTCACTCAAGTCGCTTTTGTAGGCACTCTTTTATCAGAAAGTGCTCGATCATGGTTTATGCCATTGTTGAAAAAGAATTCTTCAATCTTATACAATTTAGAATTTTTATGGAAAGATTTACTACTGCATTTGGAAACAATGATTAACAGAGGATTGCAGAGAGGAAGATCCAAAATCTACAATAAGAGCAACGTTCAATTGTAATTTATGTTGCAGAATTTTAACAACTTACTTGTGATCTTGATTGGAATGATAAGGCTTTTATGACTCAATTTTGTTATGGCCTAAAGGATGATATAAAGAATTTATTGATCATGATATCAAGAGTTGAAATCTTAAAAGAATTCATAACTCAAGCTATTACTTGTGACAATCGCCTATTTGAACTACAACAAGAAATACAATCAATTTTCAGCAATACTTATCAAGATATGACTGCTACATCTTTGAGAGTATTGGAAAAGCCATTAATATATCCTAAACCTATGCAGATTGATGCAACTCAATTCAAGCCATTAACACCAATAGAAAAGACTAAATGTTGGTAAGAGAATTTATGCCTATATTGTGGAAGATCCAATCATAAGGCATCAAATTGTCCAAATAAGTCTAAAGAATTGAAGGCACAAGGTATAATATCCAAATTTGAAAGGTCAAAAAATAAAGATGTCTAGTCATAGTAGTGACCTTGTAGTTGGACACCCCCAAATCTAAAGTATCAAAAAAAAAAAATCTCTTTTTACTTCTGGATCCAACATCTTATTTTATACTTCATGTATATAAAAGAACCTTGAAACAAGAAATTTCTGCTAAAGTCCTTTTAGATAGTGGAGCCTCAACATGCTTTATGGATAAGAATTTTGCAATTAGGCGCAATCTATTATTTGTAAAGAAGATCTATCCTACACCCGTTGAAGTCATTGATGGACAAAACCTTGCAT
The DNA here is from genome assembly GCA_036785485.1 of Physcomitrellopsis africana. NCBI lineage: Eukaryota > Viridiplantae > Streptophyta > Bryopsida > Funariales > Funariaceae > Physcomitrellopsis > Physcomitrellopsis africana. The sequence continues at coordinate 217,413 of JAWRVF010000262.1, forward strand.
CAAGAGATGTTGTCAAAGAAATCCAACCGTTGGAAGTGATACTAGAAGATCAAGTATCACAAATTATTTTCAACATCACTAAATGTCCAACAAATCCTATTGTCATTGAACTTTCTTGATTTGAGCTACATAATCATGATATTGATTGGAGTACGCGGAAGATTTTTTCAAGATCTACACATCAAAAGAAGAAACGAGGTACTGCTCTATTCCTTAAAGCTAAAGCATATATGCAAGCAGCAAAAAAAAGAGACGCATTTGTATTGTATGCTATCCCAATGAAAGATCCAATAGAACAACTGGAGCAAGATATTTCTAGTGAATATCATGATCTAAAAGATGTATTTGAAAAGAAAAAAGTAGACATATTATCCAAACATCATCCTTATGATTGTATAATTGAATTACAAGATGGAGCTCAATCTCCATTTGGTCCAATTTACAATCTGTTATAAATGGAGCTTACAACTTTGCGAGAATATATTGATGAAAACCTAGCCAAAAATTTTATTCGACATTCAAAATCACCTATTGGAGCTTTTATATTATTTGTAAAAAAGAAGGATGGTTCCTTACGTATGTGTATTGACTATCAAGGTCTGAACTAAATAACTATAAAAAATTGCTATCTATTACCATTAATCTTAAGATTATTGGAACAATTAGAACAAGCAAAGATTTTTACAAAGATTGATTTGAGAGGCGCCTACAACCTAGTCAGGATTAAAAAAAGAAATCAATGGAAGACATCATTCCGCACAAGGTATGGACATTTCGAGTACAATGTTATGCCTTTTGGACTTACAAATGCACTTGCAGTCTTCCAATATATGATGAATGATATCTTACGAGAATACTTAGATAACTTTGTAATTATCTACTTAAATAATATCTTCATCTTTTCTAAGAATGAAGAAGAGCATGAATATCATGTATAGAAGGTATTAGAGAAACTACAAGAAAGTGGATTCTATGCCAAATTGGAGAAATGTTCTTTCTACCAACCATCAATCAAATTTTTGGAATATATTGCTTCAAAAAATAGAATTTTTATAGATCCAAAGAAGATACAAACTATTATGGAGTGAAAACAACCGTCATCAATTAAAGATGTATAATATTTTTTGAGATTTGTAAATTTCTATAGAATCTTCATCAAAGATTATTCCAAGATTGCAGCTCTATTAACGTGACTTATAGGCAAGGACAAATTTATTTGGGAAGATAAGGCTGAAGAAGCATTCAAGAAGCTAAAAGAATCTTTTACTTCTGCTCCTATACTTCTCCATGCAGATCCAAGAAAACCATTTATTCTAGAAATGTATGCCTCAAATTTTGCACTAGGATCTATACTCTCTCAAACTAGTGATGATGGTCAACTATATCCAATAGCATTCTGCTCTCAAAAATTTTCAGCTATAGAGATCAATTATAAGATCCATGACAAAAAATTATTGGCAATTGTTGATGCTTTTGAAGAATGGCGCCATTTGTTGGAAGGGACTCAATACAAGATCATGGTATATATCGACCACAAAAATTTGGAATATTTTATGAGTGCTCAAGTTCTAAATCGTCGACAAGCACAATGGAATATGTCATTATCTTGATTTGATTTTGTGATTACATATCGTTTAGAAAAACTTCAAGAAAAACCACATGCCATTTTTCAACAATCATATCTTGCACCAAGAATAGAAGATATTGTATTGGATCAACAAAAATCAATCATGTTGAAGCCGTCCAATTTATAGTTAAAGACATTAACGAAAACTATCTATACAGATATAACTCTCAAGATGAAAATCTAGAAAGCAATGAAGACAGATTCATTTATAAAGAACATCCAACAACGTTTAAAAAATACACATGTGGAAGAAAATAATAATTTCAAATTGGAAGATAGATTGTTATACTTCAAGAACCTTATATATGTTCCTCCGGGACCTACAAGACCTCAAATTCTTTAAGCTCAACATCACCTTCCAGCAGTTGGACACTTTGGCTTTAATATGACCTTAAAATTGATATCAAGAGACTATTGGTGGCCTCAAATGTGGAAATTGGTGAAAGAATTCATCCAATCATATAAGATTTGTGTACAAACAAAATTCCTAAGATACCAACTATATTGACTTCTACAATTCCTTCGAGTTTCTAAGGGCCCATGACAATTATTATCTATAGACTTCATTACAGACCTTCCAATTTTGAATGGAAAAGACTCAATTTTTGTGGTGGTAGACCATCTTATCAAGATGGCACACTTCATCCCTTGCAACAAGATTATTTTTGGAGAAGAAAAAGCCAAGCTCTTTATTGATAATATTTATCAAATACATGGCCTTTCAATTGATATTATTTCAGATCGAGGATTGTAATTTATATCAAACTTTTGGAGATGACTATTTTGACTTTTAAAGATCAAGATCAACCTCTCATCCACTTATCATCCTCAAATTGATGGTCAAACAGAACGATTGAATCAGATGTTAGAACAATATCTTTGTTGCAATATAAATTATCAATAAGATGATTGAACGGACTTTCTACCATTGGCTGAGGTTGCATACAATAACTCCAAACATTCTTCAATAAAGCAAACTCTATTCTTCTCAAACTATGGATACTACCTTAGAGCAAATCCATTCCAAATTGAAGATGTGGAAAGCCCTGTTGCAAAAAATCAAGCTACATATTTAAAAACCATCCATGAAGAATTAAAGTTCCAATTACAAATAGCCCAAGATTGATATAAAGATTATACAAATATTTATCACAAGAACCAATCAAATTTCAAAATAAGAGATTATGTCTGGTTACTACAACAAAATATACAAAAAAATCAACCATCATGAAAATTAAACTCTCAAAGACTTGGACCTTTTACAATTCTACATCAAATAAATCCAATAAGTTTTTGTCTTGAACTACTAAGTAGCATGCACATTTATCCAGTCTTTCATGTCTCGCTTTTAGAAACCTATTATAAATCAAATATTGCTGGAAGAACTATTCCACCACCATCTCTAGTTGAAATCAATCAAGAGCTTGAATACGAGATGGATGAAATATTGGATTCACGTATAAGATATGGATAATTGGAATATTTTATCTATTAGAAGGACTATGGAGTTAACAAAAGAACATGAAAATCCTCAAATAACCTTAAAAATGTACCTAAGAAAGTTTGCCAATTCCATCAATAATATCCTAAAAAACCTAGATTCAATGGTCATTGAAGATTTTGTAGACAATAACATCTCTTGGCTTCTAAATGATCCTTCCTATCAACAATATAAGACCAATATAAAAAGAAAAGAATCACGCCAAGACCTGTACTTGTATTTTGCCTATGATAGAATAGATCTTGCTAGAAGTTTATTAATTATCATGTCAAATCTTTGCATTTCAAGAGAATTGCAGGAATAAGAATCAAAAGACTCTTCTATCATACAAGCGGCTGGGAAATCATTGCAATTTTCACAATCTGCTAGGTTTGAAGAATATGGACAAGATGAAGAAAGTGTATTCCAATATTAAGTAAGGCCATGCTTGGAATCTTTGGAGATACGGCCTCATCACAAAAATCTTGATTCAAATGCCCGAGCTTTGGGAATACTCCTCGAGGTTGGAAAGATGATTCTAAGTGGATCAGAAATTATGTTCGGAGGATGTTTTGAAGGTCGCAACAAAGAACAAATTCTTAGATGGGATATTGGTCTAACACAGGTTGTATCTGGAGGTCACCAATGCCATCTCAAGGATCTTATTGAATTGATAATCAACAAACAAAAGATAAAATATGTTACTTTTCTACTCCAAAAAATTCTAGAATTTTTACGCATGTGATTTGATCATCAAATTGCTTTGGCTCCTCGTGAAACTCATTGCTAGAACGGAAGGTGATGTCATGGACATACTTTAAGCTACCACTAGAATTTTTTGTAGTCTTTTAGAACCTTCCATAGCTTTCTAGAATCTTCTAGAACCTTCTAGAATTTTCTAAAATCTTCTTTAGTCTTTGAAAATCCTTTAAAATCTTCTTCAACCTTCTAAGACTTCACGTAGATTTTTTAGAGTCTTCTAAAATCTTCTTCAAGCTTCTAAAATCTTCTTCAAGCTTCTAAAATATTCTAAGATATTCTTAGAAGGTCTAATAAGACATAAGGCTTCATAGTATAAATAAGAGGCAAGATTGAGGAGTATCTCAATCTTGCGAAAACAAGTCTTAGAGCAATCCAGAGTGTTGCCTTGTTCTTGATATTAATCCAATTTTTTATTCTTGATCTAGTTCTTGTTCTTATCCATCCAATTCTTTGTTCTTGAAGTTATTTTGATTCTGAATTCTTCTCCTTGATTCTTGACTAACCTACTATCTTACATCCCTGACAAGTAATCTTGAACTCAATGACTTTACAATTGAATTTGGAGCATATTATCATAGCTAAATTAGAAGAAGATTAGGGTTTAATTCCTACAATATATGGCAAAAACTCTTGTAATATTTGAAAGGTATCTCCATGTACAAAATTTTTAGAATTTGAAGTCAAATATAAAGCAAAAATTAAAGAGTTTAAAAATTATTAGGCATCAAATTTTACGAATTTATTTGGAAAACATGTACTCATTAGAAGATGCAAAATTGGTGGTAGTAGTTTCACAAAGAAAGAAAAGATGGATTTAAGAATAAAGATTAAAAATAATAAAAAAAATATAAAAATATTCCTATTTTTAATTTTTTGAGGTACTTTGATTGAATTATAAAAGCCAATATTTGGACAAAATATTGAAATTCTAATAATTTTAATTGAAAGAAAAAGAAACTTACTATGATGCTTATCATTGACTACACAAGTTAGTAAAGAATATTGAAAGGATTACTATTTTTTAAGCTATACACTACTTATATAATATTCTAAATTTTGAAATTAAAGAATTGATTAGAACTTGAACTCCATCTCTACTTATATTATAACAAAATATTGGATTCTTCATCTAAAGCTTAAGCTTGCCAATGTGAAGAAGTTTAAGAAAAATACTAAGAATGACTAGAAATAAAAAGATAAGGTTGTAAAGAAGAAGGATAAATTTTATAGCAAAAAGGTAGATGGCCAAAAGCATGAGAATAAAGATGATTTTTATTTAAAGACAACTGAAACTCAATTGGCATCAATTGTGGCTTTACTTAAGATCAAAAATACTTCTAAAAAATAAAAATAAAAATAAAAATCTATTATTTTATAGAGCATAGAATGATTTTTTATGTGATATGAATGAACTAGGTTATTTAATAACTACTAGAGCACAAAGACAATAAGAAGTACCAAAGAACATTAATAGTATATTGGATCCACAAGTTGAAGATGTACAGCAATAAGTTAGGCTATTTAAATCATTTATTTTGGAAGATTTGAATTCCAAGGTATCACAAGTAGTACAAAAAGATGCACAAGTCACAATTTTTTATAAGAATTGTACAAAATTTCTAAGTACAGATGGAGTTTCAAGTGCAACAACCATTATTTGTGAAAAATCTTTATTTCTTCCTCAAATGGTTGGAGTACTTGGATTTAATGTGACTAAAGTATTAGAGACTACAGTTGGTATATGTAAGACTAAAGGAGGCCAACCTATGATAGTAATAAAGGCAAGGATATTTTAAAAAAGTAACTTAGAGGTTGAATCATTAGAAGAAGCCAGTCTTTATGCAGTAGTAGCACAAGTTCATACTATACAACAAAGACCACCTATTTAAGGACCTATCATACTAAGAGTTATTGTGGTAGATAACACTCAAGATTTGTTGCAAATTATATGACCAAGAAGTAAGGTTTTTATATCTAAAAGGATTTTATTGGACTCTGAAATCCAATCATTAATATTAAGTAGGGTTGCTATTGAAATTTTGGATTTATACAAAAGTACATCAAAACCTTGTCTTTTTATTATTAATTCATCTATGAATAAATTAAAGAAGGCTACTAGGATTCCAATCCAATCATTGTTGATTAAATTGCAACCTAACAATGTTATAGATGCAACAACAATTAAGACTAAGATTTTTGTTACTCAAGCTGCATCTTATAATGCATTGGTAGAAGCTATTATATTATATTTTATAAATTTTATATTAAATTTTTGAAATAAAAAAGCTTTATATAGGTTTAAATGGCAACTTGGTGATGGATGATAAACCACTCTATCTACATAATTTATATATAAGAAATATAGATATTATATTAAGTATGGTATTATAAAAATAATTAGTGGTATTTTTAATGAGTTGTCTACTCAAGAAGAGCTTCTACCATATCTTATACTCTCTATAGAAGTTAGTTATAAGAAAGCATATTTGGCTAAGATGCAAAAGATAACACCAATATAAAAATCTAAAGAAAAACTTCTTCAACATGCCAAGAATAAATTAGAAAAGATATGGAAGGATAAATCCTTATCATTTAAGGAGGTTAGAAGCAATTATAATATTTTTGGAAATTCTTTAGTGGTAGCAATTCTAATTTCTTGGCAACCTCATAAGCAAGGTATTTATTTATTGGATTTATTTGATAGTATTGGCATTAGATTAGCAACTATCTTGCAAGCAGGTATTAAAGTTAATAAATATTTATATATTGACAAGGATTTAGTGGCTATTATTTCAAAGTCTAGAAAAAGAAATTTAAAGAGTGCTAAGCATTTATATATTATTTTGGATCCATTAGTATTTATTGATGTAATTAAGATAGGATTGCAAGCTCATAAAGCTTGCTAATTGTGGATTAATTTAATTCTTCCAATTATTTTATAAACTGCTTATGATTATATATAATAACCATCTCATTTATTTGTACAAGATATTTTGGATCTTTATTAAAAACCTTGTAATATTATATGGGATGATAAACTATCTTATATTGTGATTAATATAGTTAGAAAGCCATAAAAAATATCTTCTACATTTGTCAACTTTGCCAAATTATATGCATTCTACAGAGATGGATCAAGTACTATTCTAAACACAAGTGGCATATAATATGTGATTAATAAATCTAATATAGATGAGCAAAAATATACTATGGAATTTCTTATCAATATTATATAATATTTTGATAATTCTATCTTTGACTTTCAAAGAAGGATGTTATTTAGACAAGTAATAGATTTAAATTGTTTGACATAGATAATAGCTATTACTTTGGAAGAGTAACAATATTTACATACTACAAAATCAAATGTACTATCATTCTTAAAAATATAAGCTATAATACAAAATATACATCATCTTGTGATGGATGTTGAAATAGCTAGGAGCAAGGAATAATAACCATTATATCCTTGAAAATTAGAGGATGTAGAAAAACTACTTAAGGATCATTTCGAGTCATCTTCAAATAATTATAAGACCCTTGAAGAGTATAGAGAGAAGTTATTTATCACTAAAAATGCCAAAATAATAAATAATTTAAAATTCTTGTTGAATATGTTTGGGACAGAGAATAAAGACTTTGTGCCTAATAAAGTTGCATAGTAACCAAAAAAGATGCCATCTATTCTAAAAGAAGATAAGCCACTATTAGCATTAAAGAATTGAAGACCAAATGTGGAACTTAAAAAAAAGTAGAAAGACAAGAACAATAATTTTTAAAGGAATTCAAATATTGTTTTGCTTTTGGATTGAAGGACTTAAGGATTCTTAACAAACATGAAGTAAAAATTGATTTGATGGATAATGCTCCTATTTTTTGCAAACCTTATAAGTATAGTGAAGTAAAAAGGGAGTTGATAAAAGTTTAAATCAAGGAGCTTTTAGATGCCAAATTAGTAGAATATTTTAATAAAAAATATACATCAATTAGAATAATGTCTTTTAAAAAAGATATCTTTGACAATTAAACAAATAAATAGATGTGTAGTGATTCTAAATCTATTAACAATAGAATTAAATTAGATAGATATGCTATGCCTACCGCTAAAGAAATATTTGACACTATTAGATATGCCAATATTTTTAATACTTTAAATTTAAGATTTAAATATCACCAACTATTGATAAAAAAGGAAGACAGATATAAGACAATATTTTAAAGAATTGATAAATTTAAAAAGGATAGATTATATTAATAGAAGTTTCTACTATTTGGAATAAAGAATGTATATATTGAGTTGTAAAGGATGATGGAATGTTTACAAGATTGTCTTTTATAAGATGTTATATAGATGATATTCTTGTCTTTAATTATAATAAAAAAAAGCATCAAAGATAGTTTAAAATGATATTGGAATACTTAATAAAACATGGATTTGCATCCAAATAAGTATATTTTCTTTTATTCTCAAGTAGAATACTTGAGACATATGATTTATCTAAGAAGATTTGGTATACTAAAAAATAAGATAAAGGCTTTGACAAGTATTCTAAAATCAAAAGATGTGAGCCATTTAAGGATTTTTTTTGGATTAGATAATTATTATTAAAAAAATTATAAATTTTAGCCGTATAGCTAAATTTTTTATTATACTCACAAAGAATGATCAAGAATAGATATGAAATGATAAACAAGAAGCAACATTTATAGAGCTTAAAGCTACATTGGCTAATGTGCTAATTCTATAAATATCTATTTTAGGAAGGCCATATCAATTACATATTAATTAAAATATTTTAGACATTAGACTTATTTTTTTTAAACAGATGATGAAAGCAAGGAATTTATAGTCGCTTATGCTACTAAATCAAACAACAATGTTAAAATATAATATAATTTATATAAAAGAGAATACTTAGTTATAGTTTGGACAATTGCATTCTTAGTAATAGACTATCAACTACTAAAATGGCTTATAGAATCTAATAAATTAGCTGAAAAATTTACAAGGTGGACCTTGATACTATAAGAATATGATTTCAAGGTGGTGCATATAATAAGATTGATAAATATGGATGTTAATGGATTAAGTAGAAATCTATATCCAAGCCAAAAGGATTCTATAAGGATTAAGTGGCATGTTAGAGAAGATGGGAAAGGTAGCATACATCATTATATTTTAGTTAAAACAAGCATTTATTGATTATAAAACTATATCTTTAGACCATTTTGAGGCAAATGGGTTGGCAAAATATATAGTGTAAATTGTCAAGAAGACTCTCAAAAAATATAATCTATAGAAAAGACATCACAAAAATTAAAATTTATAATTATTTTAATTGGCTATAGAATATTACTTCAGCAATCAAGCTTCTTTGGCAATATTATTTTATTATTTTTTTTGTATGGATAATAATTAGATTCTATTAAATATGAGATACAAGTGGTAGTCAAAATGGATGATCTTAAATTGTGGATAGTGGTATATAATATGCAAGCAATATTATTTCAACGTATTATATCAATGGCATTTAATAATCTTAGTATTGCCTAATATCATGATACCTTAAGATATGCCACTATTTAAAAAAGAGGCTATTAACTACAATTACAAAGATTTGTAATAAGTGATTATATATACTTATAGCAAATTATATCAATTATATTTGACTTAATAATAGATAGAATCATTTTAAGGATTAAGAAGGTACTTTCAAGTTGTGTATTCAAATTGAAAGGTCTTAATGGATGGATTTAGAAAGATCACTCTAGAAATTATATTTTTTGTTATTTGCCACATGTAAATAGTATTGTGAATCCTAATTTGAGTATTATTCTAGCTAGCTTAAAATACATGTTATGTAAGAGAATTCAAAGAACTATAATAATGATTCTATGTGATATTTATTCAATAAGTTGGCATATGAGGTGTTTAATATTATCTTTGGATCAAATCCCTATTATAAGATGGATATATCTACAATATAAGGATAAATCTATGGGAAGTTAATAAATTAATAGAAGCAATTTTAATTAACACTACTAATCTTTTATATTGAGGTGATGTTGGTTGGATGCACCATCATGAAAGGGGCTTCAATAATATTACAAAGGACAAATAAAGGAGGCCTAATTGGCCTTGGCTTTACTAGATATTTCTATATTCTTAGAGTTATTTCTAATTTTTTTGTTTTGGTAGTGTATGTAGATTTTTATTTTATAGCATATCTTTTAATACTACGACTTGCACCTTAGATATGCATATTTATTATCATGACTATGCTAGTATATGCATAATTTATATAGATTCTAAATTGCACAATGTGTTATATACATGATGTATTAGTTTACAATACTTAAGTGGAGTTAATATTCTTTGTCCATTTTATATTTATAGCTTAGATTTTAATTTAGTTTGAATCTAATGCCAAATTAACCAAGCTAATTAATATTTATTAGTTTAAAATAGAGTTAGAATTATATGGATGGTTAAAGATTATAATCTATTCAATGATTTGTCTTATTCTTATCTTTGACTTGATTTGCTTATAAAAAAATTAGTATAGATTAGGCTTGAATGTTTAGCCATACTAATAGATCTTATTGTATTAGTTTAAATTTCTTAATTCAAATTCCTTTGGTTTGTTTTTGATTTGTTAATGCTTGGAAAATTTTAATCCTATGAGTATTGTTTAAGCAATATCTATATTGAAAAAATAAAAAATTATAATTCATTAAGGTAGTTTTTTTTTTATTATTTTATCCAAAGATTGATGATTTTAAAAGAAGGCTCTCATCTTCTTTTAGAATCAAGTATAATGCAAAATTTGGAATCTATATTGATGTTGTTATTCATATCTTCTTCTAATATATTTTTTAATTGTTTAGCTAAGTTGATACTAATTGCCTAAAATTCGTTTGGTATTTTTTAAAAAATAATCCATATTAGAATTATATAGTATTATTATTAAGGACTTGTGTTAAAAGTATCACAATCTTAGATCCACTATTATATTATATAAGTACATGTAGAGGTTTTGTATGGATTCAACAATTGAAGCTTTTTGGCTATTTCTATTATATAAGCTTTAATAAAGAAAAATATTTTATCTAGGTAACAACTTAATTTCAAGGATTGTCCCATTCTCAATTACAAACTAGCAAACCATTGTTCCAAAATGTTATCAAGGGATTTTCTACCAACAAATCTTGCAATACCAATGTATTGTTTTAGATATTTCATTTCTTATATTACAATATTTGTATCAATTGCTAAAACATGGTTGAAATTATTGAATAAAAAATCTCCAAAGTTATACAAGAATAGACTCTCCTAGGGTTTCTTTAAACGGGTCATATTCCAAATAATTATTTTTTGATGGTAGAGGCAAACTTTGTATGTAGACATGTGTATTGTAGTTAGGAACATTGGACAATTGAAAATCCTCTTCTTCTATGCTCTTATCATGTATGTTTACAGCCATCCATCTGCACATGATTTTTGCATAAAATGTCATTTTGTAGAATGACAAATGTACATAACACTATCCTCTATGTGAGTTGGAGGCTGGCTAGTGACTCTTACCTTGTTATGTAAGCCAAATCAAAGCCCCAAAACCACCTTGTAACCCTAATTTGACCTAAGAACTCTAATTTTTTGTTTTGTAGAATCTCTTGCTGACATGCTTTACTCAAATAGCGATAAGATCATGCCCATGGTGGTAGACTACTTAAGATGGCTAAGACGTAGTGAATAATTGCTCTGCTGGAAACCTAACCATGGCTGCTGGACATGGCGGAGCTCCATATCTCCCTCCCCCATATGGAATAATCTTCCCTAGTGACTAGGTTTGCTAGTGCTTTATCGTGTGAGGGAGGATTTCCAGCAGACCAATCTTTGGCAAGGAGATCAGATACACAACACCTCCAATGTAGTGAGGACATCAGGCGTGTGAGGAAAAGTCTTTGGGCTACAATCAGCTTGTAAATCAGATAGCAAATATATTTTGCCTCTGCTCATAATAGACACAGAAACACTTTCGTTTTTGTCAATGAATGGCAACTTGGCAATGTCCCCACACATCTGGGATCTACAGCTCCAACGGGTACATGCAGCACCCTAGCGCGTAGTCTGACCAGGATCTACACCAACGGTTCTCATGTATCTGAGTGTTGCCTGCATCCATGTGAGCAGAGTGGACCGGGGACCAGTCTCTGCAGAGCTCCTGCGAGCGAATCCAAAGGCAGCACGTGGATGTGAGATGCAGAGAATTTGCCACTTGCAGGAACGATGAGTTGGGCTACATGGCACAGTTTTTCATTAACTGTCGCTGAGCTGAAACCTGGACTGGCCGCCAATCCAAACTGCTGTTACAATTGCCTCCGCTAAGAGTAACCGTGCGAACTGGGAATGCAAGTGAAATGAACTGTTGGATTGCTTTGTCAAGTGAAATGAACTGTTGGATTGCTTTGTCAAGTGAAATGAACTGTTGGATTCATGAATCATTAATGCGGAGCGGAAATCTTAAAATATACCAGACTGGACCACTTTCTGATTGGTTCCGACCGACCGGAAGGATCAATACTGAAGCAATATCCAAATAAAGCTAGTTTCCGCCAACTTTTGCACCATACCTGACCAACATTTCCATTGGTCAGTTATGACTTGCGAAAGTGTGTGCTGATTGGTGCAGAGTAGAATACGAATTGCTCTGTGAGTAAATTAAGGCAGCGAGCACCTTCTTGAACTTCAGCGAGGCTTCATCCGGAAAAGGTCACCTAATCCGCCGCGTGTGCGATAACAATTGTCTGTCGTGAATCGGCATTCTCTTATTCTAAAAAAAGTGTACCAAGGCTTTACAAGAAGTCTATGACGGCTCAGATTGAACTACTATCTTTTCCAAGTACACAGATAAATAATTAGAAAAAGATACATGACAGAATTCGAGAAGGGTAGTGATTGGGCAGCTTTTAGCCCAGGTTCTGATATACCGGTACTGTAGACGTCGAAAGCTCTCAGAGAACAGACAAGCAAAATGTTGTGATAATGCCCACAGCAGCAGACTGCACGGCTTGTGTCAGTGAAATCCAGGAAACTAGCACCAATGATTATGAAACAGTGGGGCCCCAGTAACTAAAGTACATGAAAGAATGGCTTTGCGCCCGAAAGTTAGTGACGGCCGCAGAAAGTGTCGAAGGGTGGAGGCTTCCTCAGTTTTTATTTGTTGTTCTCGCCGCAAACCAGAACAATGCCGGGCCCTCCAATCCGGTTTCCCTCTCCTTCATCTACAAGCTTTCATTACAGATCAAGCTGCTCCAACCAGTTTTCCGAGCATGGATTGGGAAAGAAAAGAAAAAAGCAACAGTACCATCAAGCTTCTTGAAGCAGCAATCACCAGTTGCAGCGATTGTTGGTGAGGCGTTCGGCGACCTCGACCGTGGTCCCCGGAATCGCTGGATTTGAAACTGGAAAAGAGTTTCAGTCACGGTCATCTAGAGGAATAGGAAAGGAAACATCTGTCAGGCGTAGCCACCACAAGAATCGGATAATTGCTCCAATAGTAGCGCAGATTTTTAAACGAAATATCTGTTTGCCATGCAGGACCGGTTCTCTGTCAGGAAGTATAGTTGGCCCGTGCACGATATTTCAGTCCATTCCGAAATTGCAAAAAAGAGCATGAATGGAAAAAAAACAAAAAAAGAAAAAGAAAAAAACAACCTTCTCGTTCCAAAACCCATGACTAAGGAGGGACACGGAGGCTCCGGACGGTGGCGGAGCAGCGGCTGTTAAGGGTTTTCTGCTAATTTTCAAAATAACTCTTATTGATCCGCTCATCGAAAACACACACCCCCCCCCCCTTTTGTTTTAGTACTGCAAATTCTCGTTAAATCGACCCAAGTAAATCCTTAAATTGATTCACCTTTGCTCTTACTGTCCTACAACATGTCCTAACCACACTGCCCATTCACTCTACTCCAGCATTTCACTCTCCTTGATCAGGTCACAAAAAAAGCAAAGAATCTCAAACAATCCTACCACTCATTGTGCACACATTAGGCATGTACATTACAATTGTAAGAACAATTTTAAGAACAATTAGGAAGTTCTTAAAATTAGGAACAAGATTGTAATAACAACATTTAGATCCTTTTGGTATCTAGATAGTTCAAAGATCTTATATAGACTAGTATTTGGTTCCATTTATAGCAAATAATGACAATGTTATAAATATTAAATATTACAAATATTACAAATATAATAAATATAGAATGTGATGTATGAAAAAAATATATTATTATTAATTATAATTTCTTACCAATTAAATATAAATATTATTTGGATACAAATAATACAGTGAAGAAATACTTAGTCCTAGGTCCAATCAAGAATCTTCAGTTAAATAAAATAACATCCATAAACAATCCAAAATCAAAAATAACTTTGGATGCAAATCACTTCAAATAGAGAATTAAGAATTTATAATAATACTTGGTCAATTTAGCTAAAGAAATACAAGTTTGAAAAAAAAAATTATTTTAAGATTGTCTCTCTTAACTCATAAGATATAGGGCTTGCATGTATGGCTTATACAAAGTGGCTACATTAATGAGAACTCCTAGAAAAAAATTATGAACTTGAACAAAGTACAAAATTAATCTCTATTGAACCAATCTCTATTGAACCAATCTATAAACAAAAAAACATCAATAGTAATAATTTATTGTCATTTTTTGTTGTTTAAATGCACAAACAAATAGCTTTATCCTAAACAAGAATAAGATCATAGTAGCTTATCATGTATTAACATATAATCCTTTTATTAATCTAATATATACACTTTGACTAGAACCAATTATATATTATTTATTTCTATGTGCAAAAATCTTTTGATTGTTTCTTATGCAACTACTTATATTGCCAAAATTATAATATTTTTTTACTTTATAAAAAATATTTAATTTCCAACCATAAAATAAACCTACCAAACTCTAAACTATATTCTAACAACATTAGTGTACCAACAACTCTTACCAAAATTTTACTTGAATGCAAGATTAAAAAAAACCCTTGGAAACATTGATGAGTGAAACTCTTGATCTTATATACAAATCCAATACCATTAATGATAAGTAGAAGCTTTTATATATGAAATTAAAATAGACTTAAGTCACAATGGAAGAAAATTATATTACTTATCTTTTATTGTTGCTTTTAGTGTTTGACCAAATTGGTATGAATATTGATATCTTATTTACAATTAATTTTTTTTTCATATCTCCTCTTTTATATTCTTTTATTGTGTTCAAATAGCTAGAAGATTTTTTCTACTATTGTAACTTAGGTCTTCTTATTATAAAATCATTCATATGGCTTTATTGTACATCTTTGCCTAATAATGATGGTTCTTATAGTAATATATAATTTAATAATTACCATCTCTAGGCAATGGTTCTTCATTACTCCTTCTTTGCACCAATTACAAACAACTAAGTCTATTGAATATAAGAGATAGCATACAAGCTTAGATAGATTTACCACAACATCAATATCCAACAATAAAGACTAAATATATTACTGAATGTAACCAATTTCTTTTCAACGTATTCCCATATTAGACAAAAGAGGGATCCTTCTATTAGAGACTTTTATAAGATTATTAATAATTACTAAGTAAAAAGTGTCTCACTTCAACCATGGACATTAATTTTTTGGAAGTACTAATTTATATAACTACCCTCTCTAATTAAATTATTATAAAACTCTATCTTATTTCATACAACATTTGTAGATTATCCAATGTAAATAAGATCCATTAATTTTTTAATTATATTAAAATTTTCTAATAATCTTATTATATACTATTCTTTTTAGAATAAAAATTTAATAAAATTTGAATAATAAAATAAAGACAATATTTATCACAAAAAATATAGTATTATATTTTAAAAGCAATACCAAAGAATAATTATACATAAGATGATATTAGCAAAAGTAGAATATATATTTTTATTAATTCTTCTATTAAAATTTAATTTCTTTAGTTGGCTCAATTTCTAAAATGAAATCCTATAGATACTTTTTAATAATACTTCTATAGATTCTTTAGGAATTGTAAATATTTATACAACCAATAAATTATATGAAAGATAAAAATTATAGAATGCAATTTATGACATAATTTGTTCAAATAATAGATAGAGAATAAATAAGAATGGAATATGATTAAAAGATTTATAACAAAGTCTTTTATTTACAACAAAGAAGTAATAATTATAGAATATTTTGCTTAAAAAATAATGAAAGGTCATTTTGATTTAATAAAATTATCCTTTCTTTATCTCTTGTTAATTTCTTTTAGAACAGCAAAAGAAATGATCTTTGATCTTTAGCAAGGTTAGATAAAATCTATGTCTTTATATTTATATGCTAATCATGTATTTAACTATAGAATTAAAAAAAATATAATATTCTTTAATTCTATTTCAATAAGTTTTAACAAACTATAAATTCAAAATATGTACTTTGATAATAATGATGTCCAAAGTACCATAATTTAAATATAGGAGACTTGAGATGTTATTTTTATTGTCAAGCTCTACAAAGCTTTTAGATTCTATCAATGTTCTTGTAAGAATAAATCCTATATTAGCAAAATAAGAAGAATTAAAATAAATAAATATTTTTAAAAATATTCATAATGAATTATACCTTAATTTACAAAATAGATTTTTTTTAAAACAGTTTGAAAGACAATAAAACAACTTTGTAGAGAACAAACATATGAAATTAAAGAATAATATGTTGAATCTAAAATCTAATGGATTAACAAAATAAATACAAGCTTAAAAGATTCTTTTGAAGTAATGAAGATTAAGAGATCTACCAATAGAGTATGAAATCTAAAAAATCAATATAAAGTCAATTTTACAAAAGAAAGTGATATGGCTCAAATTGCCGTATATTTTTCATCAAAATATAAGCCAAGATAAGTACTCTCCAAGACCTATCTCTCATCTAATTTAATCTTAAAAAATTAAAGACCACAATGCTTAGAAATTGGCCTTCTTGCTAATTAGTATGATAACAAGATTGAAGGAATCTTCAACCTTATCAATATCTTTCTTGTATTTCAATTTTAATTTAAATTCTTTTAGTTTCTATAAACTTGACAATAGCCATTCTACCATCTTCATTTTTTTATAAATATTTTAATTATTCTATATGAATATATCTTAATTATTCTATATGAATATATTTTAATTATTTTATATGAGTATATTTTTTACATGTTTATTTTTATTTTTATTTTTAATTCTATATGAATATATATATATATATATATATATATCTTCAATATTTGATTCTTTGAATAAATAAACTATTTTATTATTATTTGATATATAAATGACTTAATTATTTTTTTGAAAGGCAAAGAATCTCAAAGAAATATTATCCTTGACATAATTTCAACCTTTAACTTAGGCTTAGGTCTTAATATCAACTAAGAAAGAAATAGCACTATTTGATGCTCTAAGATATCTAAATCATATTAGACTAACAAAAATTTATAAAAATAGTCTATTCTTAGAAAATTTATTGAATTGCTTAGTAATTTTTTGTACTAATATTATTTTTTTGGTAATTAATAACTTTCTCATTTAACATGTCTAATATAAATTGTACTAATACTATACATGCATCTATGTAGTTACGTTATTAGTACAATCTGTGTTATTAATTATATGTTATGTTATGCATCTATGTAGTTATGTTATTAATTATACAACTTTTGCATCCATTATTTACTTCATTGTAATATAAAATAGATTCTTAAAGATAATAAATACTATTAGAATATTTATAAAAAATATTTTTTTAGATATAAAATGAGACCAAATCTATAACAAGAATCTTATAAAAATTAACTATTCAATTTACAATCAATAGAGATCTAAGCTAAAAATTGCCCTCATTGTATTATCAAATAGATAGATGTTTAAGTTTATCATGCTTAGACAATCTAAATTACTTACTATCATATAGTATATTATTTTACAAATCTAATTATTTAAAATACATAGAAAATAAAGCCCATTTATCAAATAAATCATCAAATTTTTAGCTAAATTTTCTACAAGATCCAAGGTATGAAAAAATATTGACGAAGATAGTAATATATAGTCAAAGACTTCAAACACAAGTGTCCAAATAATTAATATTTAGTACTTAAATACTTCTCATAGATAGAAGTTAAGTTTAATTATAAATGTTCAACTATTATTAAAGCCAAGGCTTTACTTTTATACAAGACATGCACCAAACAAATCAAATATATATAGTGCCTTATATCATAATAAGCATAATATAGGTTGTGGACAAAAACATATTTACCTTGAACTTCAATAACAAATATATATGGAATAATATAATCTAAAGAATTTTATTCTACTAGACTCAAATGAATTGAAATTGACCTCCATTATTTAACATTAGTTAATGGATTAGAAAATTAAGCTAATTTGATAATTTTTAATTAGTTTTTTTATTTAAGATTTTGGTCGATACCTATTAAATGAATAGATGAAAAAAATAATAATTTGCAAAGCAAACAACTCTAAAGGATCTATAAAATTATCAAATAAATATGTATGCTATTGAAGGATATAACTAAAAATCTTAAATTTTGTTTTAAAAATTGTAAATAATAATTATATGTACCATCTAAATTTTTTTAATATATAAAGTCCTTAAATAATAAGGCCCTCAAACCACCAAAGTTTATTCTTTCATGCACTTTGGACTAATAAATTAGCTTAATTGGAATCTAAAGGATTTTTATTGGAAGAATAAAACTCTAAAAGAAGTAGAGTTTTATTTGGAAATTGTGTTATCCTTATGCTAGTACAAATCACTAAGAAGCCTACAATCCTCCTTTATTAATTCTAATTGAATTATAAACTTAATAAAACAAAAAAAGAGCCAAATTTTTTTACTTTGATTTGACTTATCTTACATAAGGAGATAGTTGTAAATACATAGAGATACAAAATAAGAAGAAAAAAAATAGAAATCACACTTTTGATATATTTTTAAAAATAGAAGTGATTTTTTACCATTATTTAGAATATCTAATAGCTTAGAAAGAGTATAGAAATAGAAAACTAGCTTGTTGTATCAACTAAGTAATAAGTATCTACAAAAAGGACCTTGGCTTGCTCTTAATTTACAACAAGTGATATTTAAAGAAGACATATTCCAAATAAACAACATAAAGATATTGTGGCCATTGTAGTCAATATTTGGTTTTGGACCATGTGGGACCAATGTAATCCTAAGATCTTAAAAGAGGGAATATGAACAAATTCTAGAATAAAAGAAATCGTATGAAATTGTCTTGAGAATATAAAAAAGTTAACTTTTGTAAAACTTTGCAAATAAACATCCAAAAATCTTCTAAAAATATCCAATTACTTTGTGAAATTTATTAAAGCATAGATTTTAAAAATGAAAAAAAAAAAAAAAAAAACTAAACTAAACTAGACATGGTATAAATAGATAGTTTATTTTAGGTAAAGAAATCCCCACATACTAAAGTTTGTATTTCTCACCCTATTCCAGAACCTTAAAAAGGTCCTAGATCTATGAGAACTCTTTATTCATAAAAACTAATAGCAAGGAGGCATACCTTGCTTATGTTTCCAAAATAAAATACAATAAAAAATAAATATAAAAAACACTGTGGAGACGATGTAAGGAATAAACAACTAAAATACATCTGTGGGTGTTGAGCACAGCAAGATATTCTACCTGCAACTCGGGCAAAAGAAGAAGTAGAAAGCACTATTTGTTCCCTTCCTCTGTCTATGCATGTGGCTGATGGTTGCTTTATGTTTAATGATTTTATCACATGTTTGGCAAAAGCCATCAAACTTTCTTCTTCAAATTTAGAAATTCAGAAAAATATCCCTAAACTAGGCCGCTTGTGGTGAAAGTAGTAAAAGTCACTTCACAAACATCCTTTACTGACTTATCCTTTTGTGGAAGTCACTCTTCTGGGACAAAAGGACTTCTGAGCTATTTCTACCCACCCAGATCAATGCTCAGGTTTTTAATACTCAGAAAAATGTTCATTTTTTAACTGAACTGACCCAATAGCTTTGCATGGTAGATTCAGAGCCAGGGAAAAAGGAAAAACTGAAACAACAAAACAACAAAAACAAAGTTAGCAGTCAGAAGAGGAAAGACAATCATGAGATTTTATCATTATTGTTCTTATCATTTTCCTTCTCACAAGAAAAAGAAAAGTAAACAACTCTCACACACACATACTCATATATATATATATATATATATATAATTCCCTCTTTTTCTTTTCTTTTCTTTTGGAAGATGGAATTGAATGCCATGCAATAATAACAGAAACCACCTGCACCAGCGATGCCTTTTTTCTTTTTCATTTTTTTTTTTTCCTTTTTGCCCTTTCTCATGCAATTCTTTCTATATATTCATTCTTTCATATTCTTTATTTACATGCAATTCATTCCAGGCAAGCTGTCTGAATATGCTGGAGCCCGGAGTGGGTGAGTGAATCTGTGTGAGTGAGTGAAGTGAGTGAGTGATCTCAGTCCCTTGCTGTGTCTGTCGGTCTGTCTGTCTGTGTGGATGTCACTCTGGATGAGGAAGGGAGGGGGTGTGGTGGCCTCCTCCAATCCACTCTTTTCAATCCAATCCATTTATAACCCTCTTCCATCAGAGAGAGAAAAAGAAAGAAAGTCCTTTGCTCTTTTTACTTTTTTTTCCTCATTTGCTTATTTTTACTCCCCCTGTTTCTCCCCTGCTGTTGCTTTTGCTCCTGGCTTGCTAGCACTCAAACACTTCCCTCTGCCAACACTCTCACCCCAGCCTGAATGTCTTCCTTTTCTCCATTCCCTTTGCTGCCCTCTCCAGATGACACATATACAAAAAAAAACAAAAAAATGTGTCCCAAATCAAACTCACAACACACCAACACAAAAGTATGTATTGGATGATGGATGCATACTTGGATGGATAGGTTGATGGTGTTATATTTTTGTTATGGGGGGCTGAGTGCAGCTTCCTCTTTCTTATCCACCTTCAGCTTGTGCATCATCTCTTTTTGTCTCTCATGAAATGCGGCTGTATGACATCCTTGTTCCTTCTGCATGAGAATACAATTGGTGGGGATCCTTAACCAAGCACAATGGATAATCAGTTGTCAAACACTAACCTGGGTGACTCACAATAGCAGCAAATGGCAACAGCCACCTAGTGGGAGAAAAAATCTCAACAGCAACTACAACAGCAACAACACAGCACCCTCCTGGGAGCATTCAAGTCAAAGAAAAGATAAAATATAAAAAGATACTGAAGAAGTTGTAGAAAGCACAATGTTACCACATTTTAGGGCTTGGAGATTGTTTACTGGATTTGCTGGTTTTTTTGGCAGATTGTGCAACTCGAGCACATGTTATAAATAAATTGATAAATTAAAAAAACCCCGTTTTGTAACATTCGATGATTCTGTAGACTTACAAATAAAGAAGCCCAGAAAAATGGAAAAAAAATGGTTCGAACACAAATTCTGTTGCTTCACAATGATATTGCATAACCAGTGTCATAACATAGTATATGTTTCATTACTTATTTGATTCTTTGCAAATTTATAGCGCTATGAAAAGGAGGGTGTTGAATTCAAAAAATGTGCTGAAATGAAAATGAAAATGAAAACGAAATATAATGTTGTCTTTTGGAATGTAGAGTATGAGAAGAACAAGATGTCGATTAGTTTTCAAATATATTTTAAAACTAAACATAAGTAGATAAGATAATCATCAATGTGTTCATAAAACCAAGGTGTCATTTTTTTAAAATTTTCTGTGTGTTTTAAGCTTAAGATAAATCTGAAATATTAACCTTTCAAAAAAGTTTACAAAGAGATATGTAAAACATGATCTACAGAACAATGACTACAATACATTATACCAACCTATTTGTAATACTTTTGAATATTTTTGAATTATATTTTGAATCCAATAAATTTTGAAATGAGACACCAAAAAATAAAGAAAAAGAATTAAACATTATGACAGATATGTCTATAACCATGAGTGCATTAAATTTTTATTTTATTTTTGATATTGTAGGAATAAACCCCTAAGTATATTTAGGGTCATTACCAATCACATAATAAAATCAACATTAATTGGTAAAAATAAAAACCTTTAAAAATAAATAAATTTGATTGTTTTATAGATGATTGACATAATTTACATATATAATATCATAAAATTGTGCATTCATGTTGTTGTGTGGTGTGATCTTCAATTTGGAAATACATTGGATACTTAGATGTAGAGAATTTATTTATAACTTATTGACAAGACTCTAATAAGTAATTTTCTCTTAATAAAAAGGACAAATAATATGATGATATTACAAAAAAAAATTTACTAGTAAAACCTCTTATATTTAAGTAGGTTTGTATATAAAGTCCTTCTATGGCATATAGAAAATCCTTAATACCCTCTTTCTTTATAAAATCACAAATAACAAGTTGATAATAAATTAGATTATAAAATTTTATTATAACTCCATATATCCATTTTTTTTACCTCTATAAAGTCTTGGCTCCTAAAAAACCCCTTTAATTTGTACAAAAGGCTCAAATTGCAATAAAAATCTTCAATAGCTTATTTATCCGTAAGGATTTATTTTTTCTCAAACTTTAGAATTTAATAACTCTTGATCTAGCTATCTAATTTCTATACAATTTTTCCAAAGTGTAAGTAATACTCTTAAGCTTCACCATAAAAAAATCAACTATAGATTCACTTCCAATCATCTGATACCTTAAAAATCCTAGCAGGTACTTAAAACCCTAGTTTATAGACACCTAAGTACTATTTCCTTCATATCTCAAAAATCCAAAGCTCTAATGCCACAAACTTTTTACACATAGTTTTGTAACATGAACATACACACTTCTAAAAATTTTGAGCCAAAAGCTTATCAAATTGCCTAAGATATGGCTCAAAACACAACCACTAATTAAGCAGGGTCACTTACTGCCCTTAGATTATAAGCATTGACTTCAACTCCCAATATCTCCTTCATCTTGGCTTGGATTTCATTGAATTATATATATAAAAAAGTAGTCTAGAAAGTGTTCGTTTGATCCTCTATTGCTTTTTGTACAAGCGAGTCATACCTAAAAGAGTAACAGTAGATACAATTTTGACACCTTAACTTTGAGCGCCTATATCTCCTTCATAAAAAGTCCAAATCACTCAATTTTTGCACCAAAACCATAGCCAAAAACCAAACTTATTGATTCTAGCCTCTAATGTTTGAATTCCTTCAAAAAAAAAAAAAAAAAAAAATCCTAATCACTAGTAAAGCCTCAGGCAACCTCCTTGAAGTCTATTGGATATGACTTTTGGCCAACATGAATAGAAACTTCTATCATCCATCTCCATTCATCCACATGGATGGCCTAATTACTCCTTTTCACACTAAAAATCCGTTTCCAATCCTTTTTGTAATAAGATTTACATAATATGTGTTTTAAATACCAAATAAAAGAAATAAACAAGATCTCAAGGATCACCAATGTCTAAAAAAGGTGACTCAAGATATATAAAAATTATTATCAAAATAAAGTCAATATCAAAAGTTACTATCAAAAAAAAAAAAAAAGGTTGTATAAACCTCAATAATAGCCTTTGTAATGGATCCCTTCTAAACTAACAATCTAACCACATTTTCTAACCAATAAAAATCCATTGATATGGCTCTCACTTAGCCGTATAATAAATTGTACATTAAATATATATGTATAATATTTTCACATGATAACCAAATCACAACACAACACTACATTTTTAAATTACCAACAAAATAAAATTATCCATTCTTTAGAATTGCTATTATTAAAATTTTAATTATTTAATAATCTATATAATTACTTTTTAAGAATTATTTGTTATATTTAATAATTTAAAGATTTTTATACCAAATAAAAAATTTAAATGATAAATAATATAATTTTAAATTATATTATTTATTACAAATTTTGCCTTCAATAATCTAAATATCATGCCTATAGAGTGATGTTTAGAATGAGTGTCTTTAAATTTTGAATTGTAAGAATGTGTGTATATATTTGCTTCAATGTTTCCTTATTAAGAATTTACTAGATACCAAATCTTTTGAAGTAGTGACAATTTTGCAACAAACACTCAACAAATTAAATAATGATTTTCTTCCTTTATTATTTCTATATGGAGACTTTTTAATAGAGAATTTCATTCTACTCATCATAATTTAATGTAAATACTCGAGTGTTATTTTTACCACTTTTAACAAGCATGCTTTTTTTTATTTTTAAATTCATTTTCACAACTCCATCTCTTTTTTTGTGCCACTTTAATTTTTAAAAAGTAACCATGTCAATGTGCAATGATTCAAATTCAATGACAAGTTCAAAGGTAAATAAAGAATATCATACACATCAAAAAATAAAACACTAATTCATTCATTCGTCCTGAAGTACAGACCAGAGAAAAAAGAAAACGAGATGGAATAGAAAAGGAGCGCCCCGTGGGCGGATGGATGAAAGAAGTGGGGCCGTGCGGGCAGGAGAAAAGAAAGGTCGGGCAGCAGCATGAATGATGGGGGTGAATGAGGACACGATCGGATGAACAGTTCCGAACGCCATCCAGAATGGGGGCCAATGGGAGCGAGCAACGCGAGGTCTGGTAGAGGGGCGTGGCTTCTGCCGGCGACGGTGCATTCCTCGACGTCGTCGTCGCCGCTTCAATCCCACTGGCTGCGCCTCCATCACCTTAGGCTTCTCTCTCGCTTCCATGGCCTTAACGCACCCTCTTCGTCATCAATCAATCAACAATCCGTAGTCTGCACCCCCGTCTTCGCGTGCGGAGGCCCAATCATCGTCGCTGCAGCTGGTCCCGGCCGATTACCAGGGCGCCTGCCATTTCCTTCCCTGCCTATGCACATTGCACTGATTTAGCTTGTCGATGAATGTGGGAGGCGCTCCACATGCACTTGAACGATTCCAGAACGATAGGTTAGAAAGGAAAGCGGAAGCCTGCCGAAAAGACTCAAAAATACTTGAAAAGACGACGTCCTCCTGCGTGGGCCCTGTTCACGAAGCGGCTCTCATCATCACCATATCCTCCCCCCTCCTCTTTATATACTGCTCACAAATTGCTCTTTCAACTCACTCTTCTCGCTCTTTCTTTACCGCCATCCGGTGGCGACATACGGTGGTCTCCACCTGCACCTCCACAATTCCGTAGGCAGGTGGGGTGTGGCATGTATCACCTCCTTCCTCCTCTCCTCACTTCTTGTTAGTCCCCTTTCCTACCTCCCTCGTGAAGTGGTTACCAATGGTGGGTCGGTCACTGTTTCCGATTCATATCAACGTGATTGCACTGTGGTATATAGCGGCTCATCCAATTCGCGTGCTCATGGATAGGTTCATTTCTAGTGCACTCTTTTGCGGTCATCTGTGTTAGAGTTTCTCTGTCATTTGCTACACTAGGTCCGAGTGACCCCTCAAGATTCTTTACACTCTCCAGTTTCCTCTGTTCCATCTCTCCAGTTGCTAGTGTAAAACTCTCGCTGACCAGGTAGCCAGTTGAAGTGTCCCCTCCTTCGTCTTCCTTATCACCTAGAGTCTGACACTGTTCAAACTTGATGTCATTTTGCTTGGGTGGCCAAATTCTTTGAATTCCACGTCTGCCATTCACCGAAATGACTTCAGCATGCTCGCTGCCACTTCTTCGCTGCTAGAAATAAACAATGTACTCAGTGTGAAGCCTTGTCTGAAGACCAGCATCACAGGTTACGAATTTCGTCACACCTTCGTCTTGTTATCTCGGGAAACTATCCAAAACGTTGGCGTCGCTCTGTTGCAATGTCATGTATCTGCATCTGCACCTGCACCACAGTGTGATCGCGACGATCTCTGTTCCGGAGGTTTAGCCCGGCACTTTTATATGCGGGCCTGCATTCCGCACTGGCATCCTCCGTGGACAAGTTCCGTAGCTCACATTCCGATGGTGCAGTGCTTATGCAGAAGCGTTGCATTGCAACTGATCCACAACTGATGGAGAACCAGTTGGCATTGAAACTATTCACTACTCTATAAAACTCCAAAGCATCAACGCCACTTATCTGCATCTGCACCTGCACCAAAATGCAATTCTAGGCCTGTATTGAACGTTCAGTCATGCCCAGTCGTCCTGAAAGTGAAGTTTACTGAAATTGACTGCGGCAGAATGATACATTCACATTCTTGTATACTGGTGCAGTGCCTATGCAGAAATGTGGTGCTGTAGCTGATAACAGAACGAGAGCGTTATGACCGAGCTATTGCACTCTTCATGTGGCAACAACATATCGAAATGTCTGTAGCCATTGCGGCTTCTGATATTCCAGAAGTGTAGCTCAGGGGGTAACGATACTACCAATATTGGATAAAGGACATGTAGATTGTCAAAATTCCTTGGCATCATTCGGGAATCGGAGCTCCATTGGTTCCTCCTACGCAGAGTGAATCATGCAGTGGAGTGTATACGGTGGTGAGTTATCCTCCGCCCGAAGGTACTCAGTGTACTTGAGATTTTGGATGGTTCACCCTGACCAACGTGTAGCCAATGGCTGGAGACGAGAAATTTCTTGTGTGTTGCATTCTGCTTTACTGTACGACTGGTTGAGAGGAAAAGCCCCGCAATTATTACCATCAAACAAAGTCGCTGTGTTCGCAAATCTCAGCCCTAGGAAGTGGAGGTAATCTTAGTAGTATGTGTATTATGAATATATGATGCATTGTTCTCTTAAATCGCAGCTCCCGGGACAATTTATATTCCTATCCGAATGCTACATCTTGACGAGCGTTAATGAACGGTGTAGAGCCACGTACTTTTTATTTTATTTCTTTGGACCTCGTCCCTTGTTTATCTAATGTCTTCGGTTCTATTTCCCTCGTTTCCTCCTGTCCTGCACACATTGAACGACCTCGTCTGTTGTAGTAGGAGGAACCAGTTTTCGCATATCGTAAAATGTATGTAAGTATAATCAAGGTACCCACGTGAGTAGAAGTGAACGTGACGAAAGAGGAAATATTCTAGGTGGGATGCTGCGAAGCTAAAGGTCTGGGTGAGGATATTTGCTCAATACAATCTCAGAAAATACTTGCTCAATACAACCTCAGATATTACAACCATGAAATTGTCTGTCTCATCGCATTCTGCACTAGTTGCCAGCCGAAACCAAGTGTGCCGCGTTTCACCACCTTGTCGGCAGTGGTCGAAGTCGGGCGGACTTTTCTGCACAACTCTCCGTTTGACCAACTGGAGCTGCAGAGACGCATCTTACTTGCCAGAGATTTATGATCAGGACAAACTCAAATCACTTCTAATTTCGTCCAACATGACATTTTAGGCTAGTTGGCGATATACACTTCCCAGAAACAATGACCTACCTTGCGAAATGCCCCAACACTACTACCTCCTCGGCATTCCAGGTAATGATGCACCACCAAGAAACTTTTCTTCACATATATATCAGAGATTCTCAAAAATCCATCTCGCGGTGACCCTCAGAATGCCAGTCTCAGGGTGTAATTACAACCATGTCAGGAACAACCCTTGGTAGACTCTTAATACACAGGTGATTCTTATACTCTGGAGGGCTTTTAACAGGAACAGATAACTCACAAGATAAGCTCATTGTTGCACAGTGGCCAGATAGTTGGACTATCTGCGGTGACCGACTTCGTGCCAGACGCGCAAACAAGCAACCTACGAGGCGGCATCACGTTAGCGACGCGATGAAGACGACCTACCTAGATCGTCCTGCAGGTCACTACGCGAGCAACGAATCTTCAGTTCGCGGAGAGGGGATCCATCACGGTACCTTGCTTCTTTGCACGAAAAGGTAGTGGAATTCTCTCATACAGATCCCGCACAGGAAAGTACAGGGCTGATACCAGGATCCACACACTCCAGACGCCGATTATAGTATACCAGCATGATCAAGTTGCTGCTTACGTCAGCCTCAAACTAAGACCGCGACTCTTACAGCTCAGTGTCTACAGCGCTTGAGATGGCAGATATTTTGAGGGGCAGCTGGGTGCCCCACTTGCTGGATATCCAGTGGCTACGTCATGGATCTCGCCGTGGTTTCACACCTTGCCGTGTTTGGAACGTCTCATGACGGTGCCTGTGATATCTCCGCGCAGCTGCGAATTGCCGAAATTCGCTTCCGAAACGGCGGAATCGCTTCTGAATCAGCAGCCTCCGTTTTTATTACCATCCTGCTGTTGCTGTCTTGCGCATTCGTTCATTTGTGTTCATGTGATACTGCTGCAGAGTCTGATCAGACTGTAGAAAAATCATGAATAATCTGGATGCCTTCGATGATCTACCTCATGCTGCATTGCTGGTAGTATCCGTGTATCGATGTGCGCTTTACGTCATATCTTCCATACTTCGAATGTGTAACAGTAGTTTTCTATGCTATTGGTGCGCACATTTGTGTTGAAAAGGGTCGTGCTTTTTCTTCACAAAGCCCCAATCCATGGAATATGCTATTCCTTGGAAAGACTGAAGGAATTTTGTTTCTTTTATAATGAAATACATATATTTAGTTCTTTTATAATGAAATACATAAATAAATAAATACATATGCAAAGAAATAGAAAATATATGCACAATGCACAATTAGTGTTCTGTTCACTGTTCCAACTTTGGTAATTGCATGAGGCAAAATCTGTACACTATAAATGCTTTAATCGGAACATATGAAAGATATAATCATGTAATTCTTTGATGCCGAGTAGAGCAAATTTTCTTTAAATTTCTTAAAGTTAACAAAATAACACATTGTGTTCTTTATTTCAACAGTGTAATAATATTTACATACATAAGAATCTAAATGTGTATAAATGTGTATAAATTATATATATTAAATATTAAAAATTATATATATTAAATATTAAAAATTAAAAATTATTAATATTATTATTTATATAATAAAATAATTATAATATTTAAAATTTTATATTTTAATTAAATATTTTTAATATTTAATATATATAATTTTTAAAAATAAAATTATTTAAAATAATATTAATTATATAATATATATTTTTAAAAATATTATAAAAACTTCTATATATATAAATAAACTATATAGTTATAAGAAAATTTTAAAAACACTTTGGAAGTAAAAAAACAAGCATAGAAATATTTTACAATTAATTTTTTTTTATACATGTCCATTAATCATAGAGAAATTCTATGTATTTTTTTGTTAAATAGTATAGATGGAAGTGTTAAAGATATGAATCAAAATAAAACTTTAATAAAACAATACATTCTTATATCCTTAAAAGAGAGAAAATAAATAAATAAAAAAAAAATATAAAATAGAAAGAAACTAAAATAGCTATTATCAATTATAAAGAATCTAGAGAGTCTTGAACTAAGATTAAAAATATAAAAGTGTTAAGAAGATCAAGAATAGTTTTAGTCTTGCCTCCATATATACTAGCTACCAAGGAGGTTTTGTCAAAGCTTCTTAGGAATGACAACTTGTAGTCTGAACATCATTCTTTCTTGTATGAGACAAGTTGTACAAAGAGTGGTCAAATTGCTTCATAAGTTGATGAAGTTGAACGTCTATTGAAAGATGTTAGCAACAAGTTCTAATCTATATTTTGTATAAAGGTGGTTGATAGGCCTTTTTAGCCTTGACAATATCCCATACTAGGGTGAAAAAACCACCCAATTATATGGTTATTTTGTGGCCTTTATAACTATCTTCAAACATCACACTATGTATGCCATCAAGTAGAGTATCAATCTTTAGTAGTATTACTAAACATTGAGAGTCTCTTTCAAGATTGTGGTACCAAATATATTATATCTTGCCATCTATTCAAGAAAGGACATGCCTCTCTTGAGGATTTTCATGATGATCTTAATATTATTTAAATAAAGACAACTTATGTGCTTCATTTAGTAATTTTATAAATAACAACTCTTAAGATGAATTTGCTAGTTGTTAATTTTGTATATTACAAAGGAATTCTACAAGTTGATCCTTAAACTCCTTGATTTATATTATTTTATTGTTGATAGTTGATTGATTGATGTTGTTGCTAAAAAACATCAATTTTTTTTGATGCATTTGCAAGATTTTTATATGGCTCCTATGTGTATTCATTAATATCATATCTATACCAACATACAAGATATTCCATCTTATTTTAGCACTACCTTGATTCCAAGACTTCTTCTACTTCAAATTCTTTATTGTTATTTATTTTGACAAGAAATGGTAGTAATTGTTTTTTTCCTAGTATATTGATTGTAATATAAGACTCAATAAGAGACATATTGAATATAAGATAAATCTTTATTAATTCTAATAGTTATAATTAATATATAATTAAATTAATATATTTTTAGATAATAAATAGACCAAGCTTTTAATTATGTAGCTTATTACAAGGTCAATTGGTCTTCATATTACAACTAAGTAATCATACCTTATCACCATCTTTGAATGGAAGTTGTTCTTTTCTAAAAACATTAACATTAGATTTTTGTTGTTAAATTTTTTTTAGTTGTATCTTCATTGTTGTATGAACCTTTGTTGTTTTGTATGCCAAATCCTCAAATGTTAGATTTTATATCTTTTAAAAGGTTAAAAGTATTAAAATATAGATGATAATCATAATTTATAAAAATAGAATTTATTGAATAGAAGAATATATTATATTATTATATAATTTTTTTATTAATGGCAAGATAATTGTTCAATTATATTGATGGTAGTTGATGGTATATTATAAATATTATATTAATACTTGATTTATATGTTTTATTTGTCTATCAATTTAAAAATAAAAAGTTAAAAAAATAACTTAATATCAATTTTTTATATATTAAAGAGTATCTTCCAAAATCTTAATACAAACTAAAATCTTTAATTAGAAATAATATCTCTTAAAAATCTATATTATTAATAAATATTATTTAAAAAATTTAATTATTGCTTCACTAATCATAATTTTTGTATAAAATATAATGTGTATCATTTTGATTAGATAATCCAATGTTATAAAAATAAAATTACAAAAACTTGAAATTGAAAGATTTGTAATAAAATCTATTGAAATTATATGATTAAAGCTGATTTGGAATAGATAGGAGTTATAAAAATTTATAGGATTGATGTGAAGTCTTGTAACAAATTTTCACATTTGAGGCTACAAAAATATCTTCATATTAATTCCAAAGTTTTATTATATTTAAAAAGCCTTATTTTAAGAAAATCACATTAAAAAAATTTTATAAAAAAAAAAATAGTATCAATTAGTATTATTGTCTTAATAGCTTGAAGATACACTTGTTTTGATTTAAAAAGAATAGACTATTTTTTGTTATACATGGCATTATTTTTTTAATATAAGATAAAAATATCTAAATAAGATATTTAATAAGCTTTATTATTTTTTATAATAATATATAATATTAAATAAAAATCTTAATAAAAAAACATTCTAATGGACTTAGTAATAATTTAAAATACATATTGATATGAAATATTTAAGATTTTTGTAATTGGTATAGATTATAATTAAATAAAAAAGTCTTTTTTAAGTAGTAATACTATTCTTGGAATAAATCTACACCAATAAAAGATTTTATATTATAAATCTTATAATTAATCTTAGAAAGTAGGATTTTTTTAATTAAAAATCAATGGAATGAATTCTATTACTTATATCCAATTGTAATACAAATACATCTATTGTAAAGTTTAATGCATCTATTTCCATATAAAATTACTCAAAAAAATCTAGGCAATATAAAATAAAAATTGAAGTGAAATTTTTTTCAAATCTTAAAATGTGCTTTTACATCTTGATTCTACTCCAATTTGTCTTTTGAAGTTGATTATGTAAGTGAGGCAACAACTTAAGATAAATTCTTGATAAATATCCAGTAGTAATTAAAAAATTTAAAAAATATAAGACATCACATACAATTCTTAGAATTTTCAATCCATAATAGTTTGTATTTTTTTAGATTCCATTTGTAAACTATAATTTGAGATGATATATTCTAAAAATTCTACTTGAATCATATAAAATATACTTTTTTCCATCTTGACATATAGTTTTGTATCTCTAAGTTTTTGTAATATAAAACAAACATGTTCATGTTCTTCCATATTCTTGAATTAAATAAGAATGTTATCCAAATAATATATAATAAATTTATCTAGAAATTTATAAAATACATCATTCATTAAATATTAGAAAGCAACTAGAATATTTATAAGTTCAAAAGACATGGCATTATATTCAAAATGGCCATATTTAATTTAAAATATAGTCATTTATTCATCTTTTTTTTTAATACATATCAAATTATAGGTTCTTTATTGATCTATTTTAATATAGATTTTAGCTTTGCTAAGTCAATCAAGAAGCTCTAATATTAAATGAAAAGGATAATAGTTCTTGATAGCCAATTTGTTGACGCTATGATAATCCATACACATATACAAGGATCTATCTTTTTCTTCACAAAAAAAATTGGTGCACCTGTAGGAGATTTTGTATGTCAAATAAAGTTCTTTGCAAGATTTTTATTAATGCATTCCTTCAAAGCAACAAGTTTGTTTTGAAACAAGTTATAAATTGGTCCAAATAATAGTTGAGCTCCTGCTTAAAGATCAATTGTACAATTACAAGGTTGGTATTTTGGCAACATATCAATATTTTTTTTAAAGATATCTTTATATTCTTTATATTATTTTAAAATTCTATTATAATCTCTATTTGAATAAAGACTTGGTACTACATAAATAACAAATGATTTTCTTTCTTTTACAGCTTCCATAAATGCCTTACCTCTAATAAATAAGAAATGAGATGGTTTGCTAGTGTTTGAGCTATATTTTGAAGTGTCTTTTTAAAATTTCCAATCAATATGAAGATTATGTAATTCAAATCAAGGAAGACCAAATTCCATAAGATTTTAAAGATATTGAATGATGTTAAAGATAATATCTTATACTTGATCTCATAATACTACTTTCAATGGCATTGTTTCTTTTATATCTTCAAATACAAGTGATTGTACATGTATAATGCCTATTAAAGCAAGTCAAATCTTCTTTTATAATATTAATTTTTATTACAGTATAAAGCTTTTATCTATAAAATATGTTGAAGCTTTAATATCTAAAAGTGCTATTGTATTACATGTTGTCTTGTTTGGAAATATACCAAGCACTTGGTTGTAAAACATAAAGTTATATTTTGTAAGTATCTAAGAAATTCTAATAGATTTCAATCATCTAAATACAAGTAATTCAAATTTTGATGCAAAAGGCTTAGAGTCAATACAAAGTGCTCAAAAAAACTCTTTTTAGTAATCTCAAGCAAGTACAAATCCAATTTTTTTTGATACTTTCACCTCTTCGCACCATTTAATTAATTTTTCAAATCCTAATTCTAGACAATAAGCTTCAATAAGTTATAATTCTTAATTTAATCATCCAATTGGTGCAAAAATTTGCTCAATAGTATTACTATAAGTTTTCTATATGCTCAAGAAGTTTTAATTCAATTTAACTTATAGATTGTGAAAAAATGTTATAAAATCACACTATTGTCCCTTGGTTACCATCTTGAAAGTTGATGATGAAATTCAAATAGCAATTTTTCCTTCTCCAACAATTAATTCCCATTCAAAATTTGTATACAGCTTGGCCTTTAAATCTTCTAATATCATATCAAATTTCACCTTGCTCCAACTATTAGATCTTTAAATATTACAAAAACCCTAAACAATCCCATGCTCCCTACTTCCAGTATCTCTTTGCACTAATGATTGAATATCTTTTAATCACATTATTAGATTAATACAAAATTCTATATACACTTAATACATTTGATTGATCAAACATTGAAAAATTTAAAACTATAGATGTTGCACCAACTACACAAATTAGCTAAGAGTACTAGTCCTAATTATATTGCATAAATTCAAAGTCACCAATACAAACCTTAATTTTGAATAATAATTGCAAATATATTCCAAAATCTATAAAAATAAGCCTTATGGCTCTGGAATGAGCTTGAAGATAGCCCTGTGATTCAACTTGTTGACCTCCAAAATTCCCCTTATTCTACCTCCAATGGTCATTTGGATGCCTCGGAATCAGAATTTGGCCCTATTTTATAAATGGTTCTCATCTAAATATCAATCATACTTTTCCTACAAATCCACTTATTTAATCTTATACTTAATTTTTTTTAGATCCAACTATATTAAATTCTTACATATTTAACTTCATTTAGACCAAATTATGGCCTTACAAAGAATGTAGAAGTAATCTAATAATAAATCTCAACCTAAAAACTAAAATGCTATCCAACTTTAAGAATTTTATTAATAAAAAAAAAATTAAATTAAGAAGCTTCTATAAAAGTATTTTTGAAATATTTTTAATATTTATCAATCTAAGTTGAAAGAGTAATAATCCAAAAGTTAATTAAATTGATGTTTACAATACAACAATGCTTAAGTTGAAAATTTATAATTTGAAGTTTTATCAATTAAAGAAAGCTCAAAACAAGGTATAGAATCTAATAGTAGTATGAGACTTGTTTCTAATGGTTGTGATCTAAAATTGTATAATTACAAGTTTCTTACTACAATTGAATGTCTTTGTTTTCCAACTTTTTTATATTTGAATTTGTGCTCTGTGCCTTGAATCCATTTGATTTGATGCAATGCTCTTATACTTTATGATTTTTTTTTCTACTATATAAATATAATTTTTTATAATGGCATCTCTTTTTTTCCTGTAGTGTTAACCATTTGAATTAAATTGTATCAACTTACATATGTTTTGATCTTAATAAATAGATTTTTGAAGATTTAGAAGTTTTTGCTATTACTTAATTTATTCTTATCCAATCAAATTTTGATTTTTAGAATCTTTCAAAGAGTCAATTATTATACACAATTGATTGAATAATAAATCATTTTAATAAATCTACTTTTGGCATTATCAACAATAAATCTTTAATAATATCTTTTAAGCTATATTGAAATTGATTAATAAGAGCCTTATTATTTTTATCTACATCATAAGTAAGGTATTAGAATTTGGCAATATAAATATCAACTAAATGTGATCCTTATTATAGAGACTAGAATTTTGTTTCTACTATTCTTTTTCTATTGTATTTTCCAAATGCAATTACAAAACTTCAAAAAATAAATTCAAATTATATAAATGTTGCTATACATATATAATTTGAAGCTTATATATGAAATTTTTGCTTGAAGAATATAAAAAAGTCTATAAAGATCTACAATAGTTGCATATCTATTTTCACTTCTTCTAAGTGTAGCATCTATAGTTTATTTTTTTCTATCTAAGGTAATTTGGATTTGAAATATATAATATTAACAAATATATAATTCAAATTAAAAGAGGATAATTTATAATATTTAATATCAAATAGAAATTTTAAAAAAAAGATATATATATATATATAAATATTTAAAAAATATATATTAATTTAAAGGTGGATAGTTTATAATCTTTAAAAGCACAACAATATTTTTCAAAAAGTAGAATAATCAACTTACTTCTTAAACAAAATAATTATAATAAATTAATAGCTTTATTAAATTGTTAAGGATATAAATCAAGACAAAGTTTTAATAAGACAATATACTCTTATATTACTAAAAGAGAGAAAGTAAACAAATAAGAAATAGATATAAGATAGAAAGAAATAAAATGGTTGTTGCCAATTATAAAGAACCTAGAGAGTCTTGAACTAAGACTAGAAATATAAAAATATTAAGAAGATCAAAAATGGTCTTGTCTTACTTCCGTATATATTAGCTACCAAGGAAGTCTTGTAAAAGCTTCTTAAAAATCACAACTTATAGTCCAAACATTAAGTTGTAGGTTGCTTCTAATATAAATTTTTAAAAATAAGAAAATCTTAGGATAAGTTTTTATAGCCACTTAATAAATCTATAAAGGTCTAAATAACTAATTTGTATCTAAGAAACTTCGTCAAAGTTTCTTAAGGAAGATATTATCTTCTTAACATATTTCTATCTACTTCTATTTATTTCTATTTATTTAAATAATATAGATATCAATTACAAAAAATAAAGTTAAAGTTATTTTTAGTCTTATAAAATTTTCTTATTATATTTCAATCTTGTTTTAAAATTCTCTTGATTTTTATATTTGTTACTAATAAATGCAGTTCTTTTTTATTATTAAAATTTATATAGTACTATGATATTTTTTTTTAATCTTTTATAGCATATTTTATGTTTTTTTTATTTAAAAAATTAGGTTTTTATTTGTAATGATACTAGAACTTATATATAAAATTCTGAAATTAATTATTATTAAAAAATTTCAATATTTTAAAAATACAATTGTTGTTTGATAATAATAATAAATTTATTTTTAATAGATATTTTATATTAATAATTATAAAAATCAAGTGGCTATTCTTAAACCAAATATTTGTACATCTTTGTAATAAAAAAAAGAAATGAATTTAAAATAACACTTAGAATATCAAATAATATCAAAATATGCTAAAAATATTAGATTTTTATTATTTTTTATTGATAAAAAATTATTTTTCTATAATACCAAATTCATGATTTTAATAATAGCTAGCTAATAATATTTTTTAATATATTTTATAAGTTTTAAAAGGTATATAAATTATATTTAAAATACATATATATATATATATATATATATATATATGTGTACTAAAAAATATTATATTTATATAAATTTAAAATAAGTCTATATTTTATCTAATTCTATCATAATTAATATATAAGTCTATTGAATAAAGTTGCAATCAATATTATTTGAGATACTTAGATTAGATTAATTTTTACTTAAAATGAAATAAAAAATCAAAATTGATTAATAAGTAAATAAAGTATAAGTTTTATTGGTCTTTATTTCTTTCTTTTTTTTTTCTAGAATAAATTATAAAAAAATAAATAATATAAGTTTCTATTTTATTTTTGTATCTTGTAAACTTTAACATATTAATTGCTAATGATGGTTTGATCTTAGTTTTTAGTATTGCATCGACTAACTCTTTTATTAATTTTTATATTTGTGCTATATTATTTATTATCAAATTTAAAATATATATTAGAATTTATTTTTAAAAATCCAAAATAAAACAAATCAAATTAAAATTCAAAACTAAAAAATATTTATTTAATTTTTAAAATTCTAATTTATATATATAATAATTTTTAAATTATTAGAAAGATAAATTAATATATTAATAAAATTAAAATATTATAAAATTATTTAAAATAGTAAATTTTGTTTAATTATATTCAAATATGACAAAATAGATATAAAATAAATAAGATTTTAGATAAGAAATAAATTTAATCTTATATATTTAAAGACTATTATGTTTAATTTTAAATTTTAAATTTTAAAATGATTAAAAATATTTATATATATTAAAATATTTATATATATTAAAATATTTATTTAATATTTTCTATTTACATTAATTCATGATTATATGTATATATTTTATTCATATATAATAAGATCTTTTTGCTCTAAAATATACAATATACTACTTTAAAAATTATAAGAGTCCATCTAAATATTTATATATATATATATATATATATATATATATATATAATTATCTTAACTTTTAAGCTAGTTAGAAGGATTTTTTGTCTAGAATAATCACCAAAGTTAAATAGAGGAAAGGAATAAATACCTATTAGTCTAAAATCTAGACATTTTTTAGAAGATTCTTAGTTTGGATTGTAGCATTAGATATATATTTGGCTAAAAATTCACATATTTACTTGATAGATATATAATTCAAATTTTGGCACTTACAAGTATTTATTAATGCCAAACTTAAATGTATTACTTGGCGGTCTTTAATTGGAATTTTGGTACTTAGAAGCTTTAGCCAATTTAAAGATCAACAGATCAAATTTTAATATGAATAATCCTTTGAGTAACTTGATTAAGATAGTAGTCAATTTTGGAATATTTTTTAAATATATTAGAAGTTACAACAAATCTAAAATCTAATAGTTTAAAGTTAATAATTAAAAATCTTTTAAACAATTGATTTAAGAATAATCAATTACAATTTTTTTTTTAAATAAGTTGAATTCAAATTTAATATTAATTTCAAATAATCTTTAAAAAATGGTCCAAACTACAATCAATGCTTCTCCCTTATAAGATGAGTACTTTGATTCTGTACTGTTGTTACTTTGAAAAGTATAAGCAATCACATTCTCATATACTTCTTCATCTTTTTGGATCAAAACTACTTCTAAATCTAAAGCATTCTAATTAGTATATAATTGAAATAGTCTAAGACATTGAAGCATTGGAGCTAAATTTAATCTTTGCTTCAACATGACAAATGCTTCTTGCTGATTACGACCTCAAATCCATAGCTGGCCCTTACTTGTAAATATCATGAGGGGATTGGCTACTTAGCTGAAATTCCTCACAAACTGCCAGTAATAATTTGCTAATATGAGAAAAGTAGTGATGTGTAGTAACACAGCCATTAAGTATAAGAAAGAAGGAATAATTATAATATATAGGAGTTCAAATGGAAATATTTTAGAAAATTATCTTAGAATTAAAGATAATAGAAAAGAAAGTAGAAAAAAGTTAAAAGAGCTAATACTACTTTTTTATAGAAGAGGCTTCTATTTATTTTATATGGCCATAAATAAGGCAAAATAAAGTATATTAAAAAAATAAATAATATAGACATCTTTAAAGAAGAATTAATAATAGATTTTAGAAAATTTTATCTTAAAAATCTCAAAGTTGATATCCGGAAAGGACCGATTGTGAGCTTAGATTGGAATAAGACCTTGAGGTACAAAACTGCATGCCTACAGTAGGTCAAGGGGTCTTTTGCAAATAAGAGAGTTGGATTAGTAAGTAGACTTGAGAAGGTGTATTTTAGTATTGATTTTGAGTGATTTGGAGAGAAATTGGCTTTGTAAGAGCTTTGCAAAATCAAGGTTGTATTGAGTGACTTTGGATTTTGTGAAGTAAAGAGGGATTTATAAATTTGAACAATTCGTGAATTTGATCATAGATCTATAAGTAAAAATTTGAAGATCTGTAATTATAGTTGTCTTTAACATATATTATTAGTTTAAATTTAATTAAATGGTTTAATTGGCAGTTATTGAAGTTCAAGTGGATTGAGGTCTTGGAAGTTGGGGTTTGAGGGTCAATGAGAGTTTCTTAAATATTTAGCAATTTTTCAATTGGATTGAAGTGAGAATTTTTTTATAAATAGTAAATAGAATTTTCCATCTATATATGAATTTGAAAGTGATTGAATAATATAAAAAAAAGATATTTTTGATAAAAATTTGACATTAGGATTAATAAAAGAAGGCAATTAATACTCAAGTAGAAATTCAAGCATAACTTTTGTTGGGTAAGTTAGATCTCCTTCAAACTTTTTTTATATGTTATCAATTTAATTGTTGAAAAGTGTATAAAATTTGGACTAAGATCAATAGTTAAATTATCATCCATTGTAGTTTTAATGTGCTATATGGTTTGATTGGGATTTGTTAGAGTTTGATTAGGATATATTAGGACTTAATTAGGATTTGTTAGGATTTATTAGGATTTAGTTAAAATTTATTAGGATTTAATTAAAATTTGATTAGGATTTGACCAAGGTTATTAGGATTTTAATTAAGATTTGAATTGGATTTGATTATGATTTCATTAGGATTTGGTTAGGATTTGGTTAGGATTTGATTAAGATTTGAATAAGATTTGGTTAGAATTTGACTAGGATTTGATTAAGATTGTTAGGATTTGAATAAGATTTAATTAAGATTTGATTAGAATTTGAATAGGATTTGGTTAGGATTTGTCTAGGATTTGATTAAGGTTGTTAGGATTCGACCCAGGTTTAATTAGGATTTGATTAGGATTTGACTAGGATTTGTTTAGAGTTTGTTTAGAATTTATTTAGGATTTGACTAGAATTATTAGGATTTAATTAGGATTTGATTAGAATTAGAATAAGATTTTGTTAAGATTTGATTAAGATTTGTTTAGGATTTGTTAAAGTTTGTTAGGATTTATTAAAGTTGTTAGGATTTAACTAGGATTTTACTAGGATTTTACTAGGATTTTACTAGAATTTGATTAGGATTTGTTTAGGATTTGACCAAAGTTTGATTAAAATTTGACTAAGATTTGTTTAGGATTTGATCAAAATTTGATTAGGATTTGATCAGAGTTTGATTATGATTTAATCAAGATTATTAAGATTTGATTAAGATTTGATTAAAATTTGATTAGGATTTGATCAGAGTTATTAGGATTTGAATAGGATTTAACTAGGATTGGATCAAGGTTGCTAGAATTTGATTAAGATTTGACCAGAATTTGATTAGAATTTGATTAGAGTTTGATTAGAATTTGATCAAGGTTGTCAGGATTTAATTAAGATTTGATTAGGATTTGACTAAGATTTGATTAGAATTGGACTAGGATTATTAGGATTTGATTAGAATTTGACTAAGATTTGATTAGGATTGAATCATGGTTATTAGAATTTGATTAGGATTTGATTAGGATTTGATTAGGATTTGATTAGGATTGTTAGGATTTGACCAAGGTTTGATTAGAATTTGATTAGGATTTGACTAGAATTTAATTAAGATTTGATTAAGGTTTGACTAAGATTTAATTAAAATTTGATTATAATTTCTATTTTTGGAATTTAAATAGAATTTATATTTTAATATTTTCAAAGATTTATATTAATATTTCTTTAAGATTTCTTGATTATTTTTTATATCTTTTTAAAAAAAAATTTAGGATTTTTTGTATATTCTTCTATAACTAATTGAAAAATCTAATTAAACTTTTTAATGATTGAAGCATATTTTTTAATCTTAATTTCAAGATTTATATATTACTATTAGAGATATTAAGACTTGTTATTGTTATTTTTTTTTTTTATCTTCTATAGCCAAGTACCCAACTTATTCTCAAGTAAGACTTCACAATATACAATAGTATAAAGTTATAGTATATCATTAGGTATTAGAATCTTATACAAAACATCCATCTTTGTCGGCTATATTCTTAGACTTCTAAAGACAATCATATATTCTAAATATGATAGTTTATTATAAAAAAATTTACACTTATTATAATACAAGTACAATCCCTAATGTTGTAACCGCTCAAAAATAGCTTGCAAGTGCCTCAAATGTTCTTATAGGCTACTACTAAAGATGATTATATCATTAATGTAGCATCTGAAAAATAATAAATTTATTAAAACTTGGTCTATCCAATTATCAAAGACATCCTTCTTAGAAGCCATAACAATAGTACAAGTATATTCACTATTAAAAAGCTCAATAAGTCCTGCAGATAGTAATTCTTTGCACCAAATTTGAATATTAGCTTTCTCTAAGGCATTTAGTCTATAAGATTGCTTAAAGATTGGATGATCATTATCAAATTAAATGTAGATGGACTTGCCTCTATAACCTTTCAAATTTTAGAGGTTAAAAATAACACATTTATAATATGGATGAATGAAAGCTTTTATCTTTTGTGCTTTAGTATATACAAGATGTGGCCTTAACTCCAATAGCCAATCATCAAACTCTATAGTCTCCTTTTCATCTAAAAGAATGTCCCTAGATATCGGCATAGTCTGTGGCTGCTAACTAATAGATGGAGCAAAATGCATGCCTCCAATATATCTGCCAAAAGCCAAATAGAAAGCTTCTATTCCACAACCTATTTGAGAAGCTCCAAATAATAAAAGATTGTTCAAAATTATTCAAGAAAATATTTCTTGAGTATCTATTCTTTCAAATTCCTGAATCAAAGTAATAAAAATTCTTTGAATTTGAAGCTCTTTTATTGCCTGATATTTCAAATAAAAAAATTATTATAATTCCTCCACTCTAATTAAGTATGATATATGCTCTATCCTTGGTCATTGGTGTTTCTTCTTAGAATAAGTAAATAACTACCATTGCATTATATTACAATACACACACTAAGAAACTACACCAAAGAGTTTAAAATCATAATTTGGCTCAAAACAAAGCACCATTAATCTTTTGTAACATCATGGGCTATTGTAATATTAGTCAAGAAACCTATGGCTCTTTTTTCTCATTTGGATTTGGTTCTTTATGAACCTTAATGTTGCAATCCTAAACCAAATCAAGTCCTTTATTGCAAAATGCAAAGGATTGTTGATAAGTCATAAAAGTTGAGAATGCCTTACAAGGTACCTCCACCTTATTAACCAATGCAAAAGAATTGGCATTATCTTTAGTGACCACTAAAAATATGCACTAATAATCCAAAATGTCATCAATCTTGCATCTTATAGATATGACAACTTGAGAAAGTTTTGTGGTCAGTACAAAAGATGGAGCCAAATTGGTCTACAATCATTAAGATTGATGTGCATAGGAATTCAATGTTGCAACATCTATAAAGATTGGAAGACCAAGAATTTAGCAAATATAAAGTCAATCTACTATAATCTTTGGTCTTAAATCACCTAATAGAGGCATATTCTTAAAAATATAGACTATTAGAATTGATTAATATATCAACCACAACTAGATGAGCTTCATCAAATTCCAAAAAAGATTAAAATATGGATCATCTAATCCTTGATCCGCTCCAACTTGTGAATGACCTTGGCATGGCTATGCAACAATCAATAAATCTACATGGTTCAATCTTTTCAAATTTTCATCACTAATGATAATAACATTATAAGAGAGCTATCCAAAACATCTCTAAATAGCTAAAGTAGATAATTGCTTTAGATATAGAATCAACAATCTCTACAAGTGATGTCGAGTGGCACATTTGGTGACATATCTATTGTCGACATGAATATACTTCTTTATTATAGAACTAGCCTTCAAAATTGCTACTAAACTAGTGCCAATGCCTACAAATAGCTCCATAAGGATAATGCCTTCTAATGGCGCTTGCCAATAAATAATTTGGCCAAAATCTAATGGATGTATTTTAATTAGCAAAATTCCAAGATCCAAAGTAGTTAGAAGATCTTGACATTGCTGAGCTAACTTCTTAGTAGTATCCCAAGGTAGAAATGGATCCTTGGGATGGCATGAAAAAACCTCCAAAATAGATACATTACTATAATCCATTGGACCACAAAAAAAAATAAAAATCTCTATTAATAAGATTGCTCTAGTAAGAAGATTTTCTAAACAAGCACTGCAATTAAAAAAAATCTTTGCTGACATAGACATGGTGGTTGTTACAAATGCTATGGAAATTATTTCTTCCCTACTATCTCTAGAAGATCAACTTAGTCTAATCTATGCTTCTTCAATCTGCTTATCTATACCAAAATCAAATAGATAAAAGACCTATTATCTAACTAAAAGGTCATAGTTGATGGCATTAGTAACCACACACTTAAGAGACAAGTGTGAATAAAGAGGTTTAGAGCCAATATGAAAAATCAATCATAATGGCTTTTTAGTATAATCAATAATACGTTGTTATATTGTAGTTTAATTATCATATAAAAATATTGTACATATACATATTTAATATATAGTTTATTATACAAGTAAGTGAAAGTCATATTAATGGATTTTTATTGATTAAAAAATGTGGTTAGATTATTATTTTTAAAAAAATTATTTAAAAGGACTATTATTGAGATTTATACAATCTTTTTTTTTTTTTTTTTTTTTTTTTTTGATAGTGACTCTTAAAGTTGATTTTATATTAATAATAACTTTTATATATTTTGAATCATCTTTATTAGAGATTGGTGATCCGTAAGATCTTATTTATTTCTTTTATTTGATATTTAGAAAATATATAATATAAATCTTATCTAAAAAAAGATTAAAAAAGAATTTTTAGTATAAAAAAGAATAGTTAGATCATCCATGTAGATGAATGGAGATGGATGATAGAAATCTTTGTTCCTATTGACCAAAAGTCATATCCAATGGGCTTCAAAGAAGCTATTTGAGGCCTTATTAGGAATTAAGGTTTTTTTTTTTTCAAAAGCATTTGAACATCAAAGGTTAGGTCCAACAAGTTTAGAATTTTGGTGTAAAAATCGTGTGATTTGGATTTTTTTATAAAGGAGATATAGATGCTTAAAGTTAAGATATTGAATATGTATCTACTATTACTCTTTGGGATATAACTTAGGCATATACAAAGCAATAAAGGATCGGCAATTAGAATTGAAAAGAATACTTTTTTGGCTATATTTTATAAATATAGATTGATGAATTCTAAGCTAGGATGAAAGAAATACTAAGAGTTGAAATTAGTGCTTACAATCTAAGAATAGTACGTAATCTACTTAATTAGTGGTTGTATTTTGAGCTATATCTTAAGAAATTTGATAAGATTTTAGTTCAAAATTTTTTAAAATGTATATGTTTATGTTACAAATTATATACTAAAATTTTGTAGCATTAAGATTTTATATTTTTTGATATGAAGAAAATAGTGCTCAAGTATCTATAAA
The DNA here is from genome assembly GCA_036785485.1 of Physcomitrellopsis africana. Classification (NCBI taxonomy): domain Eukaryota; kingdom Viridiplantae; phylum Streptophyta; class Bryopsida; order Funariales; family Funariaceae; genus Physcomitrellopsis; species Physcomitrellopsis africana. Next base: position 262,003 of record JAWRVF010000262.1, read on the forward strand.
CTAGGATTTTAAGCAACTGCTAGGATTTTTAAGATATCAGACAATTGGAAGCAAATCTATAATTGAATTTTCTTGTGATAAAGCTTAAGGATATAACCTACAATTTAAAAAAATTTGATAAAAATTTAATAGCTGGATCAAGAGTTATTAGACTCTAAAGTTTAAAAAGAAATCAATCTTTTGCAAGTAAATAAGCTATTGAAGGATTTTGTTACAATTTGAACATTTTGTTCAAGCTAAAGGGATTTTTTAGGAATTAAGACTTTATGGAGGTGGAAAAATAGATATATAAAGCTGTAATAAAATTTTAATATAAAGATGTGATTTTGAGAAGAGATTATGGATTTTTAAAAAAAATATTAAAAATCAAACTCATTAACAATTGATAAATTATAATTTTATATAGAAAGGGATGTTAAAAAAATTTCTACATGATAAAAAAAAAATTTATATACAAACCTATCTAAATATAAGAGGTTTTTATTAATATAATATTTTTTATAATATTGTCATATTATTTTCTTTTTTTTTATTAAGAACAAATTTTTTATTAGAATCTTGCCAATAAATTATAATTAATTTTTTTTACCAAGTTCTCAATATATTTCTAAATTAAAGATCATACCACACACAACATTCTATGTTCCCAAGTGATGTAAAAATGGTGAATGGATAAGGCTCTAGGTCTACAACTATCAAACCAAGCTCTTAGATGAGACACTAGCTAAGCATTATAAGTTGAGCCCTTGTGTCCTTCATCAACCAAGATAGAGTAGCACAATGTTGTATTATAACATATTTACTTAATAAAAATATAAACAAAAATGATTATCAAATTAAACCTTGGTCAAAATTAGACCTCTAGCCACTAAAATAGCCATCAAGAGTAAAATATGGGATCATTTGGAAATTGGCAATTAGGATTTGAAAGATAGCTTTAAGTTTATTCTAAAATCATAAGACTTATTTTTGTAGGTTTTGGAATGACTTTGCAATTATTATTCAAAGCCAAGGTTTGTAATAGTGATTTGGAATTTATGCAATAAAATTATGGCTAGCTTTTACAGCTAGTTTGTATAATTGGTGTAACTTCTATAATTAAAAAAATTGGCAATATGTGGTTGATTCGATATGCTATGAATGCATGAAATTTTGTGATAATCTAATAGTGCAATTGAAGATATTAGATCATTAGTACGAAGAGGTACCAAAAGTTGGTAGTTTAGGATTATTTAGGATTTTTATAATATCTAGAGATATATTAATTAAAACAAGGTGAAATTTAATATAATATTAGAAGACTTAGAGATCAAGATATGTATTAATTTTGAATTGAAATTAACATTTGGAGAAGGAAAAATTACTATTGGAACATCTGCATCAATTTCAAGATAGCAGTCAAGTGACATCAATATTGTTTATAGATATTTTCTTTACAATTTGTAAGTTAAATTGAGCAAAATAATTTTGAGCATGTAGAAGACTTATAGTAGTATTTGTGTGTAAAATTTTGCATCAAGTAGATAATCAAATTAAGAGTTATAGCTTACTAAAACTCATTGACTAAGATTAGGACTTGTAAGAAAAATCAAAGTTGCTTAATTGTAAAAGTAATAAGGCAATTGGAATTTGTGTATGGTTGAGATTATTAAAAAGAATATTTTTGAACACTTTATATTGGCTTTAAATACTTTTGAATTGAGATTTGAATTATATTCTTCTTATATGGAAGAAATCTATTAGGATTTCTTATATACTTATAGAACATAATTTCACCCTCTACAACCAAGTATCTATTGCATTTCTAAACAAGACAATATATAATACAATATAAGTGGTGAATTCAATATAAATATTTGAATAGAAGGTATTAGATTTTATTTTTGGTTATTTGAAATTAATGACATAAAAAGATAAAAAAATTGAATTTGAAATTTTTGATGGAGCTTTGGGTGGTGTTTCAAGTGGATCTTCAAGTGGAGCTTCAAGTAGATTTTCTACTAGTGGATAAGATATGTATTTGGATCCAAATACTACAAACATGTTTTAAGCATTTACATTATTTATATAACAATAGTAAGACAATGATTGTAAGGAGGCTTTGGCAATCAAAATATTATAATTAGTGGTTAACAAGATCGACCAACTTGATGGAAGAGATATTTCTAAGTATTTGAGATGTTATGTGTAGAAAATAGAATTAAATTATATTTTTGAAAAAAAAATAATAATTCTATTATTTGAACTTGCTACAATGTCGGTCTTAAGAATATATACTTCAGAGCTTTACAAAACCTTCTAAAATATTTTAGAATTTCTTCAGTTAGTGAAAGTTGATTGAAAAGCTTTTTAGTTGGTGAAAGTAGCTTGAAAAGCTTTGTAGTTAGTGGAAGGAGCTCAAGAAGCTTCTCAATTGGTTGAAGCTGCTCGAGAAGCTTCTTAATTTGATAAAAGCCGCTCAAGAAACATCCTAGATAGAGGTATATATGGAAGTCGAGGCTAAAGATCACGCCACATGACAATGTTCATGGACTTTAGCAAGTCAATATATAATCCAACATACTCTTGTTATATTGACAAGCATTCTAAATTTACATTCAAAAATAGAAGATATACAACTTAATGCAATACGTTTTAAACCTTTTAATCCATAGGAAAAGAAGTGTTGGATAGAAGAAGATCTATGCTTGTATTATAGTAAAGAAGGCCATAAGATTGATAATTTTTTGAAGAAATAAAATTGACACATCACCAAAACTAGGAGTGGAATTATTCAGAAAAACAAAGATGTTCAACTATAGTAGGGACCATGGGGCTGGACAATTTAATATTGCAAAACTATTCAAGTTCCTCACTTTCTGCTCAATCTGCTTATTGTTTTATAATTTCTTTATATTTTGGCCTTCAAAAGCTTTAAATAATTGCCTTATTTGATTTGGAGATATTTTCTTGTTTTATAAATAAGGCATTTGCTAAGCTTTATAAAATTCTTCTAATACAAAAATCCAAATATATTCATATAGAAGTAATAGTTAGATGACTCTTATCCTCTGGTAGTATCAATCATGAAACTATGCCTATAGAAGTGTCATTTGAAGATCATAGCAGCCAAATTATGTTCAATATTATTAAAACTCCTTCAAATCCTATTATTCTTGGACTTTCTTGGTTGAAAAAGCATAATCCATTTGTAAATTGGAAGTTACAAAGAATAATATTTCTTATAGAAATCCTTGTAAGAAAACTTTAAAAAAAGTTATGAATTGATAAACCTTTATTTGTTGGAATAAGGACTTTTATAAGATCAGCCAAAAAAGATACATTGTTTGATATTTATGTAATTCCAATTAAAGAAGATATAACTGTATTGATAAATATTCCAAAACAATATAGCAAATTTTAAGATATTTTTTAGAAAAAAAAATGCTAATATACTATTGAAGCACTGACCATATAATGCACCTATACTCTTTGTGAAGAAAAAAGATAATTTCTTGTATATGTGCATTGATTATTGGAGATTGAATAAGATAATGGTAAAAAATTGTTATCCACTACTATTAATTTCAAGACTTTTAGAACAACTTAGCAAAGCCAAGATCTATACTAAGATAGATCTTTGTGGGGTATACAAATTAATATAGATCAAGGAAGGAGATGAATGGAAGACTGCATTTTGAATAAAATATGGACATTTTGAATATAATATCATATCTTTTGGATTAATAAATATACATGCTACCATTCAGCATTTAATGAATGACATCTTTGAAGAATATTTAGATAAGTTTGTGGTGATTCATCTTTTGGATTTATTAATTTCTATCGAATCTTTGTTAAAAATTACTCTCAAGTTGCCGCTCTTCTTATTTGATTGACATGCTAAGATAAATTGAAATAGGGACCTCAAGTAGAAAAGACATTTTAAGACCTCAAGACGGTGTTTATCACAACCTCAATCTTAATGCATTCAAACTTTACAAAAGCATTCTACATGGAAACAAATGCTTTGGATTTTGCACTAGAGGCGGTACTTTTATAAATGGGTATAGACAATAAATTCTATCCTGTTCCATTTTATTCTCAAAAATTTTTTACTGCCAAAATTTATTATGAAATCCATAATAAGGAACTTCTTGCTATTGTGGATTCTTTTTTGAAATGACATCATTTTCTTGAAGGAGTAATACATCTTATAACTATGTATATAGATTACAAGAATTTGAAATATTTTATGGCAGCTCATATTTTTAATCACCGTCAAATTTGATGGAATATGTCAATATCTCAATTTAACTTTATTATTACTTATCAACCTAGAAAACAACAAGAATTGTCTAATACTTTATAAAAGAGATAATATCTTGTACCAAGGATAGGAGAGACAATATTTAATCAACAATATGCAACTTTATTGAAGCTAGAGCAATTTTACCTTTGCGCCATTATTATATCGGCACCTATTGGCTCTAATTTCTTTAATAAGGTGCATGCTATAATCACTAATAATGATTTGGCCTTTAATATCAAGTGTTGCCTAAATGAAAATGCTAACAAGTTCAAATTTTAGGAAGACCTTCTATATTTTGAAGAACATTTGTATATCCTAGAAGGACCAACATGACTGTGTGTTCTTCAATCTTACCATGACTTTACAACTGCGGGTGACTTTGATTTTAATAAGATCTTGGAACTAATTTTTTAAGATTTTTGGTGGCTTCAAATGTGAAAGGCAGTGAAAGACTTTGTTATCTCTTGCAACATCTATTCAAGGTCCAAGAATCCTCAATATTGCTCTTATGGAATCTTATAGTCCTTGCCTATTCGAAGACGGTCATAGTCTTCTATCTCAATGGATTTCATCATGGATCTATTGCCATTGAATACATTGGATAGCATCCTTGTGGTAGTTGATCGACTCATAAAGATGACTCATTTCATTTCTTGTAAAAAAATTGTATCTAATAAAGAAATGGAAAGGCTCTTTTTTAATAATATATATATATCAATATCATCACCTATAGGATGATATTATATCTGATCAAGGATCCCAATTTATATCTAAGTTTTGGAGATGTCTTTTTGAAATATTGAAAGTGGACATTAAACTTTCTTCAACTTTCTACCCTCAAATTAGCAACCAAACAAAATAAGTTAACCAAGTTTTAGAGCAGTATTTACAATGCAACATCAACTATCAACAAGATAATTGGATCTTGTATCTATTGTTAGTGGAGTTTGTATATAATAATATTGTTCATGCTTCGACTCAGCAAATACCATTTTATTCCAACTATAGATGTCACTCGAAGCTTGATACATCAAAAAATAACAATCCAACATTTAAAAGATTTGCAAAGCATCTATCACAATACCAAACAACCTTGAAGCTTCAATTGCAAGCAATTCAAGATGCTTACAAGGCATTTACAAATAAATTCAAAAATCAATTATCTCCTTTTTATATTAGATATAATATATATCTTCTTTGACAAAATATCAAGACCAAGCAGTCATATGGTAAGTTGGACAATCGGATGTTAGGACCATTTTTTATCCAAAAATAAATTAATCCAGTGGCTTATTGCTTGGAATTACCATCTTCAATAAAGATATATCTAGTTTTTCATATTTTTTTTTTAGAATCTTATAGAGAGCCACATATTCTAAAAAGAGTATAATAATTGCCGCCTAATATTGAAATCAAAGACTATGAAAAATATGAGGTTGATTCACGGCAAAGATGGGACAAATTGGAATATCTTGTTCATTGGCAAGGCTATAATATTAATAAGCACATATAAAAATTAACCAAAAATCTTGCTAATGTATCTCAAAAGGTATAGGAATTTCATCAATTCTATTTTCATGAATCTAAATGTGTTTGATAATAACTTCTTGGTGAAGATTGGATTTGAAAAATATTCATAAGAGGGGGAGAGTTAAACTAAAGTTTTCATCAATATATAATTATTTGTTTCAAAATAGAATAAAATAATAGAAATAAATCAGTCACCATATCAAACCTTCAAGCGTGGAGAGAACAAGATTCAGAAGATTTACTTGCTATGCAAGCTTTGAACAAACTAGTCTAGTTTTTATAGCCTTCAATTGAGCAAAGTGAGGACAATATATTTCAACGTTTTTGTGTAGTAATATGACCATTAGGTGAAAAAAGAAAGAAGTAGTTATATTATAAAAAAGCTCAAATAAGAATATTTGAAAAAATTATCTTAAAAAAATAAATAAAAGAGAAGGAGGTAGAAAAAATCAAAAGGTATTAATACTACCTTTTATAGAAGTAACTTCTAATTGCTTTATATGGCCATAAATAAAGCAAAATAAAGTAGATTAAAAAAATAAACAATATAAGCATCCTTATAAAAGAATTGAAAATAAGTTTCATAAAAATTCACCATAATTTTCTAAGAGTTGATACCCGGAGAAGGTCAGTTATGAACCTGGGTCAAAATCAGACCTTGAGGCACAAAACAGCATGCCTATGGCAAATGAAGGGCTTTTTGGTAGATCAAAGAATGGAATTAGAAAGAAAACTTGAAAGATTTTGCATACAATTTGATTTGGATCAAAATTGACTTTCTAAGAGCTTTGCAAAGTCAAGGTTGTTTTAGGTGACTTTAGATTTTGTAAAATAAAATAGGATTTATGTTTTGGGCAATTACAAAAGTTTTATAATAGATCTATGGCTAAAATTTTATAAATTGGTTGGTATTATTATTGTAAATTTGTGCTATAATTTTGAGCTTAATCTAATAATTTAATTATAAGTAATTGAGGTTTAAGTGGATCAAGGTCTTAAGAATTGGATTTTGAGGGTCAATTAGGATTTTGCAGATTTTGAGCAATCTGCTAATTGAATTTGAGTGAAATTTGTATCTACAAATAGAAGACTTACTTTTCTATTCATATATAAAATTTGAAAGCAATTAAATAATAAAAACAAGAGATTTAGGCATTGGAATATTGGTATCAAGATTGGAGAAGGAGGCCGGCAACACCCAAGCAGATTTATAGATTTTTTTCTTTTTAGTACGTTTGATCTTCTTCAAACTTGATGTATTTGTTGTCAACTTAGTTATTAAGATATGTATAAATTTTTAATAAAGATCAATGGTTTATTTGGTAGTTATTGAGGTTCTAAAATTGTCTTAGGAATTGCTTAGGGCTTAGTTAGGGTTCGGTTAGGGTTTAGGGTTTGGATTTAGAATTTAGTATTTTATTAGGATTTGATTAGGATTTGATTAGAATTTGATTAGGATTAGAATTTGATTAGGATTTGATTAGGATTTGGATTTAGAATTTAATATTTGATTAAGATTTGATTAGGATTTGATTAGGATTAGGATTTGACTAAGATTTGATTAGGATTTGGATTTAGGATATAATATTTGATTAAGATTTGATTAGGATTTCATTAAAATTTGATTAGGATTAGGATTTGATTTAGGTTTTAACTTAGGATTTGACTAAGATTTGACTCAAGGTTTGATCAGGGTTTGATTTAGGATTTGACTAGGATTTGATTTAAGATTTGATCAAGGTTTGATTTAGGATTTAATTAAGATTTGATTTAGGATTTAATCAAGGTTTGACTTAAGATTTGATTAAGATTTGACTTAGGATTTGACTAAGGTTTGACTTAGGATTTGACCAAGGTTTGACTTAGAATTTGACTAAGATTTGATTAGGATTTTAAAATTTCTATTTTTAATATTTTCTAAAATTATTTTTTTAATATTTTTTTTTATGATTAATGTATGATTCATTTTTTTTTTTTATAATTTCTTTAAGATTGGATCAAAGCTTGATTAATATTGTTAAGGTTTAATAGAAGTTATTTTGGATTCTATTAGAATTGTTAAGATCTTATTGTTGTGTATTTCTTTTTTATCTTCCACAGTCAGGTCTTTGGAGCATTCTCAAGCAAGACTTCACATATTACAACAACGCCAAGTACAACCTTGGTTAAAGCCATTAGGAGCAAGATCCAACTATATAAGTTTTGATTCCAATATTTGAGCTTTACTGATATTGCTAGAGTTTAAAAAGGTGAATCTTTGTAAGCTTGAGATCTTATTTTGAAGATATTTTTGAAGGCCGCAATGAAGATCAAATCCTTGGATGGGATGTTTCAATAATGGAGATACTAGCTTAAGGCCATAGGTAATTTCTTCAAGGATCAATAGAACCTATTGCTCAAGAATGGAGAACAGAATATATAGCTTCATTAGTACAATGTATTTTTAATTTTTTATGTATGTAGAAAGATTGAACTCTTCTTAAAACTTGTTGCTATAAAAAAAAGATGATGTTAGGGACATATACTTTACAGGTTTATAAAATCCTCTAGAACATTCTAGATTTTGTTGAATTAATAAAAGTTGATTGAAAAGTTTTTTAATTGGTGAAAGTAACTCGAGAAGCTTCATAGTTAGTGGAAGGAGCTCAAGAAGCTTTCCAATTGGTAGAAGCTACTTAAAAAGCTTCTTAGTTTAATAGAAGCCATTTAAAAAGCATCCTAGACATGGATATATATAAGAATCAAGGCTAAAGAATTCTTCAGTCTTGACAATATATTTCTTAGAGTTCTAACTCACTTTTCTTGATATTGTTCATGTATTCATTTGATTAATTTAAGTTCTTATTGATTTCTTCTTGAAACCTTGTTCTAGTTCAACTCTCTTATTTTGTATTTTTATATCCTTAATAACCAAAGATAAGAAAACATGTGAAATCAATTATAAGACAATGTGAAAGTTTTTAGAATATTTTTTTTATATATTAAAGAATGAATATTTCTTCAAAGATTCTAATTGAATCATTAAGAAATCATTTTTGGAATAGATTAAGCATCCTAAAAAAAAATTGCAAGCTACAAAAATATTAAGAGCATTTGAAAGGCAATATTTTTTATTATCAAAAGTAGAAAAGATAATATTGGAACCAAATAAGGTTAAATTGTTTCTTTGAGCAGCTAATAGAGAATTATAAGAGAAGTTAGAAATTCTTTTTAAAGATAAGAAAGAAGATGAAGGGTTGAAAATAAAATAGAAAGAAGTTAAAGATGCAATGAGATTACTTGCAAAAAAAGAAAGAAGAAAAGATATGATTGGTATTCAAAGAATTGTGCAAGTACCTAAAATTCAAGTGCCTACTTTACAATCAACAATACCTACTATCCAAACTTTAATAACTATACCAAAGAAAGAAGATGTGGAAATCAAGGAAATTATTCATAGGATGCAGAATCTTCAAATTAAACTTATAAGGCTTGAAGAGAAGACTTCTACAATAAGTTCAAAGGCTACTTTTAAACAAGGATATGTGCAAAGATATATTTCGTGTGATGATGATTCTCATTCTTAAAAAAATTGTAGTGAATTCAATAAAATGGTATAACAAAGTATTATTTTTTAGAAAGATGGAAAAGTAGTATTAAAAAATACTACTGATTTTTTTCAAACCAACTTTAATAAGGGAGATATGAAAGCACTAGTTAAAGATTATTTGACAACAAATAGGATTGCAACAATGAAAGATATAAATTATAATACTAAGAAGGGTGATAATAGGAAATAAGATTTTTTTATAAATATTGAACCAAATAGACTTTGATCTTTTGTTATTTCTACAATGTATAAAAAAAAAGATACCATAGGAAGCTTTACTAAGGACTGTTGTAATAATTTGTAGAGTTATAGGTTGAGAGGATGCTATAGAAGCTTTGCCAATACATGCCTATATTACTAAGAGCCAACATGAAGCTTTGATGGAAGAAAAGAAAAGACATGATTTTGATAATACAAGAAAAGGAAATTCTTCCAAGAAAGAAACTTGAGGAAATAAGACTTGTAAGAAGGCTTCAGAAGAGTTACCAATGGAAGATGCTTCAATAGCATTAAAAAAAAAATCAAAAGACACAAGAGAGAAAAATAAGTTAACAACTTACAAATTAATTTGTGATATTGAAGTAACAAATTTAAAAGAGGTGCTTGAGGAGCATGTATTCAATACTAAAGTTGAATTTACATTGAAGGAGATTTTGGAAATTACAAAGAAAAAATTTCATAATGTTATAATTGATAATATTAAGCAGAAGAGGCAATTAATGGATGAAGTTAGATTAAATCATGCTATTGATGTACATGTATGTGAGGATGAAAAAGATGAATTTAATAATTATTACAAACAATCAACAAGTGAGAGAAGGAATTATAATCAAAGAGTATGTTTTGATGATCAAAGTGATAAGAAAAAAGAGATTTCAAGTCATTATATTTGAAAGCATTAGGCTAAGGCAACTACAGAGGCATTAGTGAAGATTGAAAATATAGATGAATTGGATGTTATTTTAATTGACTATAGTTTGAAAATAAGTTTTATATCTAAAGATCTTTATATAAAATAAAGGTAGCTAATTGATATGGAATATGGATGGATAACACATGTAGCTAATAATATACAAGATAAATTATATGGTACTTGTCTAAATGTATAAATTTATATTGGTGACATTACGATGGAGCAAAATTTTTTTGTTTAAGATGCAACATCTTATCCTATTATTTTGAAACAACCATATATTATTATAACTCAGATGGAAATAAAGGTGCTTGATGATGGTTCAGCTTATGTACAAATTTATAATGAGGATGGAAGAAGGACAATACAATTTTTAACTATGCCTTCAAATCATAAGCAGAATTAAGACATATTAAGAGAAAATCCATTATTAAGGTTTATTAAAAAATTTAAGGATTTTTGGAGAGTACTACTATAAAACAAGATTATAGAGGTACATAAGGGGAGGTACTCTTGCAAGATATAGGTGCCTTTGATGTAAGATTTATTGATATTTTTTAAAATTAAAATATTATGTATAAAAAAATTGAGGATTTAAAAAAAAAAAAAAAAAAAAAAAAAAAAAAAAAATGAGTGCTATTAAAAAAAATTGTGTGGATTAAAAATATTAAAAGATAATAAAAAGATTATTGGTATTTATTAAAAAAATAGATTGAAAAATCTTTTGGAATTAATTATATCTATTTGATTAAGTGATAATGATAAAATTATATAGATTCATTCAAAAGAAGTTTATAATATGATTGAATCTTTTCAAGCACTAAAGATTATGGTTGAAATAAAATATAAGACAATAGATAAAAAAGTGAAATCCATTGTTGGACCTTTAGAAGATTCTAAAGAATAGATAAAAGAAGCATCAAGGAAAAAGAGCTTAAGGAATTTAAAGAATATTGGACACAAATTCACTAAAGAGACTTTTCAAGAATTGAAGATTGGTTCACATGGTTCTTTATTGCCAAAGGAAATTGTATACTTCAAAGAAATATTAGCAAAATAAGGTAAATCATTTGTCTTTGAATTTCATGAAATTAGATGTATAGATCCAAATGTTATAATCTCAATGGCTATTTTTACTATATCACATATATCTTAGAATTTGAGGCCAATTCCAATATTAAGGATACATTTGCCAAGTTTGATGGAATTATTAAAAGAGAAGATAAAGATGACAATTTTGGAGCCTTTTTTTGCACCATATTCTAGTTGATGGTTTACGATGCCTAAGAAAAATGGATTATTATGATTTATTCAAGATATGCAATTAGTAAATATAGTGATTATCAAAAATATAGGAATTGGATCAATAGTGGATGAATTTCCTGAAGTAATTGTAAGAAGGGCAATCTATTCAATAAGTGATTTGTATTCAAGCTATGACCAATTTCAACTTACAAAAGAGAGTAGAGACATGACAACAATAAAAACACTACTTGGGTTGGTTTGAATGTGTACTTTTCTTCAAAGTATTACTAATTCAATTGCTCATATGATGAATGGAATGAATAAGATGTTGAAGGATTTTATTTCTAAAATGACTATGCTTTTTTAGATGATGTTCCTATTAAAGGATACAAAGAAGACAAAGATGAGGCTTTAGATAAATAGAGGTGTTGCAAGTATGTTATTGATCATATATAAGATTGTGAAAAGATACTGATTCAGCTTAAGAAAATTTATCTTATATTATTGGATATAAAATCTATATTTGGAATATAAGAAGTTATAATTATTAGATATTTATGTAGATTTTATAGAAGAAAATTAGATCCAATGAAGATTGATGCAATTGAAAGAATGAAAGAAGATTACAATTTTTTAACAAAGATGTGTAGGTTTTTAGATGCATGTGTATTCTACTATATTTGAATTCTTTACTATACTCACATAGTGGATCTATTGTATGAATTATTATGTAAAAATTATCAATTTAAATAGAAAAAAAATATATCAAAGCAATGTGATTTAAGCCCCTGTATCCTTTGAAAGAGGATATTGTTGGCAGGGCTCCTAAGGAGCTCCAAGAGCTTATGTACTCTATAGACTTGGTACGAGTAGGTGTTAAAAGAGGCAAATCATCATCACTCTCTTGTTTGTCATTTCTTATTTCTAAGGAGCAATTGGTCTTTCCTCCTTAAATATGCCTTCAAGAACTGTGGTACTTGATGGAAGAGGAGATATTCCTTAATGCTAGAGACAGTAAGGTATTCTTAGATCCAATACTTTATTGTAGAGCACTAGAGTATATGTTCTCAACAAACGTATATATATTTAATATGCATGATGATACTAATATAAGAATGTCTATATCGTGTACGAAAGGACCATACATCTGGAAGCATGAATATGATGAATCTGTTATTATCCTTTGTTATCGGCATGTACTTCCATACCTTCAATGCAAGCTAGTAACTGGCCAGTGGAGTGATGCGGTAAGACAGTTTAAAGAGTAGCTGACTGCTTGCAACAATGCAGTTCAACCTAACATATTCATAAAATAAAGGATAAACATAGATGGAAAGTGTGTATCTGTACTAACTATAGATGGATAGAAAGAATGCTTTTGGAGACCACTAAGTGTAGAAAGAATAGCCATGAATGAGGTGTCATATTTTGAGCTAGTACACGAGCAAAGATTTAGAGGCTACTTTGTACACGACTTATATCTTATTTATAAGAGATAAAATATTATTATTATCAAGCTTGTTAAGGCAAGTATAGTATTTGTTCCTAAGATAATATAAGAAGAGTTCTCTAATAAAGATGAATTTGTATATTATTACTTGTCTAGATATCATATTTTATTTGATAATGGCGCTTGACAAGTCACACTAGGAACATATGAAAGATTAAAGAGATGTTGTAATGATTCAATAATATTTCCATTAATAATAACTACAAAGAAATTTATCAGAATGAGAAATAATATGATAACAATTACTCGTCACTAGAAAGATGAAAATGTAAGGATCGGTGTTTTAATTGACTTCTAAGAGTTTGTTGTCTCAAGACTTGTTACATGATCATCTTCACATAACAATTATGTATACTATGGAGATCTCTTGTATGATATATGACTCGAGGGCTGGAGCTTGTGATGAGAGAATTACAATATATGGATTTGAAAATCTTATAACATAAGAATCTGTTACAGTTAGAGTACATGATTTTCTCGTTCACAGCTATGTGCCTATGTTTGATATGAAAAACAAAGTACAAGAGAGAATGAACGAAATATGTAAGTATATTGGTCACAAAAACATTGCCAAGACAGTGTTCTATACTAGGAGGCTATTTAGATCGTACCTTGAAGGTGATAAGAGGTTTATCAAGTATTACTTCTACAAGAGAACCACTTTACAGCACTTCTTAAATCTGATGAAGAGGATGAATATAAGAACGCAAGAAGATGATATAAAGACTGAAGAAATATTTATTATGCTACAAGTATAATCTATTTAGAATGGATAAGAGTACTATGTACACTTGTTAACAATAGCTTGAAGCTATGCTCTATAGACTTTGAATATACGTATAGTTGAAAGTCGATACAATCTTTAGACAATAGAGATGTGCTAAGACCACTAATCATGTGTATGGACATAGAGATTTACTCCTCTAATAGCAATGTTATGCCAAATCCTTGTATAGAAAAAAATGAGGTCTTTATGATCTCTATAGTGTCACAGAGCTACCTCATGCCTGAGACGTCTAAGATATACCTTCTATACATTGGAAAGTGCAAGATAGAGCTTGATGATACACAAGCAATAACATTTACAAACGAGAGGAAGTTGATAGAAGCATATTTCTTATTCACTAAGAAAATAAATCCAGACGTTGTAATAGGATATAATATATTCATATTTGACTTTAAATACATTGATATAAGGCTGTAAAGAAAGCTCATTAATCTACCTTCTGCCTCTAGAGTTAGCAACAGGGGTATCAAAAGGATAGTTATAAACTGGAACAATACAGCATATGGCTTCAATGACTACATAGTGTTTGATTTGCCTGGACGCACTATTATAGATATATACCGATATGTTACAAATGAATACAAGTTACAAAGTTACAGTCTCTCTTCCGTCTTAGAAAAATTTATAGGGAATAAGAAAATAGACCTTCCGTATAAAGAGATATTTAATTTATATAAAAAAGAAAACAAAAGGTCAATGAAAAAAATCAGAAGATATTGCATTGTTGACTCTATATTGACTGTTGCTTTATTTGATAGCATAAACATATGGATTAGCATAACAAAAATGTCAACTATTGTAAGAACAAAAATTTGAGATCTCTACACCAAAGATCAACAAATAAGAGTAAAGTTCCAGTTGTACAAAGAATGTCATGATAAGAATGTTATCTTTGACAAGACTGGTTCATTACTCAAAGAATTTGAATACAAAGGTGCTATAGTATCAAATCCTACTCTTGGGCTTTATAAGTAGTGCTCTCTACTCGACTTCTTTAGTTTATATCCTTCTGTAATCATAAGTCATAATATATGCTATTCAATGTTCATTAAAAACAGTATTAGTCAACCATGCTTTGATATAGAAGTGTCAAATAGGAGGTCTTATAAGTTTGTTAAGGAACCTTTAGAATTGGTACCCTCCCTTTTAAAAATATTACTTGTAAGAAGAAAGAAGGTTAAAGTATAGTCTAGTAGTGCTACTGGCATAAAAAAGATAGTTCTTGAGAAGAGACAAATTGTCCTGAAGATATCCGTTAATTCTGTATATGGCTCATATGGGACTTGTAATTTTTCATATGTACAATTCATAGAAGGTGCCGAATCAACTACAGCGGTGGATAGGTCTATGTTGACAAGGGCATCAACCATCATATCATCTAGATATCTAATGAGTCTCATATATGGCAATACAGACTTGTCCATGTTCACATCTCCTATCACTCAAGACTATGAATCATGCAGGTTTCTTATTACGTCTATATCCAATGAGATATCAAAGGAATTTTCTATTCCAGTGAAATTAGAATTCGAAAGTGTGTTTGAAACCTTCTTATTAATAACAAAGAAGAGATATGTAGGACTAGTAGCAAGAGAACAAAAGGTGGTGTATAAAGGAGTTGTCGTATCTAGAAGGGACATGTGTATGTTTTTGAAGAATATATATTTGTCATTAGTAGAGATGGTAATAGACTCCTTGCCATATGGAGATATAGTAGAGTTCATTAGACATAGGCTTCTATTATTGGTGAGAGATCAGATCCCATTGGACGATTTAATAATCACAAAGATATTGGAAAAGGAATATTTTAGAATAAGCACATCCTTCTTAGTGTATAGTGATAGATTGAAACACCTAGGGATAGACACTAAATCCGGTGATAAGCTGGATTTTGTATTTGTTAAAAGCAAGAAGGAATATAAGCTTCAAGATCACAAAATATATCCACCATATTTAATAAGACCTCATAATGTAGAGATAGATCATCTATATTATATAAAAAATCATATATCAAATCCTATCGACTAGATACTATGGCTCTTGGGTCAAAAATGTTTGATGAAGGATTTTGCGGATGCTATTAGAGGCCTGATGACAGTAGGAGTTAGTTCATTTTAAAAAAATTAAAAATTAAAAGATTATAATAGAGTCACCTAGTTTGTCTACCATATCAAACAGCTCATACATTTCAAGTAACAACTGCCTGATCCTGTGTGTTAAATATGGGCAGTTGTAAATTTTTCTTAGTCTGTCTATATTGAATTCACTCTCTTTTTAAAATTTATTTTTCTCCAATTTACTATGGACTCTTATTTCACTAAGGACTGTTTTGGATCCTATTCTGCTGATCTTTTTATTGTAGTTAGTATCCATTAAGATACACATATCTACAAACCACTCATGATCTATTTAAAGATGGTCGTATATGCTTTGCAGTGTTATGATGCTTGTAGATTTTGTTATCATATTGATGTCTTTGATAAGATATGGACATCCAAATAATAAAAGATCATAGTTGCTACTCAACACAGCACTGACTTCTTTGTTCTTGCATATGTATGCACATATAACGTCTGCCTCGTATTCATCTACTATGCACTCATTAAGTGCTGTAGGTGACTCTAATATCGTCAGTTCTACAAACTCAATAAGTATGCCATAATACTGTCTTATATTCTTCTCATCTGAAAGGTCCCTCTTGAATATGTCCCTTGTTGTTACCAATGTGTCTTTCCTTTTTCTTTTTTTCTAGTTCTAGTTTCTTTTCAGAGAATATCTTTTTGTTGAATACAAAAGTGCAATAAAAATCATCTTTTAGAACTTCGATTTCTTTTTTGATTGTTTCGATGCATGATGAACTATATTCTGCTTTCTCAAATTCTTCATGTCTTAACACATCCTCAGCTTTCTTCAGAGAGAATATCCTCTCTATTTGGCGACGTATAGTATATTTAAACATGATAAAGAATAGAGCATTAACATCTATAATAATTTTTATTCTTTGTATTTTGTATAAGAGCACCTTTTGTATCAGAGGTGACAATAATATTGATAATCTAACCAGAGACATGACCTTTGCAGTGTAATATTTTTGTGCCAGCTTATAAGATTGGATGGGACTTATATCTAGCACGGACAATAGTGATATTATATCAGTATGATCATTGGCAAGGAGATCATAGTATCTATACAAAATAGCAAAGCTAATAGCCAGAAAGAAGATAAAGGAGTATCTTGAAACTAACATTGGACTGTCGGATAAGATTCAAAGATTAAAGAAATTATTGATATCACCTCCAATATTGAAAAAAAATGATTAGAAGTGCAATAGACCAATGATTCTTATAGTGGATATTAATCCAACTGCCATTGAATGGACTATAGGTCAAGATGATTCAAATGGATAAAAATTTGCAATTTGATTTGAAGCTAAGGTTTTAAGTACTTATTAGCATACATATTTATAGATAAAGAGAATTATGAGGAATTATTTTAGCTATGAAAGTTGAAAAAGATTATTTAATTAAAACAACGGTGGTGATTGAAATAAACTATTTATCTTTATTTGAAATAATTATTAATTATATAATATCAAATATTATGATATTGAAATGGATTGCTTATATTAAGTCATTAAATTTGGAGTTTAGGCATATTGCAAGGAAAGATAATTTGATAGCAGATATGTTATCTCAAACAAAATATAATGGAGAAAATGAGATGATTGATGATATTCATGATGTGGATACAAAATTTTATTTAATTTTATAATTGAATAAGGAAGATAAGTTATTTCATGAAAAAAATTATAAAAGAGAGTTATTGGATATTAAATATTATTTGAGCATATTAACTAAGCATGCTAATTGGTTGATTGAAAAATTTAAATAGATCAAGAAAAAGACATATAAGTTCATATTATAAGGAGGATTCCTATAGAAGAGGCCAAAATCTAACATTGGAATGCCACAACAAGTAGTAGGTATCAAGGAAGATCAACAAAAACTATTCAAGGAATTTCATGATAGTCTATGGACGAGGCATAGAGGAATTTGGACTACTTTTGCTAAATTGAAGGAATGGTATTGGTGGAAGAATATGTATCAAGATGTAGCTTCATTTGTAGAATCTTATATAACTTGTCAATTGCATTCAAATATATAATATTAAAATAGTCTACATTCAACATATCCTTTAATTATTTATATTAAACAGGTTGTCAATTTGGTTATTATGCCAATAGAACTATGACAAATGAGGTATTTAGTTTTGGCTTGTGAAGATTTATCAAACCAAGTGGAAGGCAAGGCATTAAGAACAAAGTCTACGAAGGAAATTTGCAAGTTTTTGCTTGAAAATTTTATTTGTTGCCATAGATGTGTAAAAAAGATAACTATAGATTGTAGAGAATTGGATGCATATGAAGCTTATAAATTCTTTAGGAGATATGGAATTAAGTTATCATTGGCTATTACTTATAATCTAGAGGAGAATGCAAAGAGTGAACATGCACATCTACCAATTGTAAAAGCCTTAGTTAAAGTTTATAATAGAAGAATGAAGAAATAGCCTCAACTTCTACTTTATATATTATAGGCTGATTGAACAATACATAATTCAATAATAGGATATATACTAGAAGAACTCATGACACGTCAAAAATCTATTATATCAATTGAAGAACATATTCTAACTTAGAGTATGCTACCTTTGGAAGATAGATTAACAAGAGAAGAGTTGTTGGCTATTCAAATTCAACAACTTGAACAAAGATCAAAAGATGTAGAGCTAGTATTAAAAAGATTCTAAAAGATAAGGCTAAAAAATAAGATTCAATTTAATAAACAACATCAATTGAGGCCTAGAGAAATTGAAGAAGATGATTGGGTATTTGTTTATGATAGTAGTTTGGATAACTAGCATAGTACTTTACAAAAGTTTTCAAAATATTGATTTGGATCATATATATTAATAATAGTCTATAGTAATGCCACATATTTATTGAAAGAGTTGGATGGTACAAGATTAAAAATATCTATTGCTGAGAAGCAAGTGAAGATTTACAAAAGACGAGATAGAGAAATCAATGTGGAGGATCATATTAAAGATATCAATGATTTTGAAGAAGATAAACATACTAAAATAGATAGTGAAAATGATGATGAAGAACTTGATATAAAAAATGAAGAGATGATGTAATGCCAACTATGACATATGGTTCATTTGGCACATATCAGAGGATGTTCAAATTCAGAGTAAGTGGATGTTGTATTATAACACATTTATGTAGTAAAAATATAAAAAAGAATGATTTTTTAATTAATATTCAATCATCTTGATTCAATAAGAATTCAAGATATTTAAGAAAGATTTTATGAAAGCCTCTTAGATTATTTTCTTGTTGTAATAGCTATTAGATAAGAATTAATTATTAATTTTTCCTTCTAAGTTATAGAAATTTTTTTATTCCTTTAAAAAAGCTATAAATTGATAAAAATAAGATAGAAGAGATAAATAATTGATATGGTTGATACTAGGGTTAAGTTGAAGGAAAGATTGGACTTAAAAATCCTTAGGATAGGTTGGATTGATACGTGAGGGTTAACTGTTTGTAGGATACGATTGAAATCAAACTTCTAGCTATTAAAACAGCCACCATGAATAAAGTATGAGGTCATTAGGAAATCGGCAATTAAAATTTGAAAGCTAACTTTAAGTTTGTTCTAAAAGGATAAGACTTATTTTTATAGGTTTTGGAATAATTTTATGATTGTTGTTCAAAGTCAAGGTTTATGTTGGTAATTTAGATTTTATGCAATAAAATTAGGACTAATATTCATAGCTAATTTTTGCAATTGGTGTATCATCTATAGTTTAAAAAATTAACAATGTATGGTTGATTAGATGTATTATGAGTGTATAGAATTTTGTGACAATCTAATGATACAGTTAGAGATATTTGATCATTAGTATGAGGAGCTACTGGAAGTTTGTAGTTTGGAATTGTTTAGGATTTTTGTAATATCTACAAATATATTGAAATTTGATATGGTGTTAGAAGACTTAGAGATCAAAGCGTACACTAATTTTGAATTGAAGTTAATAGTTGGAGAAGAATAAATTGCTCTTAGAACATCTACATCAACTTCAAGTTGGCAGCCAAGTGACATCAATGAGATTTGTGGATGTTTTTTTCACAATTTGTAAGTTGGATTGACCTGAAATTTTTTGAGCATGTAGAAGATATATAGTGGCATTTGTGTGCAAATTTTGCATTAAGTAGATAGTCAAATTAAGAAATTATACCTTATTAAAGCTCATTGATTAAGATTAGGATTTACAAAAAAAAATTGAAGTTGCCTAATTGTAAAAGTAATAAAGCAATTGGAATTTGTGTATAGTTGAAATTATTAAAAAGAGTATTTTTGAATATTTCATATTGGCTTTAAATACTTTTGAATTGAGATTTGAATTATATTTTTATATAAAAAATATCTATTAGGATTTCTTGTATATTTATAGAATATAATTTCATCCTCTACAACCAGGTGCCCGTTGTATTTCCAAACAAGACAACACATAATACAACAATGAATAGTATCACCTCTCATATAACTAATAACTAATATTATGTTATCATTAATCAATTGCATTACTCCAAGTTTCATATAAAGACGCTCTTGAGCTGATCTAGCTACAATATTTGCAAGATAATCCTTTCTTCCAATCGTTAATACATCCACAAAAGAAAACATCTCTATTTGATGCAGATTACCTACATCAAAAGTTTTAATAGCTTCAGTAGCTAATTTAGCTTATAATTCAACTAAATCTTTAAACTTCTCAATATTAGAAGTATCAACCACTATTTAAGCAACTTTAAAGAAATGCATGGCTACCTTGTCCTTACAAAGCTTGTTTGCCAAATAAAAAACTGCTGATGGCTAAAGATGTGGTGCTATTAAATCATCACTTGAAAAAATCGGCATCTTTAATATTTTTATGAGTCAAAGTGTGTGTCAGATCTATGGAAGAACTAGAGCCATTTGATGAAGGAGATGGGCTATACATTAGAACCTTGGATGTAATATTTGTTAAGCCAAAAGATAGTAGCAACCTAGCTTGACCAATTTGATATGTGGTACCACTGTGACAACCCAGTAAGCTTTGCAAGGGCTCATTTTCAATAGATGCCACAATTTGAGTAGATATTTGGACTCATGTAGCTACAACGGCTATTACTTATATTACAGCTCTAAATATGTATAAATCAAAAGCACTAGCTTTTATTTTTATTGACATCTTAGGCTCAATCATCTAACTTAGAGATGCCATAGTCTTGAGCTTCTTCTCCAAGATTATGAATTTAGTCTCAAAAAATTATTTCTTTTTTAATAAAAGCCTCTTCTTTAAATATAAAATAAAGAAATGTTCATCATCATGGCCAAGTTTATCACAATAGTCGCATTTTAATTCATTTTTTGTGATTTTTATCTTAACTTTAGCCACCTCAATTTTTTTTAGATTTTTTTAATGATTAAATCTTCTTGAAAAATTATAAATAATTGATATCTTTCTTAATGTGATCCACTTCTACATACTTCTAGTAATGCAAAAGCTGCTTAAGCTAGGTATTTGCCAAATTACTTGTGGCAATAGTATTTTTCTTGGATTTATTAATATTAATCATCTATGCTATTATGTTTGTAGCATCATATTAGCAAAGAGTTTGGTCACATCTTTCCACCTCAATAAAGGCTTATTCTAATATAGCCTTATCACTATAATCTAAGATAATCTTTAGCATTGTTAAATCCAGAAGCATTTTATCAATCTTAGATAAGATTTTGACAAGCTAGCTCTTAGAAAAAACACCATCTGATTCCATTGCAAACTGTACTATTCTAATGTATATCATGCGTGGATTATCTTCTTTTTCATGTTTAAAATCTTAAATCCACTACATTTGATCCTAACAAAATCTTCTATATTCTCCCTCTAAATATGCTATAAAATATTAGAATGGATCAAAAGTTGGTAGCGGCCCTAGGACATCCAAAGTAGCTTGGGTGGTTTGGGCGACTTGTAAAAGAGTGAGAGGTTCATCACCCTTAATGTCCACTTTCTCTTTAAGCCCTTTTTTCTTTTTCTTCTTGATAGTACCACTACTTTCAGCCTCAAGGTCTTCTGTATGGTTTTTTTTCTTTTCAATGAGACTGCATTTTTTTTTTAAAACAAGAGAAAGAGAAAAAGTAATCGTATCTTTTTTGAGAGAAAAAATAAGGCCCATTCTTCTCTGTCAATATCTCTCCACTACTTAAAGTCAGACCTCATAGAGTATAATCCAACTTTCATATGTTTAGATGGCCTCAAATTTTAGGTGTTGAGGCAATAATTCAAAGGCATATCAATCATTAAAATTGGTAGTCTTTAGGTACTTCTCCTTCATCTATGTGTAGAAGCACAATTTCCAATGTGTTAGAAAAATGCCTCCAACACATCTTTAAAATCAATTCTTCACCAAATTTCTAACATCATCTTCTATTTCTTCCAATTCGCTTATAATCCAAATTGAAGGATAGATAATAGTCTATGATATTAATATGGATTTTTTTACAAATATAAGCTCAACTATAGTCTCATTTGGTGTCCTTCAAATTAGACAAGGGGATTAATAATGCCCTCTCTAAATTGTTATCATAAACCAAAATGGTGTAGAAATACACTGTGAAAATGCTAATAAGATTAAAGGCTACCTGTATCTACTCTTATAAAACCACCCAGTCTTGAGTGCTTGGACATTATTTCTAAATTATTATAAGTGAAACAAGCACCGATTACTTGGTGCATATATAAAGATCTCACGAGCTATTAATCCGATGTCACTCCTAAATATCCTATCACAATCTAATACAATCAATCAATGAGGCATTCTCTGATAACAAACTGATTTATAACCTGCTATAGAAGAAGATATTTTCATGAAATCAAAGAAATCCCAATAGCATTATCTTCTCCATATAATTATACAAATATATATATATGAAAATGATTCATATAGAAATGGTAGACTAAACCAATTGGTACCTACTTGCAATCAATAATCCATCTGCTGACTCGTCCAACCAAAACTTGCCTGTAATTGGGGTCAATGGATCATGCAAAGCATGACCTTGGCATCACATGCCATTCTTGTGAACTTCCTCAATATATTAAAGTATTTTGTAATAAAAACTTAAAATGAAATAGAGATTTGGAATATTGATAAATACCACTAGTTTTAAAAATAGCTTCATTAAGAAATTCAAAGCACCTAGATCAAACAAATTAATTTCATAGCTAGATTTTTTGAAAAAATTTATTCAAAATAGATCTAAAAATTGTCTAATTCAAATATGGTATGCTTCCATAATAGAATTTTAAAAATTAAAAATCTTTAATATTCCACTTCTTTGATTTTTTAGGCTTAAATAATTTTAGATATCTTCCAAATTTTGTCCCTCTATTATTAAATTTCAAAAGATGATTGTTATTTTAAAAATAAAATAAAATAAATCAATAAATAATTTCTTACAACATATATAAAGATTTTATAATGGATGAAAATTAATAGATAAAATTTAAATTCATCTAATTATAGTAGATAAAATAACGATTGCTACAACCTTGTCATTGCTCCACTACCACAAACCATTCCAAGTTGCAACCTTGCCGCTGCCGCACTACTACAAACCATTCCAAATTCCAGTCTTGTTGCTAAATTTTGTTATAGGCCACTTGCTGTTGTTGTATTGTAATTACTTACAATATGTAAAAACCAATCAAAATATGTAATATGTTTCTAAATTCTAATATGTGTTAGAATGATTAACAAAATAATTTAAAAGAATTGATGTAAGAAAGTTTATTTTGGTTTATTTTTTCTAATTTGATATGGCATTTAAATTATATGAGACCTAGATGTTTAATATGAAGCTTTCATAGGAGATTTAGGGCCTAAAAGGTTGAAATCCAAGCTATTAAGAAGTTTATTTGGAGGGATGAAAGCAAGGAATGGAAGGATGAAGACAAGAGATAGAAAACTTCATTCCATTGGTCGGACTTCATTTCCATTGGTTGGTCTTTATGTCCAATGGACTTTTAAGAAACTATCTATGGTATTTTGAAGGTTTAGACAACTTTAGAAAGAACATTTGGAAAGGACAAAGTAAGGATTGTGAAGTTTAGATTTTAGAAGATAATTTATATACAAAAATTAGAGAATTCAAAGTTGAAGTAAAGGAGATATAGCCATTTAAAATTAAGATGTAGATTTAGGACTTATTGTCACTCTTTTGAGGATACAAGGAATTATACAAGAGCTTTTGGAGATTGAAATATGTGGTTGGAGAGGTGATTTCAAGACCTACATCTTATATAAAAGAATTATTATATTTAGAATTTAATTAAATAAGATATTAGAAGTTGATGATAATACATCTAATTCCAAGGCAATAAATAGACCATTTTTTTGATAGTGATGATTTCCACCATATCTTAAGCCTTTAGATGAATCTTTATCTAAAAAAATTTTAAAAAGTGAGTCATTATGTTAAAAAGCTACATACCAATTTTTATGGAATTTGAGCATTTAATTTATGAGATATAAAGAATTTAGCATGTGGATGTCTGTAAATAAAGATTTGAAGCTATTATTAGGATTTTAGTGATATTTCAAGATCCACATTGAATCTATGGTTGAAATTTGGTGTGATAGTTGTTACAAGTATTTTAAAACTTTAAATAAAATTTGAAATTGTTTGGATAGTCCAATTGAAAAATATATTCTATTGGAATTTGAAAAAAATCTCCTTTTAGGATACATAAGGTTTATAGTATTTTATTATAAACTTGGATATTTTTGTCTATTGAAGACTTATGTATTTGATGTAATTGCCTCAATAGAAATAACTTTTATGTAAATTTAGAATTTTTTTATCTTAAAACTTGATTGAGTAATTAGTGACAACTAAAAGACTAGTACTTTCTTGAGACAAATTCTTTTTACTCCAACACCGCCTTGTTGTCCAATGCCATTGCAAGCCATTGTCAAGCCATTGTTCTAGCGCTACTCTTGCTCTAGTACCTCTGCCTATTCCAACACCTTTTGCACTTCCACCGCTTCTATCAACCTTTGAAATCACAATAAAATTTATTAAAAAATTACAAAATCAAAATACAAAACTTTATAGATTTCTCAACAATAATATGCTTACAAACATACTTATTTTCACAACTTGAAATTGCTACATCACAATAAATCAAGGAGTATAAATTCTTGCCAAGTGAATATATATAAGATCTCATCACTACAACTAGTCAAGCTATCTCTTACTCTACAAAGGGAGAATCCAAGAGTGCAAGATATTAGAAGAAATCAAGACTTTATTAAGTGGTAATCCACCACATACAAGCAAAATCCTCACTTAAGATCTCTCCTCTTTCAAACACACTCACAAAACTTGACATAGTAAGAATGCCAAGCCAAAGAAGCCTTCCTTCCTAAATCTCATTCAAACCTTACTCAAGTCAACACCACTAGATCCAAGAGGATAAACAAGACTTCTTAAACTAGATGAAACCTTCTTAGCTACATCCATCCAATGTGGTATGGCACCAACACCATGCCATATGACAAATTGGATAGATATTTCATTTTTTCTTTTTTGATTTTTTGATATTTCTCTCACTATATAATCATTATTATACATGTTGATGTTGTAGATTAAAGTTCTTGGTTTTCCACAAAAGGGCCTCAAAGAGCTAAACTTTCACTTGTGATTCAAAATGTGACATCCACACAAAATCCAAAGCAATCTCTTCTAATGGAGAATTTGCTTGCTTGGTCTTCTTATGCTGGGAAAAGAGACCACAAAGTCTCTCCATGTCCCTCTTGTTCTTGTCTTGTCTGCTGAACAAGGCCTCAAGCACAAACAAAACAGACCACTCACCATACAACACATGTAACACACATCAAGGCTATTGGGATGAATTGTCAACAAAAGCTCATTAGGGTTCACATTTGTGGTTATGGTCACACATCTATATCCTCATGGTGGAAATTTCTAGACAGAGATGACCATTTCAAGTTGCTTGCTCTTCTTCTTCAATCTTTCATATTTACATGTGTAATGAAGAACAGAAAAGATGAACACAAAGATCGATATATATTTATATAAACATACATGGCACAATGTACAGTAATAATTTTCTAAAGCCATGGTGATTTTTAAAGACAATGTTTGACGTTGAAGGTAGAGGATGAAATATGAAAGATTTACATTCACACTTACAGCTTACTTATTCGACAAGATCACTAAATTTTTGTAGTTAATCCACTTTAAATTGCAGAGTCTTAGTGCTCTAACGCCGGGATAACTTCATAAATTTGACCTGATTATTGCTCACAATCTTGTTTGACTTGTCATGTACCCACCAACTGCAACCCTTTAAGAACACCACACCCAATTCTTCGTTTTGCCTCAGTATTATCACTAGTTATTGTCGTTATAACAGATCATGTTGGCGCTGGTGGTGGTTGCAGCTAAAGATTTGTCTACACACAAATCCATGGCTGGGGGCAAGATTGTGCGTGATTGCGAAGGGATTATGGGTCCATCGTCGTGGGGTGCATCTCGTGCCGAGCAGGATCCACACCTTAGAAGAAACAGCTTCCGAGGCGAGAGGCGGCCATCACTGTGACATCGGAGGCGGCACCAGGGCTTGGCCTAGATCCTGGCTGCTCCCATCATGCCTTCGCCGCGCAACACCCCGGCGTCCATTCCTACGCGCTGCGAGCCTCGGAAGCCCCCCCCCCCCGCTCCACTGCAGGGAAGGCTCCCTTGTACATGCCTCTCCAGCCACATGTCCGCGGTAGCCTTGCACATATCGAGAGACGGGGGGACCTGTCGCCTTGGAGATCTCGTCCTGTCTGGAGACGGTGGGCATCCCGGTTGACCCGGTCCCTGCATGTCTCCGAAGTGTCGAACCGCACTCGTGGGTTTCGAAGGGGCTGCGGGTGCAGATCCAGCCACTCGCCGCCACTGCTCTCTCCTGTCCGAGTTTGTAACGGTCCTGCGGCTGTCGCAGGCGTAACCACGTCATACCTTACTTCCTTTTGTGTGCGATGTTGCTTTGGGAACTGGGAATGTTCATACCCAGTCAACGAGAATCTCACTTTCGGGGCATTCTAGTATGTTGGTGGGGCGGTGGTGGGTACATGACAAGTTAAACAAGATTGTGCTGGTTCTTGTGAAGGAGATGTCTTGACTACAGAATAGAGCTTTAATGAGGAGCATTGCTCACAACTCAGTTGTCAAGAAAGTGATGTGTAGCTACAACGCACACTGCTGCCATGGAGATTCTGCATTGCTGAAAAAACTTGATAACACATAACGTATTATGAATGTATGCGGATCCGTAACAGTTTACAACTTGGCTAAATGGTGTATTTTCCTGCTCATGATTGGGAAATTCTAATCGCAAGTTAAAAGCCGTGACTTTCAGTAATCTACCTTGTGGTTTGTTCTGTTCTTCACAATAAGGTGTTAGGATTCAAACATGGACTGCTCCGATTTGTGATGATATTTCCAATACATCAATGTAAGTGACAAAAAAGTGAATCTGGAATCTCATTCCTGGACAGCAGATTTAATCCTGCCTGGATAACCTGTTTCTTCGGTCACCTTGAAGTCACTGCATGTCAGCTCGACTGCCTACTACTTAAGAAGTTCGTATCGTAAAACAATTATACAACTGAAGGTGTTGAAAAACACATCCAGGATCCTGTTGATTGTTCGAGGTATGGTTGCGCACCATCCTTCAAACATAGGTGGAAGACTTCACAAGCTGCATTTCAGAACATGCTTGGAATTCCTTCAGGCCCGAAGCATCTTTAAGCTAGAACAATCTGCACAAAACGAGTAGATGCTACTCAGTGCCATTGCAGCTAATTAATTGATGAAAACATTGGATATGATCTCAGTTACTTCCCATCTAAGCCAGCTCCCTGAATACTACAGATCAGTGCTAAGTAGGGCGCTCCACTCACTAGATAGTAATCGTTATTTGGGCTCGATTGCCTAGGGCTGGTCTTGAACCCTAAATCACGCTGCGCGGCCTGTTCATGCACTAAACATAACAGACCTCGTGTTATGAGGAGTCAAGTCGTGCACTATCAGATGGTATTTTTTGCATCTACCAAGTGACTCATCAACGCAATATTCACGAATAGTTACCTGAAATGAATGCTTCAATTTTGGAGGTATTGTGCTTCGCCAACTCTAGCCGAGGGTGTCTTTTTCTTTTCCGTTTTTTCAGTATGTGAAAGATGGGTAGTGCCCTTCGGAGATCCACACGGACTCCAGCACTTTGCTATCATGACGTACAAATAATATTGGCCGAACCGATAATCACAGTAGCTCGCCACAGATCTGGAAACAAATCCAAAACCTGTCCGGCCACGAAACGACGTGCTATTCCATGATGCAGTGAACTCAAAGCAGCAGGAGGGAGCTGCGACTAGCAGTTCTGCAGCCAGATGGTTATTTGTGATCGAACCGTTGGGGGGGGCAATTTTGAGATTCTGAGAGCTTCAAGGCTAGATTCACCGACTCTTCCTTGGAACTGATGGAAACTGCTCAAAATCATTACTGGGTCCCCAGAAAAAAAAATTAAATAAAAAATTTAAAGTCTTTTTTCCTGTCAAAACAACACAATTTTTCACTCATTGTCAGAGTGTATACCTATCGGTTGAAACAATCGCCAAAGTATCTAATTAGCGAGAGAGAGATAGAGAGAGACGAAGAAGAAGAAGAAGAAGAAGAAAGTGAAGAAAAAAAACCCCGAGGATTGATTGAATAAGGCAGAAATATTTACCTACAAATGCTGGAAGAAGCCGCTAGTCAGAATCCACCATATCACTGTAGTTGAGGCCTGATGACACAGAGACTCTGCGTCGCACCGCAGTGCGCAAGTTGCTCATGGAGCTGTTGGAGGAGGACACAACACTACCGGTCCCATGCCGTGACCGCAATTTCATGGCTCGGCAATCTGCCCAATGCATGAGGGGCCAGTGCATGTCCATACTGATCTTCTCTGCTCGGAAATGTTTCCGACCATTGTTGAAGGACGCTTGGGTTCGCAGCTGAGCAGTGAGTGTATGCCGGCCCATCTTGCTCTGGCCTAACTCGGGGGCTACATTTATTTGCCCGATCCAACTATTGCTCACCATTTGCTGGTGGTGAACTCTTTGTGGCCCTGCACATACGACTCTGTGAGGTCAATTCAATTGCTAAGATGCGAAATGTGAGCCATTAAGAATCCAAGAGATCGGTGCTGCTGTAGAAATTTCATGGAATGCACCTCTAGCTGGAGATGGCCTTTGTTCAAATCGAAACTCGGATCTAGGAGTTAAGGGCCCCTGCTGCTCAAGGTCAGACATATTGATGCGGTCGTCTTCATTCAACCACTTCCGAACAGCTGGTTTGCGTAAAGGGTTGTTCATGTTGAATCCATTCTCGCCATCATGAAACGGCCCGCGGAGTAGGTTATACAGATTCGGAGGCTGTGTGGGTACACCCAACTCCATGGATGTGCGAACCAAGAGCTGCGAGATATCCGGGCCAGACGGTCGCTCGATGGACTCGTCAGTACTGGGTGCGGACAGAGGATCAGTAACCTCTTGGAAGCTGAATTCATCACAGCTTGAATCTCCGCCAAGTTCGAAAGATGTGGATGACATAGACGACCCGCCTCGGTGAGAGGCATTTGAGCTCATCGACGCCTTGGATTGGTGTCCAGCTTGTGATGATCCCTTAGGTGTGGTAGGCGCCATGGGGGGAAGCTTACTGCTCATTGCGTACGAGCGGATGGTCTCTGCCCCTCCGCTGCTGCGAATCCGGGAAACGAAACAAGACAGGTTGTCGACGAAGTATTTTTTGTCTTTCTTCATGTGCCTAGAGCAGGGTCGTACAAACAATGTCAGACACAGCGCGAAACATGTTTCCTCCATGGTATCAAAAGCAAGCTTTAGAACGAAACAATCTGCAGCTTACTTGTCCAGAACCACGTGATAGGCGCCTATTGATTTAGCTTCGTCGATGGCGATCACTTTAGAATTGTTTCCAGCCTTCACGTCCACCTCTAGCTTCACCTGCACGTTGAAGACTTGAAATTTGAGTGATTTAGCATAACAAGATCGATGAAGGAGGAGTCTGGGAAATTGTGATGCTCTGTAGTGGGAAGGTAAAGTTACAAGAGTAAGATTCATACCCCTGCTCTCTGACACCACTCTTTAATGTGAGCCATTCTCCAGATGGCCTCCTTCTTCGTGGCGATCTCAAACTGGAGCTCCATGATATTGGGACTACTCCAGCTTGACTGGTCCACCCGTATCATGAATCCCACTGATACATAACGAAATTGCGGTTAAATTAAACACCCAACTTCATCAGAGCCTACACCTTGAAAACTACCGACCTATGCTGGACTCTAGCACAGACACGCGTATTATCGCACCTTACGTCAGAGCATAAAATTTTGTTACGATCTTATTTATTTGTTCGTTTATTTATTTATCTGCTGCTGCGTTCTCTGAACTGAAGATCTTTAACATTCCCCACGTCCAAAGCGTAAACGTTTCAGGCCCTTTTGCAGAATACGTAGAAATAAACTGAAGCAGCTTGAAATACTCGCTACGCCACCATAAGTGAACTTTGCATCTGCATCACTAATTTCGTGCTTGAGCTCTTTGCTTTGAGCTTTATCCCAAGGCTAAACACATCGATGCCCAATTTTAGGTTTTTATGCTAAACTGCTGTACACTATGAAGATAGGCAAGTCACACACGAGCAGCTTATAGGAATTCACACTGCACTTTCAGACACGCCATTAACAATGTTTGAAAGGCACCCGCGTTCGCCTACAAAACTCGCGTGTGGTCACTGGTGGTTGGCCTATCAGTTCCTCATTCTGCTCAGGAAGCGTCCGTCTACTACCAACCAGACTTTAACACTGAGATCGTGGGTACCCCGCAGAACTGAGGATAGAATCCGGCTATGGTTGATCGCATCAAAAAGTACGCTTGTCCGGTAGATAGAGGACATAAAGAAATGAGAAAACACTAGTTTACAGCCCGCAAATCGCAACACTTGGAGGTCAAAGAGAACTTACTGGCATTGGAAATGTGAGTGATGATTCCCAGTATTTTGAGGTTGTCTCCTTTCCGAACGGCGTTGGCAAGCGCCCAGTACAGAGCCGCTGGAGCGACGCCCTTGTTAACATCCAAGACCACGAGTACAGATCCCTGGTGAACCCCAATGGGCCTCGGAGCCGAGGGTTCCCCGATGTTCCTCTGTCCCACGCTTTGCAAACTAATCAGACTCTCCATGGCCATACTGGACTGTCTACACTAGGGAAGAGATATGATGGTCCGAGAGTTCAATTTCTAAAGCTCTTGTATACAAGAAGCTCTACAACATGGCGACCCTATCGCTCTGTAATTGGCGAAGTCCAGATATAATGCTCTGAACCCTCTCGGATAGCTCGTACCTCAGCGGCAACGGTGTGAACATGGTATTTTGTTGGTATCGAAATTATGAGTTCGTGTATACCGGATATCTTTGATGAACACACTCTACCAAAGTTCCCTGTTAGGCGTGCAACCCGAAGTGGTCACAATCACTTCACCCGGAACAGCTCCAGCACCTGTTAGTCGACTAAGGTGGGCAAGTGAGGCGAAGCGTCGCAAAGGTACAGAACCCTCCCGGGTAGGCTTCCCTGTTCAACGCAATACAAAATGATTGTTAAGGAAATAGATCTTCCCAATGCATATCAATTGATCAAAGTTTGAAGTAACTGATCAAAGTCGTATCCGGCATTATTACAGGAGGGCGTGCATGACTCGCAGCGCCTTCAAGTCATCCCAATCCACATCAAACCCATGCACTACTCGTTGTGCGGTGGGTAGAATTATGGAAGCAACAACGTCAAGATGACATGTCCGCCTTGTACTTCGAACAAGAAACTGTACAATGTAAGCTGTTCCTGCGTACAAAGGGGGAGAAGGAAAAAAAATCTACGGCAAAGTTCGTAGGCGACCTCTGAGCAACACAACCCACCTTGGCTGAGGCAAAAGCTCACGACGACGAATTTAGCTAGAAAGAATACCAGAACCAGCAAAGTGGTTTAGAGTCGTCGTAGGCTTTGCCAAAGGGACAGGTGAGCGATAAAAGCACTGCCATGAGACGATCTGCAGCGACTCGGCAGGAGGAGGAATGCTGGACCTCATCATGGCCAAATCTAGCCCCAATCCCTGGAAGCTGGAATCCTCCTAGAATATTAGTTCCTCTACGGAAGCTATTATGTGGCACATTTCTATTCAGATGCAAAACCGTAACAACTGCCCCTACTACCTCCCAAATATCCCCCACCACTAGCTTCCACGTATGTGTACTCCCCTATATTGATATGAGGCTACCGAAGATTCTACGAGTGCTGGTAATCAGTCACGATTCATGAGCGGGAGCTTCTTAGTTTCAGAAGCCTTAATAACGCTACCAGATGCTCGGGTACAGTCCCCGGCGTACAGGACCCACCATGCATCCCGTCCACACATTCAGTTTATTATTAACTACGGGAGGAGAAAAGGACGGGATGTATGAGGATCGTCCTGAGGGGAAGGGCCTTCGATGGCGCGCCGAGCGAGTGGTGTGGTGGGATGGTCTCCAGGGATCGTGCTGGAGTGTTGGGGCAATTGGGCTGGCCGCCGCGCGATCTCTGCCTCGCACTGGACCGAATCTTTCAGCTCTGGCCTTGGAGGACTACCCACATCCATCGCAGTGCGTGGGCTTCAAACTCGGAACAGCCTTCCCCCTTTCCAAGACTTTCCACCGGTGGAATCTGGCACTGACCTCAAGGCAGCGTGGCATCCGTGACGATCCTCGCACCGGTTAGAAACACACTCGTCGAATTGGCAGCTCGCGGTCGCATAGCAACACGACTTGAAGCTCTGTATGGAGAATTGAAGAACTCAGCTTCTCCGCTTGTGATCAACCTGCTTCTGCTTGTCTTCTGATCTTGCACAACACTCGTTGTTGTTGATGTTGTTGTCTACTCCATGGAAACATCGATGGAATCAGTTCCACAACGCTGATTGATGTTGTCCGTTTCATCGATCGTGAGAATCCTCGCGATTGCCGTGGATTTTGAGCTTGCTTTTCGCGATAATGTTGCTAAATCTGTGGGAATAATATGTGAACAGGTAGCTCCGACTATTAGGAATGAGTGCTTTTATTGGGTGGAAATTTGATGTCTGAGCTAATGACATTGTATTACTTATGGTTCAGAATAACCTTAAATTATCATAGATGGAAGGTTACGCACAGAATGCCAAATAGCTGCAAAAGTTGGCGATTCAGATCCCATTTGTTAAATCTCGAGCATGACTGACGGATCCTTGCATAGTGCATAATATTTGCCCACTGCATAGGGCTTACCCATGCTGTGTCAAAAAAATAAAAGATATTGAATTACTTACTCAAACATGAGTGTTACTTCATGTTGTATGTTTCACAAAACAAAGCATGAATTTATCCTTAATGAGTTTGAAACGATGATTTGTGTGTTCATTGAAAAGTGTTGAATGTTACGGATTATATTTTAATTGTTTGTGGATAAAAACATAGTTATAGAAAATTTGTTGATATCTTAAAGATGCACAAGTACACAGGATTGATGCAAATAAAACATAATTCAATTAAATCATCTTTAGGCATGTGTTAATGCAATCTTACATTCTATCGTTTCTTTTTCAGAAAGTCTTTAAGATATTTAAATTTCATTGCTGTACCTTCAATTTGTAAAAGTATTATAGAATTAAACTAAAATATATAGTTTTAAAAATAAAAAGAAATAAATAAAAACTCACACAATAATTTTACTGATTTTCTGAAAATAAACAATAATATTAACAACATCTACTAAGGTCACATTCTGATACAATGCATCCTTTAAAAAAACAAGATATAACATTTGACAACTCCTTTACAAAAAAATGCTCTGAAAATCAATATCATTACAAGATATGGAGCTAATTATAAACTCACCTAAAAATGTATTACAACACGTGACTTGCCTACACCCCAACATTGTACTAAATTCCATACGATCCCAATCCTGAGCCGGAGTTCAAACCATCGTTACTCCGTCGTCGTCGTCGTCGTCGTCGTTGTCGTCCATTCCGTTCATCTTCGTTTCGTTTTATCGCCGTCGTTGTCCAGTTCGTTCGTCGTCGTCAATACTATTCCCACTCCCTTCAGATACACCATATTTGGCCACAGTCGAACTGCCCAGTGATCGGCTTGCTTTGCGTCCCAAAAAAAAACGAGGGAAATGATACTGGATAATGTAAGCTGGCTTGTGCTTGTGATTCCCTGTGTGATTGAAGGAATTTTTCAACAGCGGCGTGGGAGAGGAGAGAAGCTGGCGAGATCATCCGGTTTTGGAACACTGCCGGAGACTCGTTGCCATTGTTGTCCACAGGTGGATCGTGGAAGCAGAAGATTTGCGGTAGTGGATCAGCTTAATAAAATTCATGTTTAAATTTAAGCTTCTTCAACAAAACAGTATGCAGGTGTGTTTGTGTGTGCATATATATATATATATATATATATATATTTATCTGTGTCTGAGAGATAGTGATATTACAGTGCTCTTAATGAACTGGTTTATAAGGTGAGGTTGCATGGGTTTCGATGGGCAGTTTTGCTACCATGAACAAGGATAGGTCACAATGCTAGAATCAAAGTACTTGTAAGAATCAGACAACTTTCGGTGAGTTACAAATACAACTAATAAGCATCACTAATCGAATCAGTTACTAAAGTACAGCAAAAACATCATCAAGAACAAACGACGAACTCAAAGCATTGCGGCACCTATCTGAACTCGACACATGTTACAGGAACCAACGCATCATAAGTCCGCGAAAGTGAGATTACTTGCTCAGAGAGCTCAGCACCACGCTCCGAGGCCACGAACGTTGCCCCAAATCCGAAATCCCCCCCCCCCCTCCCCCCCACACTCAACGTAGCGAATCTAAGGAATCAAAGTCAGCATGTTCCCTCTCCAAAAATCAGTGAGAAATGTGCACCTCGGCGGCCGAATTTGGCACGCGAGCACGGATGGCCAACTGGCTGTTTAAACTTAACCAGTGCTGAAATAAGAGAACGGAAAAGAGCCGTCTAATTCCAGAGTGCATGAACCTTTCTCTACCATTTCCCGTGTTGCACCAAGGCTCGCATTCCGCCTGCGAGGTTCCATTCCGAGGGAACCCAACAACTCCAGGAGGAGGCAAAAACTTCTTTAGCCCTTGAGCCGGTACCGGGGCTGGTGGTGGTGGTAGTTGTTTTAAGCCTCTCCAGTGCAGAGATTCGTCAGCCAAAACGGGACCAAGTTAAAAAAGCGGTCGAGCTGGATGAGCATCGTTGGCCAGTCCGAGACGACGAGAGCTGGGTGCGTTGTGAGTGGTGGCCTAGGCTTCTTCCAACTTGGGCTGCACCATTCGACGTGATCTGCTGATCTGTTTGTGCTCGTATTTCTGAAGCCATGGATGTCCCTCACCGTCTGTGCTGTTGTGTGCCTGAGCTTGTGGTCTACGAATACTAGCTCAATTGTGTCGGTTGTGATCGTTGATGGGATAAGGGACGTGCTAATTTTCTACTGAAAAAATACATGGATTGCCGAAGATTCAAACCCGTCTACATGTGTCAAATCAGCTATCTGTGTGTGCGCATATATATATATATATATATATACACACATATACATCCATTCAGGGAAGAATGGATTCCTCGTAAGAGAGGAACAATGTTGGAAGGAAGAGACATAAACAAGTCCTTTTATGGGTTTTTTTTAATGTTTTGATTTTATCAACTGGAATATTGATTGGAGTTTATCGTAGGTGTCTTTGAAGCGAGAGAATATTGATCGAATGAATAAGAAATATTTTCATAGCTGAAAGGTATCAATTGATGTTCACATAAAACTCACATGAAGTATACTTGATGAATGACTGCAATGCAAGATATTGTTTGGCATTCTTAAAAATTGTTGTTATTATTGTTATTTATTTATTTTATTTTATTTTTTTGTGAGATGACATAAATTTTAGAAGTACTTATGTAAATTCCATGTGAGAGTTTTTCTTTTTTTTCTTTTTTTTCTTTTTTATTTTTCTTCTATTGCAATTTACATAATAAAATGCATAAGAATTCATACTAAGTTTAATATTTTGAAAATTCTTCTAAGTTTTCACATTTAGTACATCCAAATTATAATAAAGAGAGGAATAATAAAGAAAAATAGATAAAAGAAACTACATATGTATAATAGAAAAATGGGAATATTAAATTGGCCCACCTAAATCTTAAATTGATCCATCTAGAAGTAGCAATTATATTTTCACTCTAATATATTGTCAGTTAATACTAGAAGACAAGGCAACTAATTCATTGCAATACTACATGAGGATCTTATCTAAGTTATCAAAACAAACATCTAAAGGTAGAAGAAGTTGAAGAAGACTAAAGCTAAGCTAAGGTGTAATACAACCTGCTTATGTGGAATGTCTAATTGACTTGGAATAAATTAACACAAAGTTGAAGGTAGAAAGAAACAAAGACAATGACAAATGTGAAATGCAAAATGCATAGTCATTATTTGAAAGTCATGTGGTGGGTCAATTTAAAATTTAGGTGGTTCAAATTATTATTTCCCTAGAAAAATCAAGATTTACATCATGTACATAATTATATTTTCAATAAACAAAACAAAACAAAAAAAACAAAAAAACCTTTATATTGAAAAAGACAAAGAATCGTAGTTTACATTGTGCAATGATGGTAGTGTTGGTTTCTCAATTAGGAATGGACAATCAAAAGCTTCTGAGTAAGCCATAATCCGCAAAGGTGTATTCAACCCATAAATACATTCTAAATTTTTAAAGAAAAGACAAAAATTCAGAGTTCACATTTTTTTGACGATAGTTGTGTTAATTCCTCATTCGCAATGAACGATCGCGATTCCCAAGAAATCATGAACGACAAAGTAGTACTCAGCATTATCTGACCAATTTATTCCCACTTGAGCATGCAATCTGAGGCTTTATCGGGAGAGATCTGAAAAAATATTGTTACCTATGACATTGGATGTAAATTAGGGCAAACCATTTTGATTCCGTCAGCGCGGTTGCTAGCGTACATTTATATCCAAAGTCTTGGTTCGATACAAAAGTGCAGGAAAAATCACTAAAAATGCTCCTATTAATTTGTGTCTTCAACAAAGTGGCTTTAAGTTGAACTGGCATCAATTAAGCTACTTTATATCACTTGGAGTCGGCAAGCTTCTAGATTCCTCACCATTCAGATGTTGCAGAGTCGAAGGGCAAGAGTGGACAAACCTCAATTCTAGTTCTGACAGTTCTGATCAACGAACATCTAATGACCATCACTTGCCAAGTGTCCATCATCCACGTCCTGGATGCTCCGAATTTTTCTGCTTGGTTATTAAAGTCCTTCCAGCCTTCTGGGTTCATCCCAGAATCAACTTACTTGAAAAAGAAATATAAACCTTTTTCGCTCAATGCTGGCCATAGCTCATAGCACTCTTAACTATGTCCAAGCAGCCTCCACCATAGAGCAGGAGCCAGTGGGGTGGAAGTATCAATTTATTAGAAACCGGAAGGCATTCATTGAGGCACTGCTTAGATTCAAAAACGGAAGGATCAGATTCAAGGACTGCATTGATTTACATGTACTTCGTCACAAGCCCTCCTATTTACAAAACAAAAGTAGGACCACAAGTGACTTAAAGAGCCAGGCAAGAGACGAATGATTGTACAAAATTGCTTGAACAGTTGAGTATGGATGACCAGTGACGCAATGTTTATCTTCTCCTTTTTTGAATCTGACCAACAGAAAAAGCCGAAAATAGTGTAGCAGAGATCAGTTGCAGTGTAGTTTCATAATTGCTGGAAAATCGAAACTTGTAACGTACAAAGGAGAGCACATGCAGGTGGGATTATTAATCGTTCGACATATTCTGGTTTAATGTTACACTCGAACTGTAGAGTGAAGCTACAAAAGTTCCTGAACCCTTGCGAAATCGAGTCCGTGTAAGAATTAATATGGGTTATCGTTGAATTGTAGTAAATCATCTCAATAACTAATCTTGCCGCTGTATCCATATTGATCAAGTAGTTCCTCGTTTCCACGCCAATCTTCCTTCACCTTAACTTTTATCTGGACAACACAGTTCAACAGCTTCACATTAGTTTCAAGGACTTCAAAAACTCTTATGTATAGAAGCTTCATTAGTGCATATTATTCTCTCAGGGTCTCAATAGCGAAAGTATATTTCTGATCTAGCTCAACACAGGGGCAACGATCCAATACAACTCTCACAAAAGCATACTGCACTGGTGTCATGTAATTAGACTTGTTCTCAGTGGAGACCTTTGTGTGAGTATTCACTTCTACTCATCGAGCAAGATACATCAGTTTATGCCATAATAATCTGCATGGTATATAAAGCTGAGCATGAAATGATCGAGAGGAGTTTGTGTTGTATTCTACCTCCACATATACCTCCTTCCCTACAAAATCCTCGATGTCCAACCTTGCAGCAGTGGCAAGCATTTTCAGGGATTCTCCTCCCTGATTCAAGATTACAGCCATAAGAAGCTACCATCTTCAGTCGGAAATATAGAAAAGAGACAGTACATTAACAACCCTTTCGTCTTATAATAACTTCCAGCTGAATCAGACGCCAAGCCCAGACCACCAAAATTCATGAAAAGACACAAACAGGGGAAAATAAACTATGGAAGTGGTACAGCAGTCCTCGGCATTTCCACCTCCATCATTAAAAAAAACGCACCTTGCCCAGTAGAATGCCCTTCTGTCCGTCTTTCTCAACAACAATCTCTAGCTGTATGAAGTCCTTTGCAACTCTTCTTTCCATGTAGCTCGTCACATTCACCTGCCATGCATCACAACAAATGGATTTAAAAGTGCACATGCCAACCCAGTCAAGTCGAATAAAATTGACGAGAAACTATTCAAGAATCTGTTCAAGGACGCATGTCAAAGCTCTCATGGTACCGCAAGCTTTGGGTAAGAGCGGTCGAGAGATTCCGACCTACATAATGAGCTGCAGCTTTGTACACAAAAATTTACTAACCTGGCAAACATAAGGGATTTCTTGCCTGTATTGCAAAAATATCTTCTCCCTCAAGATCTCAGAAACAAAAAATCGCTCGGGATGTTCGCTAACAACATCCTGCAAAAAAGGATTCAATCAGTCAGATTATTGCACGTTGAGTGCCTACTTTGGGTTTGTGAGTAGCCACTGGATATAATTACAGATATAATTTTATAATAAATAACATTATCATGATAATTCATGCCATTTTTTCAAAGAGAGAGAGAGAGAGAGAGCATTCGGCAATCCCAAAACACTTTTGCTACACTTGCTACTGCGTCTACATCAATGGTTCAGAAATTCTGTGAGACAGGACTTTGATGACATACTTTGGGATAATAGGCAGGGCCATAGGGCAGTCGACCTAAGAGCCATTCTTTTATCTTGTCTACACCAGCTCCTTGTTTCGCACTGACAGCTATCACCTCCGTTGCACCACCATTCTGCTCGTACCACTGCACAAATCAATCATGCACATTTCTTATTTACTCCCTGTAGCAAGTAGGAGTGCCCAAATCGTGTGAGTATGCACACGGCTTGCGAATACATATATCTATTCCAAATAATCAATCTCAGATTCAATACATTTTGATTGCACATGGAAGATTATCAATACGTATACGGTTTCAGTCAACAAACAGATTCTATGTCCTCAGTAGAGAATCTTTATTGTGACAAGACAAGAAACATGAATGACTACAAGTTCCAACATCCAGATTTAAGACTGAAACAAGTAATAAACGAACACAACTCTGGTCTTCAAACAAGCATGCGACCACGTTGGTTCCAATAAATGTAACAATAAATATTTCAAAATGACATTAAATGTACCTACCGCTTTCTTCTTGGCAATTTCACCGGGCTTAATGAGATCTTTCTTGTTCAAAACAAGCAAAGTAGGTCTATTGTCCGTAACTAGAGTCTGCTGCCCATCTGTCAACATACTCATCACCTGCCACCACGCCAAACCGTCATCACATCAAGAAAAGATAAAGCCCTTTGATTACAAGAAAATACACTTACAACAACATTGTCACCAATAAAATAAACACTTATCAGTACTTCTCAGTACGTCCAAACGAACGAGTATGTTATAGGTACAAAAGTAATTAATGGTTCCATTTGTGATGGACAGGACTACTTTGTTACGACTGGGCAAGTGTTGTCCTCTGATATAGAGTTCTCATTTTATGATCCAGAGCATTTACAGTGATAACTGTAGCTTCGTCTAGGATTTCTTTGGAATTGATGATCAGGGGATGTGGAAAATAGGGCTGCAGCTTATGCACCCGCAACAATACTGGACTGCACTGGACTAGCCAAACGTATGCAACAAACAAAGTTTTCCGACTTCTAACACGACTATCATAGACAATAAAATACATTGCGAGAGAAATCTCGCAACATTTAAATTGGCTTCAAATATACTTCAGTCAACCATTTCTGCAAACGAGCGTATTTGAAAATAGTGAACTGCACAAGAGCCAGATTATAGGTACTTAATGATTTCGATTACGATGCATAACAGGTTATGTGGCTCAAATACCTCCTCAGGTTGCTGGCAAGCATCTACAACAATCAGGACACAATCTGCGTTTAGGGTGGCAGTGCGAACGTTTCGCATCATCATCTCGTCTAACTTCTTAACATGCTTCGAAATCACCCCTGGAGTATCATACAATACCATCTGTAGCAACCCATGCCAGTACCAGAAAAAAATGGTTAGCACTACTATCCACCGCCATTTACGTGATTGAATCTAGTCATTACCGGACATTTTGAAAGACGGTCTAATGCCATTTGCAACACTGTGGTTACTCTTCTCATTCCAGAACAAAATAAGGTGATCGTGATTATTGAGTTGGTCTTGGGAAAAATTACAGTGACGAGCAACAATCACAAGACAGCATTGTCTAATATCCGTTGAAAGCATCACCGTTCTTGACTTTGCCAGCCTATTCTATGACCCTGGGACAGTAGCCATAAATCCAGCATGCCAATATATATATATATATATATATATATATATATTGTAAAAAATTGCATATGGCTTGATGATTGAAAAATCGCAGAGGAAATTGTCTATACCTGATAATCAGGACCGGAGCAGATCCCAAGAATGCGGTGCCGAGTAGTCTGCGGTTTGTGCGTCACGATAGATAGTTTTTGACCTATGATTTGGTTCAGGAGTGTGCTCTTTCCAGCATTTGGTTTTCCTACAAGAGCAACGTAACCTGCATAATCCAGGCAATAATATCAGCACACAAAGAACTCAAACAACATCACTGCATAAAATTTGTAGGACTTTTGAACTGCTTGTTTGAGGAGGTAATTCCTTAATGTAAAGATGAAACGTAGCTCAGGCTACAGAAATTTAGAACCAAACCCTATTTTAGATGAAGCAAGCATCAGACAGATAATAAAGAACGTAGCATCGAAAAACTGAGCCAGAACCAGAAAAGAGGAGAAGTTGTTACCACTGCGGTGATTAGGATCCACAATAAGGTTCTCAAAGTCGTAGTCCTCAAGAGAGAGCAGAGGTTTAGGTTCTTCTGGCATGGGTTTCCGTTCCGGCTTCACATTCAAAATAAACGTAGGAGCCTTGGGACGCTTGGCCTGTAATTTTCCCTGATTGACCTGTTTTTCCTCGCTTGCTCGCACCGTCAATCCTCTCCCAACCTGCCTCTGCAAACCCGAAACATTTTCTTTCCGCGGCAAAGTAGTATCCAGAAACCCACTCTGATGCAACGTCTCATTCCCTCCAATTCGATTATCGGAGCTGCAGTTTATGTTACGAAACAGGGCTCCTGCATAGCTCCTCACCGCAGCAATTCCTTCGACCACCATTTTAAGGCGGGGGAGACGTGCAACTCCACTGCTGCAACTCTACTCAAACTGACTCGCCTTTCTTCACGAGACTAAAACCCATTCTCTTAAACCCTCCACAAAATCATAACAGAATCACCTCGATAAAGAACTGCCCTAATTGAACTCTATCCACACCTGGGGCAAGATGACAGGCTGCACTGGGGCGCTCAACTGATGAATGAATCCCAATTAGAAAATTACTTGATCGTGCTTGTTCCGAAACTAAAAAGTGACCAGAAAATTCACACCCAAACACAGAAGTGCACAGTAGAAGCAGAGCATTACGATAAGAAAATGAGGAGTCACAGACGAATGCAGGCTTTCGAATCGAAATGGTGAGCCTCTCGAAGGAAAGCCTTCGGCAGCAAATTTCCTGAACGTCCAACGCGAAGGGGAAAGAAAGTGGATAAGGCTCGGGGGATAGGGGCACTCCGGGTATCAAGTCCCTGACCCAGCGAATCCGGGTATAATTTCGGAGGGTAAAGGACCACGGTATCACATCTGGGATTACCATGCCAAGCCCAGCATATAAAATTTGGTCTGTAATGTTTTCTTGCTTCCTTTAATTTTATCACCAAAAACCAGAGGGCATGAATACAGGTAACACATACATTGATGAAACTATGCATAAATGTATGTATGTATGTATGTATTTATGTATGTATATGTGTGTGTGTGTGTGAGATACAATCATACGGGAACAACTGGATGACAAAAATACTAAACTGAAATACAAAACAATATCTGAACTCTTAATTGAAATGCATTAGAATAAAAAGGATCATCCAATTTATGTAAATAGGAATTAAAGTACATAATAATCTAAATTTCAAAACATATGATTCTGACACATTACTAGGGAAATTTAAAATTAAGATCATATGATAATGGTTTCACAATCAAATCTCTTTTTTTTTTTTTAATTTTATATATTCTCAACAATGGATATGCATTGTACATGCAAAGCAATCAATCAATCATAATTCCAACTTCAAAAATTATCACCAACTGCATTATTAGACTAAGTATGCAACACTAGTAGCTCAAGGTTAAAGTTAGGATACTAGTCATGCACACGGCACCATAATGATATTAATTCATTGGGTGATTTGATTGAACTAAACAGTATTCCAATCCCACTATTTACCATCCCTAATAAATTTATAATTTTATAGAATGAGATATGATTATTTGTATTGTAGTGGTGGTAAACAACGGTACATCATTATTACCATTACATATTGAGGTCAACTCACTTCCGTGACAGTACAACTTATCAATATTCCATATATATTTTTGATGGTGAGGCCTTGAAACTAGTGGCACTAGCCCATGACTTCTATGACACTTTATGATAAGTTAGAAAAAAATTATTAGTATATGTTTATATTATTAGTATATGTACTATATGTTTATACCTTGTTACTTGCAAAAGGATGAAACTTGAAAAGATGAATTCAATTTTTAAATAGGAAAATGTTATACACAAATTACTTGGAATAATTTGATATGGTGGAAGAATTTGGCAATTCATTACTACACTCCACCAAGTAAATCTTGGTCCACCTTTAAATAATAAAAACTGAAGTAGTTCTAATTGTTGTATTAAAATTTTGTAGATTTTAGGAAAAAAAAACAAGAGTTTAGACAATACAATTAGGGAAAAAAACAAAATTATAGAAGAATTTAATACATCTTTACAACATGAAGTTTGTGCATGAAATTTGTAAATTTATTAGAAGAGTTGTGGTAAATGATACTATGTGTGCTTGACCCTATAATGAGTGAATAATATATTAGTAAGTTTGGTAAAAGAGACCTTGTTAAATATATCTTTCCAAAGATCCAATTAGGAATTCTACCAAAAACATTTCTATAAACCAAAGAACTTGATAAAACAATCTTACAAACTTAACTACTATAATAAACTATAAATGAAGTGCAAACACAAAATAGTATAATTTTTTTAAACGA
Organism: Physcomitrellopsis africana; assembly: GCA_036785485.1. NCBI lineage: Eukaryota > Viridiplantae > Streptophyta > Bryopsida > Funariales > Funariaceae > Physcomitrellopsis > Physcomitrellopsis africana. Next base: position 306,009 of record JAWRVF010000262.1, read on the forward strand.
TTGTATAAAAAAACACATTGACTATGTCCTTATTATATAACTCTGTGAAGCGTATGACAATCCCTCTAGAACAAGGTAAAAGCTCGAAAACACAAAGTGGCATATTACGGTCCGCAAGCACTCTTGGCATTCACAGTTGGGAAGAAGTTGCAACCGCATATAAGGAGAGGTGCTCAGTGGCATGCTATGGAACGCAAGCAAGCCGCAAGCCGCAAGCAACCAAGTTCCAAGGTGGGATGGGTTGCAAAGTGAAGAAGCGTGTGTGGAGGAGCGGCACGCATTGATGGTGTACACATTCCAGGGTGTGATCCTGCAACGGGACCTGGTGCGGAGTGGAAGCAGGCGAGGCCGGAAAGGGTGCCAAGCGAGAGAGCGACCGTGCGGAAGCAGGGAGTAAAAGTGTGTGGAGGAAGGGGAGGGGTGGGGCATTTCAAATGCGCGGGGCACTGCGAGAATCGAACTCGCGACCTCTCGCACCCAAAGCGAGAATCATACCACTAGACCAAGTGCCCGAAAGGCTGAGAGCGTCCTCACGGGGTATCGGGAGAATCGAACTCCCGACCTCTTGCACCCTAAGCAAGAATCATACCACTAGACCAGATACCCGTCGATTGCTTGGGAGTATCAACCGCTCTCGGAGGCGCTGGTCCTCCGCTGTTTACGGTTGATCTGTTTCATCTACTTATCCTGCATCGGGCCCATCACCACCGTCTCCCTGCCTTCCGCCCTTCACACTGCTAATCGCTTCCTCTTAACACCTCCGAGTCGATTCTGCTCATGCCGCTCCCAGGTTAACGCCCCACCTTCAAAGCCGCTTACTCATATTTCATGCAACATCCAATCGCAATGTTATGCTGTCCATGGCTTACCCTCCCAAGATTTGGATCTAGGCAAAACTTAGATTGCTCTAAAACTAGTGTTGGCAAGATTAAAATAACTTTTTATTTGTACCATACTAACTAGATTCCAAGATTCATAGACTATCTTTAATGTCTAATAATTATTTTATTAATACTTTTAAAAGACTTTAGACAAAGTTCTTATGACAAAACTTTGAAAAATAAATTTTAATTATATATATATATATATATATATATAGATTAAATTTTTTGTTATCTTTTTATATGTATTTTATTAAATAGACATGCTCAAATAATAAAAATCTTTGGTTTTAGCTATTTGATGATTGTATATTTCTTTGAATATGTAATTTAAGTTTAGATCTTCAAAACATCTTTAAAAAGTTACATCTTGATTATAAAAACTAATGCTACCAATTCATAATTAGTATAGCCAAAGCTCAAGCATCTTTTTCAAAATTTATTTACCAAAACAATTGTTAGCAAGTTTAAATAAACTTGCTTTATGTCAAGGACATCTATATAATGGTTAAGGTTGTGAGAATTGCTACAATTGGTCCAACAACTATACAAAATAAATCTCAAATTTAGGATCTTTTAATTCTATGAAGGTGCTCAAATTTGATATTTTAAATATTTATGAATAACAATTAATTTTATATTATTTTTAATTAAATTCAAGTTTGGTAATCGAAAGCTTTTTTTTAAAAAAATGTTACATAATCATTCTAAGAAATCAATTCTAAAAGATATCATTTTGTAGCAATCTGCTACTTGTTTTATATTAGATTGGAATCAAGATTTCTAATCCAATTTTAAAATTAGTATCAAGATCTCTTTATTAAACTAAATCACAATGACTTATTAAAATTCTAAGGTCTTTATTCACATCTTCCTAAATAAGCAAGTTAAGAAACAACAATGAATGGAGACAAAATAATAATCCACTTTACAACCTTATATCACGGACATAAGATTTACTCCAATAAATTATCTAAGTAATAATAGACCAATAGAAGTAGGTAAAATAAGTTGATTTGATAATATCTGATAAAAAAGCTTTCTAGAAGCTTCATAGACATGAAATCACCTTTATACATGTCTATAAGAGATTGGTAGGTTAGAAACTTGGTCAACAAGGTAGCCACATGGCGCACATGTTGGTAGCTTGTAGAACAAGCTAGCCATGTGTCACACATTTTGCTAGCTTGTAGAACAAGTCAAATACGTGGCGCACATGTGAGAAACTTGTCGTGCAAGTTTGACACGTGTCTTGCAAATTAGACACGTGTATGAGGTCCTATAGAATACCGCCACGTAGCTCTTGGTTAGATAGTATTTATAGAGGCAAGAGTGAAGCCCTCTTTACTCTTGTCAACTCCTTTCTTGATCCTAGTCTAGTTTCAAGAGTCCTCATAGCCCCAAATACTGGGCAATAGCCATTACAGCTTTTTGAATATACATACTCTTCTACCTTATTTTAGACTTTACTTTGATAGCGCTTTCATTAGATTATACATCTTTTTCAGTTCTATGTCCTGACAATTTGACAAGAAAGACACTTATAATTGTAGTGAGCTTTGTCTTGTCTTTGATTTTAGGAGAGTGGATTACCCATTTTTTCTTTGAGTAAGACATAAGCATTTTTTAGAAGTCATGGATATCCTCTCTTCTAAACCGACATTATTCCTAAAGGTTTTTGCTCTCCCTGCTACTTATCTCGAATGGTGTTAGATATTTTTTGAAGTGTTATCATGGCCGAGCTTGCCAAAATAAAGAGTGCAATGGCACAAATGCAAGAGCAAATGAGAGAATTGATGCTTGCAATGCATCAACTCACTATACCTCTAGAAGAAGCAACAAGGTTACTAAATAATGAAGATATAGATATGGTTGGAGCTGCTTTAATATCTACACTAAGCCATTAAATTCCTCCTACATTGGAACATTGTCCAAGCATCAAAGAACCAAAATTTGGTCTACTTGAGAAGTTTGATGGCATAAGATCTAAGTTTCAAGGATTCATCAACCAAGTCCAAGTGGTGATTGAATTGCAACCGCAAAGTTTTCCATTTCCAAGATCACAAATCAAATTTATTGGTACACTACTTTCAAGTTCTGTCTTATCTTGGTTTTCATCTTTTCTAGAACAACGTGATTCAGTATTGGATAATTTAGAAGCTTTCTTAGCAGAATTTTGATCTATGTATGGAGAACATGATTCAATTCATGTTGCAACTAATAAGCTTCATATCCTACGACAAGGCAATCGGGATCAACAAGGATGATGGTGTCTTCACACCGATAACCATAACTGGGTTTGCTCATCGTCACTGGCTGCTCGTCACCGCTTTCTACTTGACACAAGATAAAGTGAAGAAATTGATATTAGAACTTACCCGATCCTCAAACATTGAATACCAAGTAACAGACTTTTGCGCGGCGTGATAACTTCCGCTTTTGAATTTAGATCCGAAGTCATACAAGAGAGAACCTCAAATGACATTATAATTCAAAGGCGCACTAATGACTTCAATATACCTTCAAAAAGTTTGTAATATGCAAATTGATGCTATAATGCTTGCCGCTTTTTATCAACAAGAAAAGACTCCACATCGATTCAAGAAGGATTATGCTTGCATTGTGGAGAACCTAAACACATTGTTCAAAATTGTTCAAAGAAATGATGCAACTACAAGATGAGGAGTACAACTGTCAAAGAAGACAATATGTTAGAAAACAAGTTTGTCGAGCCACAATAAGGACCGTGCACTTGGGATCTTGTATAATTTTTAATAAAGGTCCTATCCTCTCCTTACAACCATCTCTCTTTCGATCTTTTTATCCCTTTGTTTTTATAATAGATGTGTATTTAGTAATCTAATATCACAAAAAGCCTTTCAACAAAAAAATGTCTGGGCACTTTCGCTTGTTTTTAGATGAAGAATTTGCTAAAAGCCATAGAATACAGATAATATAAAAATCTAAATCCGTACATGTAGAAGTCATAGATGGTCATATTTTATCTTCTGGAGATGTTATTCATGAAACACTTCTTCTAGATGTAGTAGTAAATGGGTATAATGGTTACGTAATTTTTAATATAATTAGATTTCCTTCTATTCCAATTATTCTTGGTCTATCATGGTTAAAAAAACACAACCCTTGAATAGATTGGATTTCTTGTACTTTAAATTTTTCTAAAAGTATAGCTAATAATATAGTTAATCAAGTAAGAAATCACAAGTCTAGTAGAATTAGACCTGCGTTTGTAGGTGCAAGAGCTTTCTTGTACGCTGCAGAAGAAGAATCACCTTTTATCATTTATACTACACCTATTTCCAACGATAGAAAGACTTCAAGTAGCATTCCAAGTCAGTATCAAGATTATCAAGACGTTTTTGAGAAAAAAAATGCAGATATTCTTCCGAAGCATCGTCCATACGATTCTTTAATCGACCTTAAAGAAGGAACTCAGCCACCATTTCGACCAATCTACAGTTTATCACAAGACGAGCGCTGAACTCAAGGCGATATTGACGAGAATTTGGCCAAGAATTTTACACGCCATTCTAAATTCCAAAGCAGAGCTCCACCCTACTTCAAGAAAAAAGATGTATCATTGCAAATGTGTGTTGACTATCAAGAACTCAATAAGATCACAATCAAAAATAGATATCCATTACCTTTGATATGAAGACTCCTTGACTAATTAAATTAAGCTAAGATCTATACAAAAATAGAACTAAGAAGAGCATACAATCTAAGACGTGATCAAAGAAGGAGATGAATGGAAACTGCATTTCCGCTTTTCAAAACCAAGTAATGGACATTTTGAATATAATGTCATGCCTTTTGGACTTACGAATGTACCAACTGCTTTTCAACATCTCATGAATAATATTTTTTGTGAGTTCTTAGACAATTTTATCGTTTGCTACCTAGACGATATTTTGATCTATTCTAAGAACGTAGAAGAACATGAAATACATGTTCGTCAACTATTACAATAACTTAGAGATGCGGGATTGTACGCCAAGATGAAAAAGTATGTATTTTATACTACTCAAGTTGATTTCTTAGGATATATCATTTCAAATGATGGTCTTATGATGGATCCTAAGAAAGTTCAGACAATCATGAATTAGAAGATTCCAAAGACAATAAGAAATGTCCAATGATCTCTAAAATTTGTCAATTATTATCAGATCTTCATCAAAGACTTCTCTCAGACAAGGGCTCCACTTTACACGCTTTGACTTATAAAGAAAACCCAATGGAATCGTTAAGCGTATGATTTGGATGGTGAATATATTGTTTGTTTTACACCAATCCTCAGATCGTAGATTTTTCTAAGGCATTTTTTATAGAAACAGACACATCAGACTTTGCCTTGGGTGCCGTTTTGTCACAAATGGAAACAAATAACAAACTTCATCTAGTAGCCTTTCATTCAAGAAAATTCTCAAGTACTCGGTATCAATTACGTATTCATTTAATAAAGAACTTCGCGAATCGTGGATTCTTTCAAAATGGCTATTATCTAAAAAGGTTGAGTCCAACACCATGTATAATGATCATAAGAACCTCGAGTTTTTGCTCAAGACGCTGCGGTTGAATCGTCACAAGCTCGTTGGAGCATGTCTGGCTAAGATTCGACCATTATCACTTACTCCGCTAGCAAAACAACAAGATTTATCCATGCCCTTTCTAGACGTTTTATTTTGCGGCACCAAAAGAAGAAGATGCAGCTTTTGAGCAACAAAGAATGATTCTTTTGAAACTAGAGTAGTTTCATCTTCGAGCAACGAAATCAACATTGATTGTTGATTCAACTTTTCTCAAGCAAATTCAGTCAAGTATGTCCTCAGACCTTCTTGTTCATGATATCAAGAATAGGTCTTCCAAGTCTCATGATTCTTCTAAATTCGAGTTCAAGAACAATCTACTATATTTCAAAGGACGCCTATATGTTCCAAAATGGTATAACGCTTATCATTGCCGTATTTAATTACTTTCTTACGTGATTTAAAAATTAGTTAAAATATATTATAATATGTTCATAAATCTAGATGCATGTTAGAATGATTAATAAATTAAATACATGAGAGTTGATATAATAAATTTTATTTTGGTTTTTTTAACTTAGTTTGATTATGGTGTTTAAATTATATAGGACCTAAATGTTTAATATGAAGCCTTGGAGAGAAGGTGGGGGACTTATGACGAAAGTTTGCCAGTAAGAGGGGCAGCATGGAGGGGATGAAACTGTCATAGATGTGCAGGTCCAAGGAATAGGAACTTCATCCCTATTGGTTTTAATACCATGCCCAATGGCTTTGAGGAGGGCTGCCCGAATTCTTAATAGGTTTTTCGGCAACTTCAACAAGGGAATTTGCAATTTCAGAGGTAGTATTGTAAAGTTTAGGATTTTAGGTATATTTTGAGAGGAAATTTTAGGCGGATTTGGAGTTAGTGAAGAAGTTATACTTGTTCAAAGTTAAAGAATGACTTCACATACCTGGCCACTTTTTCCACCGCGACCGGGGTTGGCGTAGGCGCTTGGAGATCTGATCGAAAGTGTTGGAAAGTTGATTTCATGATCTACGTATTTCATGATCTACATCTATTATGAAGGAATGTTTAAGTTTTGAGTTTACAATGTAAGGAGATATGAAGAGTTGAAGACAGCGCATTCAATTCCAAGGCAGTAAGCACACCGTGTTGTTAATAGTTATGCTTTGAGCCATAACTTGAGTTTTCAGACGAAATTTTGGCTCAAACTTCTTGGAGAATGTGAAATTTAGTGTTAAAAGTTGCACATACAAATTTCATGAATTTGAGCTTATAGTTTGTGAGATATGAAATTTGTAATACAAGTATAGGAAGACAAGGGTTTGAAGTGATTAGGTTTTCAAGATACCTCAAGTTCTGCAATTAATTTGCGGTTGAAAATTGTTTCAGAGGTTGATAAGAATACATTAGTACTTTATGTAAAATTTTACCATGTTTGGATGGTCGGATCATGAGATATAAGATGTTGAAGCTCGGAAAAATTTCCACATAAAGATATATAAGGTTTTAGAGGATTTTATCACACTTTGGATGTTGTTAGTTACTTGAGGCTTATGTATTTGATGTAATTTCTCAAAAGAGAAAAAAATATATATAAAAACTTTGAGTTTTCCTCATTTTTGAAGCTTGATTGAGAAATTAGTGACAGCTAGAAGCCCAAATATTTTTAAGGCAAATTCTCTCTACCCCGATAATCGCTAATGTGAGTTTTAATTAGATAGTATTTATAGAGGCAAGAGTGAAGCCCTATTCACTCTTGTCAACTCCTTTCTTGATCCTAGTCTAGTTTCAAGAGTCCTCATGTTTCTAGTCTTTGGCAATAGCCATTACAGTTTTCTTTTGAATATACATACTTTCTTTTTTTATTTTGTGACTTTACTTTGACATAGTTATCATTAGATTATACATCTTTTTCTAGTTCATGTCCTTGACACCTTAACAATTATATAGATTTTCTTAACAAGAATTGATACAAAAAAACAATCCACTTCTTTCATTTTAATTTCAAAAATTATAAAGTTTGCAACATCTACTATAACAAAAAATTTATACAAATGAAATATATCAAGTAAAACCAATCAAAAAATGCATGAACTTTGGTTCTTATAATTAATAATTTTCACAAGACACTATCTTTCTACTTCTAAGATTTCAATTAACATCTTAATGAAACATCAATCAAATCTTGACATAAATATATCTTTGCCGCCTTCTTGAGTATCTCAAATCCTAGCTTCTACCATTTCTTAAACTTTGCAATCCCTAATTCTAAATTAGGAATTGGATTAGAAATCTTGATTCCAATCTAATATAAAACAAGTAGCAGATTGCTACAAAATGATATCTTTTAGAATTGATTTCTTAGAATGATTATGTAACATTTTTTTAAAAAAAAGCTTTCGATTACCAAACTTGAATTTAATTAAAAATAATATAAAATTAATTGTTATTCATAAATATTTAAAATATCAAATTTGAGCACCTTCATAGAATTAAAAGATCCTAAATTTGAGATTTATTTTGTATAGTTGTTGGACCAATTGTAGCAATTCTCACAACCTTAACCATTATATAGATGTCCTTGACATAAAGCAAGTTTATTTAAACTTGCTAACAATTGTTTTGGTAAATAAATTTTGAAAAAGATGCTTGAGCTTTGGCTATACTAATTATGAATTGGTAGCATTAGTTTTTATAATCAAGATGTAACTTTTTAAAGATGTTTTGAAGATCTAAACTTAAATTACATATTCAAAGAAATATACAATCATCAAATAGCTAAAACCAAAGATTTTTATTATTTGAGCATGTCTATTTAATAAAATACATATAAAAAGATAACAAAAAATTTAATCTATATATATATATATATATATATATAATTAAAATTTATTTTTCAAAGTTTTGTCATAAGAACTTTGTCTAAAGTCTTTTAAAAGTATTAATAAAATAATTATTAGACATTAAAGATAGTCTATGAATCTTGGAATCTAGTTAGTATGGTACAAATAAAAAGTTATTTTAATCTTGCCAACACTAGTTTTAGAGCAATCTAAGTTTTGCCTAGATCCAAATCTTGGGAGGGTAAGCCATGGACAGCATAACATTGCGATTGGATGTTGCATGAAATATGAGTAAGCGGCTTTGAAGGTGGGGCGTTAACCTGGGAGCGGCATGAGCAGAATCGACTCGGAGGTGTTAAGAGGAAGCGATTAGCAGTGTGAAGGGCGGAAGGCAGGGAGACGGTGGTGATGGGCCCGATGCAGGATAAGTAGATGAAACAGATCAACCGTAAACAGCGGAGGACCAGCGCCTCCGAGAGCGGTTGATACTCCCAAGCAATCGACGGGTATCTGGTCTAGTGGTATGATTCTTGCTTAGGGTGCAAGAGGTCGGGAGTTCGATTCTCCCGATACCCCGTGAGGACGCTCTCAGCCTTTCGGGCACTTGGTCTAGTGGTATGATTCTCGCTTTGGGTGCGAGAGGTCGCGAGTTCGATTCTCGCAGTGCCCCGCGCATTTGAAATGCCCCACCCCTCCCCTTCCTCCACACACTTTTACTCCCTGCTTCCGCACGGTCGCTCTCTCGCTTGGCACCCTTTCCGGCCTCGCCTGCTTCCACTCCGCACCAGGTCCCGTTGCAGGATCACACCCTGGAATGTGTACACCATCAATGCGTGCCGCTCCTCCACACACGCTTCTTCACTTTGCAACCCATCCCACCTTGGAACTTGGTTGCTTGCGGCTTGCGGCTTGCTTGCGTTCCATAGCATGCCACTGAGCACCTCTCCTTATATGCGGTTGCAACTTCTTCCCAACTGTGAATGCCAAGAGTGCTTGCGGACCGTAATATGCCACTTTGTGTTTTCGAGCTTTTACCTTGTTCTAGAGGGATTGTCATACGCTTCACAGAGTTATATAATAAGGACATAGTCAATGTGTTTTTTTATACAATCGTTTAAAAAAATTATACTATTTTGTGTTTGCACTTCATTTATAGTTTATTATAGTAGTTAAGTTTGTAAGATTGTTTTATCAAGTTCTTTGGTTTATAGAAATGTTTTTGGTAGAATTCCTAATTGGATCTTTGGAAAGATATATTTAACAAGGTCTCTTTTACCAAACTTACTAATATATTATTCACTCATTATAGGGTCAAGCACACATAGTATCATTTACCACAACTCTTCTAATAAATTTACAAATTTCATGCACAAACTTCATGTTGTAAAGATGTATTAAATTCTTCTATAATTTTGTTTTTTTCCCTAATTGTATTGTCTAAACTCTTGTTTTTTTTTCCTAAAATCTACAAAATTTTAATACAACAATTAGAACTACTTCAGTTTTTATTATTTAAAGGTGGACCAAGATTTACTTGGTGGAGTGTAGTAATGAATTGCCAAATTCTTCCACCATATCAAATTATTCCAAGTAATTTGTGTATAACATTTTCCTATTTAAAAATTGAATTCATCTTTTCAAGTTTCATCCTTTTGCAAGTATCAAGATACAAGTGGAAAAAAACCAAATATATATGAATTGTATATTACACTTCAAGTTATACGAGCATTAGTTGATCACAAGATACATGTATATTTTATATAGAAAGTTTTATGACTTTAAACATGACTTAAATTATAAATGTGTTTATATTATTATTATTTTTAAAAGTATTTATATCTTATATACATTTGAATCCTAATATATTTTAAAATACTTTTATTAAAAAGGAATAGAAATAATCATAATTTTTTTAGTATGTTATTTTCATACTTGATTCATTTTATTTTTTAATACATCAAAAATCTTATTCCATTAATCATCTTTAGTAAAGATAAATTTACAATAAATGATTACCTCTAAATATTTTGGATATGACATCTTTTCTAATAAGTTTATTTAAAATCTACTTCACAATCCTCAAAAAATTTAAATAAAATGAAATTTATCATATCTTTTGCATAACATGCAAGACTTACACACTATAGACCTATTCTTTATTAATTAATTCCACTTTATTTGCTCTAAAAAAAATGCACATTAGCACTCTTTTTTAACCCTTGCAACTCCCCTTGCTAGATTAAAGGATTGTGACCAAGGGTGTTATCCTTGTTTGAACACACTTTTGTTTTGTTTTTGTTAAATGTTGAAAAATTCAAAATGTGAACACAATCATAAAAATTAAAAAGCGTTTACATACATACACAAATATTTAATCAAGATTAACAAATACGTTACATGTACGGAAGCTCCTGGTCTTTGCTTTTTCCGAATTTGACATAAGAGTTCACAATACCCTCAGTCGTAGCACTTCAGCGAAACAAGAATCTTCTGAGATTTACAAGCTCACATGGAAGGTAGGCACAGCATCTACGTGGAAACCAAGCTTTAACGGCACAGATTCTACAGACTCTATAAACTCAGGTTAAAGTTTTAGTCTCAATATTAGTAATCAAAACGCTCTCCCCTCAATAAACTTAGGTTTTGATCATCACCTATTGTCGACAGTGACGACGGATCCTGGACGCATGTGTGCACCTGTGAGCTGCAGCGCACCCTCGAAGAATCCACCCGCGGGAGAGGGCTCTGCAAGAGGAGGAGCGAATTGCATCAGAATGTCACGCAACGTGACCACACTTTTCACATGACCCGCATCATCCACTATGAAGCCCCTGTCGCTGCGTGCTCTGAACAGCTTCTGCATTGCCTCCTTCATGGTGTCGCTGGAGCTGAAGGTAACAGGGTCCTGCATTGGTGGAGTCTTGACGTTGGCGAGGCTAAGTGCAGCAGCAGATATGGCAGCACCGAAGTCTTCTTGCAGGGGCGTTCCCTGGAGGTGCTCTCCGTCGTCCGCATGCTCTTTCAAGAAATCCTGGGTGAGCAGTTCACTGCCCATGACGTTCAGAGTTATCAGTTCCATGAGTAACTTCAGCTCACCGTTGCAGGAGAAGGTTCTAAGTTGGCGGTGTAAATGGTTTGGAGTTGAGGGAATAGACTGCATACTTGCGTTTAGAAAACACTTGTGGGTCTTCCAGTAGTATTCGCAAATCGCAGTAGCGGATGTTTCCAATGAGGCGTTTCGAAGGTCGGTCGAGGATGGGCACACCACTGATCCGGTACTTCCACATGGCGTGCAGTGCTGTCATGAGGGTCTCGTCGCCGTGCACGAACACTAGTTGTTCTGCGTCGTACACAGTTTCAAACCTGAACACCAGAGCTTTGATCAGGGTATTCTTCTCCCAGAGTACCTGTCAGCTTGGTTTGAAGTAATGAAACTAGGTCTGGTGATCTAACAAAGATGCCAATCTCTTCGGTTTGTGATGTCATACTGCGAGAAATTTCCACAAGATCCTCACCCAGCATTTCTGATTTCCTTCCCGGCAATTGTCTCAAACCAGGGCAGTCCTTCACACTGTAGCAACAGGTGTAATGCAACGTTCTAACCACAACCAACAAAGATGTTAAAACCTTCTTGACTAAAAACAGTAGCCAAAGCTTAACCAATCGAACTCCATTAAAATCATTACCGCTACCTATGCATTAAACACAAAATTAGGATAGCACCGTCCCTAAACAACACATTTCTTGGGAAATCTCACTAGTAATGAGATTCAGTTTCAGATCTGGCGGAGATTCAGAGATTAAATCATTGATTCCTGGGTCTAGTTTCAAGTTCAAGACAGGAAATCTGGATAATACCTGAGTGATGAAGGCTCTCACACTCTTGGAAGACTCAGCGTCTACAACTGGAACAGCTTTCAACCGATGTTTGGAGAGGATTAGTAAGACATGAAGAAGTGTATCTTCCGGGCGGACTGGAAAGAAGGGACCCCACCGAAATGATCTTGCCATGGTGCTAACCTGCACAGCATGCAATAGTTTTTACACGGACAAGTTGGAAATGGATCAAAATTGAAAGAAAATTTGAACCTCACTTGTGCAAGGCCTACTATCTGATATGAACTTAGACAAACCTAATGATTTTTCACCTGTGTTGCTTTCACATGGTCGAGTTTGTCCAAAAGGCCAAAGAAGCCTTCACGACTAGGCAATGGTGCTTCCCTTTGGAAATTGCTCTCAGGCGATTGGGTTGTTAACTTTTGTTCATGAATTAATCCGGCTTCTGCTTCTTCAAATCTCTTCACATCAAGAAGAAATTAATCTTTTGTAAAAATATTGTATATCAAATAAAAATCTAAATAATTATTCAAAAAACCACAAAAATGAAATCCAAAAGGATTAAACCAATAAAACAATCAAACCATCAACCAAGGACACTTGAAAGACAACCCAGATGCCACAGGAACTAGAAAAAAACCACAATTAAAGTTGACACCACAATTCTGACAGATGGAGGAATATGCAAACATCTATGCAACCTCAAGAGAGAAGATGAGCTGTTGAAGAAAAGGAGAAACCACAGAGATTAGAAGGTGAGGGAAAATACCTCGAGAGCCCATAGAACAAGGCTAGCAAAATCGAGAAGGCCTACGTATTGATCCGTCAATGGCATATTACCAGTTTGGTGAGGATCTCGAACTGGCGCACCCATCACCTTCTGGACAAATAATTTCTCGATGGCAGCACCAATAGTGTCGGTCGTACTCAATTCCACCACTGAGGAGACGAAGAAACTGTCGTATCAGTGCATGCAAAGCTGAATCAACTAGTTTTCTGATTGCTGGCATACAAGAGGCCAAATAGAAAGTGAACGCTAAACCCTAAAACCACTGCTTATGCTACAATTGAATCTGTTCTCAATGCGAGGAGCAGAGAGAAGGATGATCGCAGGTCACCTTCGGCATTGCCAATTCCCGGGGCAGAGAATAAACAAACGTGATTAAAGAATTGTTTCAGTGCCTCCGTGGGTTGCAGACCTCCACCCTTGATCTTCTCACCATCGGGTGCTTGAAGATTCTTATTCTCCTCCTCGATATTGTGCATCACCAATTCCTTCTTCTCAAGGACTGTGCGCTCTGTATCTGACACCAATCTCTCCAGTTTAGGTTTGCTCGCCATGGTCCCGCAAACCTCTTCCGGGCACCAGAGACTGTTGGTGCAAATCTATAATAATTTGATTACCTGTCAGATGCGACAAACCAACTTCAAAACAAGAAACGAACGGTCGTATTTGGTTGAGCGCTCAAAAACCATTACAGAAAATGAGCGAAAACCACCAGCGTGAAATTGTTCACCGTGTCGCAAACTTCGAAAGGAATAGACACAAAGAAAACCGCTTCAATTTACTCAGAATGAACCTGACTTTGGGAAGATTCATCATGACAGACAAGAAACACAATTCCCCGATTGACCGAAAAACACTACGAGCGAAACGGTCGATGGTAAAAACAGCAGCCCAGACAAATTAAGGTGCCGGTAAGCTCACATCAAAGTGAACTGGTTCCGACAGCGAGCATGTTATTCCCAAACAGCAGCGCAAGGTACTGACAATTGTCAAGAATGACGTCAATTCCCAAGCAGGAGGTGCCTTGGTTTGGGCTTGTCAGGTGAATGGACTAGAGGAAGCCGTAAAAGCACAGGTGTTCCAACGTGACACGTACTGTGTTAGAATATAGTATCATTTAGGTGCTCTACGTAGATTGTAAACCACGGATGTGGGACAGTGCCGCATTTTGTTGTCAAGAGCAAGTTTACCAATGTCGCGTTATTAAAGACGTAGATCACCAATTTGTATAATTTTCAGTGTGCTACTTTTCAAAAGCGCACAAACGTATGTGGTTGTGACGAGGTGTGAGACTGTTGTCAAGAGCATTTATTCCATACCATTCTAAGTCGGAGAGCCCATTGAAGTATATTCATGCACTGTACTGGACTAAAACGATGTTGAAGTAAGGCGGCAATTCAACCAATACATGAAAAGACATTTCTCCAATTTAGCGAGTTATCCACCTCCAAGACTCTGTAGAACCTGCAACCTGCACATGATGATTACCAACAGAAAGCTAATGTGCATCGCATACACAGCATCAAAGTTAAAAGAAAAACACCAAGACTGCTTGTAAGAAGTCTTCAAACTCTTCCATGGAAAGATGAAATACGATCATTCCTACAACCACATCCAGCACCAAAGCAGCCTTGTGCTAACCGAAAGGAACAACAATCTGGGTGTTCGCTGTCGTTAGTTACTAACGATAAGAATTCAGTCTTCAAACATTTGCCCTGAACTGTTGATACAGAAACTGTGTGAACTCATTGACAATGTAACTTGTACTAAGAGCACCAGCAAGTGCCAGAAGTGCACAGACCCTCCTTAGCGGAGATTAATGAGATAAGAGTGCACTAAGCATTGGGCTCTAAATTTCTATTGAGCAAAAAACTCTACGTCCACCGCGTCGGCCAGAATGCGTGGATCCAGTAGCCCGTTTTCCAGTTATCAAGAGCTATAACCTTCCTCACAGCCACGAAACTAATGGTAATGACGATTATCATCAAGAGCCGTTGCAAAATTTTGGAACGAATCAGTGGAGCAAGGTGGGTCACGAAACCTATCAACAATCCCACCAATGTGTACAGAAAGCCCACAACAAACCCCTCGGCTCCAAGTTGCACCCCAGAGCCCTGATAGAAGAACACTAGCTTGTCAGGGTTAGCGCGGTCCTGCATGAAGAGCGGCATTTTGCGGATGATGTTGTGCATACCACCAGAGACACTGAAGAAGTAGATCAGCAAAGCGCCCCCACACCAAACCCTAGGCTCCCGTAACGGGGAATCAGGAGCAGCCATTATCTTCACAGCAAAGGGAGTAGCAAGCAGCACCAAGATCGCGAGGGCCCAGGTTTGGCCCTTTGAAAGAGGAGAAGGCCGCGCGATGGGGCCACATTGCTGGTTAGTTTTGGCCATGACGAAGGATACGATACCTTCCGCAGTGCGAGGATACTCGCCATGGTTCATCTCCTCGCTCGCCTTCTGGTCCCCGCTCCCCGACGCCACTGACCTAACATGGGGCAGTGCTTGCACCCCAAACATCTGAAACACACCCTGCATTTGCTTGAATTCCAGATCACAGAAAAACACCTTCCCCTCCGCCTCCGCCCCTTTGTTGTGATTCGCATACGCCGTGGCGACCAACCCAAATTCCTTCCTAAACTCCACCAACTTAAGCTCCGTGTTGGCGTGCAGCTGGCTGGCGTCGAAAAACAGGATCAGCGAGTAAGGGCGCGGCCCGGAGGTAGTCGACATAAACCGGCGGAAGTTGTTCTCGTCCAACCGAATAACGCCATCCTTCGACTGCGATTGCATGTACAACAGGTCCGCGACACGGTCCTCATTCGACTCCGCTCCCGCTGCTGCAACCAACACCACCGTGAACACACACAACACCGCTCGAAAACCAACACCCGAGCTCCAATCTCTGTTCAACCGCCCCATCGCCACCAACCCTAGCCTCGATCCGTTACACCAATCCCACCCCAATGGCGCTCAAGGCGCAAAGAGGGTTTCACAAAACACGACGTCGTGGCGGTAGTCTCGCGGCGCGAGTCTTCACCATCCAGCCCTGTGGTGCTGCTGAGGGTGGCGTAATTCACCAGTGCGCCTGTGCTGTGGAATCGCTACGCCCGTGTAGCCATGTCGTGGTGCGTGCGGGCATTAGCTGCGTCTGGATTATCGGCGACGACGGTGGATTGTTGCCCACTGTGCTTGCGCAACGACGACAACAACGACGACGACGACTGTATTTTATACTTATATGTATTTATGTTTTGTAATATCGTACCTTTGTATGTATTTATTCAACTGTATGGGTTGCGTTCAACTATGGCTTGCTTCATTGGCAAGTAAAGCTTTTCAAAGCTAGTGTTGCTTATTTATAACCCTAAATAAATTTAATTGGTTTTTTTGAGCTTTAGTCATAGGGTTGGAGACTAACTACACACTTCCTATTACATTGTAAAGTCTAAGGAAAATCTATATTTAAAATGTTTGAGGTTGCAGAGGTTTGTGTAGGTTTTCACTAGTAAATAGCTAGGATCTGAAAACTACATTTGCAATTTTTTTCTTTTTGAAGCAATCATTTGTTATTTATGGTATTGCTTCAAACGTTGTAAATTCAAAATTTTTAATCATTACCAATATATTTTTGATTTGGGTTTCTGAAATTTAAATGAAATTTGTATGTTTTAAGTTCCCTATTTTCTATTTTCAATAAATTTAGCACTTTATGCTAAAATCTGACATTGTAAAGATTTAATTGTACGATTTTCTACATGAAATTCAAAATGATGACTATTGAATTTGGTACCCAAATCAATAGCATAATTTACTTTTTTTTAAAAATCAAGTGGCTTTATCATTCTTTTTTCTTTTTTCTTTTTCTGTCTTCACATTACAATTCATAAAAATACTAGCTGATTAAAAACTTACATTTTTCTTTTAATTAATAAAATGTTATTTGACTTAATATCCAATTGTTATGGTTATGATGCATAAAAAAATAAAAAAACAATAGGCTTCTTGCAAGACAAAATTTTGAGGGTCTTCACACAGTGTAAACAAATACATGGTTTGAAATTTTGCATCATACAACCAGAATTTCAAAATTAGTGGATGTTCATTGTTGTTTTCATCAAAAAGCACAAATTTTAGGCGTAAAATAAAATAGCTTAAATACAAAAATCCATAAACTACTTATATCAAACTCAAATATGCTATTAGAAAGACTGTATTGAGAAATGATAATACTTATGTACAACAAACAAAATAATTAAAAAACCAAATCAGTAAGGATGACGGTATTTTAATTTCTGATAAATATATATATATATATATATATATATATATTAGTCGTGATTTTATTGAAATGTAATTAGCAATATTAAGGTGTTGTAAGAAAGTGAATGATTTTTTATTTTTAATTTCTAAGTTCTATATTTTTCATTTGACTATGAATTAACACAAAGGCCTTGATAATAATTTTAGATTTTCTAGAATGTGAGTAGATGTATATCAAATATATATATATTTTTTGTTATTCTTGTACTCAAAAAAGAAAGTTTTGAAAATTCTAAATCTTAAAAACTTTGATGTTATTATTACAAAATTTTACAAATATCATTTATCTTTAAGTGATCTTATTTTAAAAGAGTCGTCATCATAAACCTTTTATTACTAGTTCTCATTTCATTTTATATTATGTGATTGTGAATTGGCTTACAATGACAGAATTAGCAAAAGGACAATATGGGTCATATTTTTATGAGGCCAATGTTTCATAAAATAATTTAAAATGCATTAAATAAAATTCCCAATTGAATTTTTTCCTGTAGTATTTTTTAAGAATTTTGAGAATATATATATATATATATATATAGATTTTTAAAAAAAAAAACATATGTACAAATTAACAGCAATAGAACCATTAATCATTATTATAAGATAAAATTTTAAAATAAATAAATTAGAACGAAAGAAAAAAAAAAAAAAAAAAAAAAAAAACTCCACTTAGATTCCAAGGCAAAGATAAAAATGTGATTTCTTATGCACCATAAAAAATCACATCATTATCTATTATGTTGGTGGATTAAAAAAATTTAATTATAAAAGTTTAAAGTAAATTAATCTTCTGAACTAAAATCTTGAAACTCTCTCTCTCTCTCTCTCTATATATATATATATATATACATATACATACAGATATGTATGATTTTAAACTAATGTTGTTACTAAAAATGAATGTCAGTTTTATTTTATTAGTCAATTCATGAGTGAATTTAAAATTTTCGATTAAAACATTATTGTGCAAAGTTAAAATTTATACATTATTTATTGAAAAAATACATCAGCAGCATATTATACATAAAATCATTTTATTATCAAACAAATAAATAAATGTATATATATATATATATATATAGTTGTTTATCTGTAATGAGTTATAAATAGTAGCACCAACTTGGGGAAATAAAGTTGTATTGTTTGTAGTGTGACTTGGTTGGTAAGTATCTTGATGTATTTTTGCTTTCAATTTCATAATCTAAGAGTACAATATCAAGATGTGAGGCACAGTAGAGAAAGAAACATGAGACCAAAGTCGTAGCTCAATCTACCATAATTTTATCTCTTAACAGGGATAACAGATTAATTTTTTTATGGAACTTTACATATGTGATTTGAACAAGAATTCAATATGAAAAAATTTATCCAAGAAATTGTATAAACTGCATGAATGAATGGATTAAGGTTAGGACTTTCATAAACTTTGTGTTTAGTCTTTGTGTACTGCTTTTATTCTTCTACTATAAAATTTGAAGATTTGAAAATTTTGGAAGTCAGTAGTATTATTTGCAATATTTTTTCAAAAAAATAAAATAAAGAATGATTGAGAGAGAATTGTATTGTTGATTCAATATTGATATTAAATTGGCTTAATAGGCTTTAAGGTTAACATTGTAATCACCTTACCCAAGATTATTTGGAATACTAAAATAGGTTTTTTATGTGAGTGAAATCCTATCTATAAAATTATTCCTTGAGTTGCAAAATAAGCTAAATAGAATGATACAATGATTTGCACTTGTTGTGACCTGTGAAATATATCAACTCTTAACATGATTAACATGAATTCAATTGAAATAAAATAAGTAATTTCTACTATTTATATATATCATATTAACAATTGAAAAATATAAATTCAGAGCTATTTATTTAATTAAAACATTTTACTTTCACAATCAATTTTAATTTCTCTAATTATATCATTAATCGTGTCATATAAATATCAAGATTCATTAAAATACTGTTTCGTAAGTGAAGCAAACACCCCAAGGCTGGTGTTGTGTATATAAACACACACACACACGCACATATCATGAAATTGCAAAGATAAGACCTTCATTCTTCACAATCAACAAAACCTGGTTTAAGATGCTGATTAGTGGCATTTCACTGACTAAATAACCGGGGTTAACATATTCATGTGACGCAAGCTGACACTCTCGATCTAAAAAGCACCAGGAATCAGGCATCATCCCAAAAGATTCTATAACAAACTGCACTCTCATAAGTCTAACAAACGGTGCATATTCTCCCGTTTCTGATCCACCGACACAGCGCTGCAGCTAGCTTCCGGACAGCTTCTGACTTAGAATCAGCGGTCAAAACAGTATAACTAAACAAGAATCAAGTAGATCCTGGAAACATGTTGCAGACAGAAGTTGATGGATTGCAGAGAAAGGTGGTGTTATAAAACACCATTTTGGCAATTCACGGGAAGAATCGATTATGGAGTGTTCCGCTGACGTCTATCTAACTCTTGCATCGTTTGCTTTTCTTGCTTGATCGTTTGCTCCGTCTGTGTCTGCGGTGCCCTTTTCTGCCGCGCTTGGTTCGTTTGCTTCGTCGCCGTCTGTGTCTTCTGCGCTTGCGACCTCCTTTGCCTTTGTGACGAATCTTGAGAGACTTGGAAGATTTACGGCGTCGTCGTCGACTAGGCACTTCGATCTCTGCAGGGCCCTTAGACGATTGTGCCGTTGGGACGCCGAGTTTGTACACTGCACCCTTCTTTTCTACAGATCCCGATTGAACCATGCTTTTCAGCGCAGAGCTCAGCAACTTTCTTTTGTTGGCATCCAATTTTGCGTCGTAGTTCGACTCGAGGTGTTTGCGAATCTGCGTGAAGCTGGCTCCGTTCCGCTTCTTGAGATGGACCATGGCATCCCTGATCAAGGACTTACTCGCTGAGGTTGCCATGGTGTTCTTCATGGCAGTGATATAAGAGAATGCTGATGCAATGAACCCTATGGCAAATCTAATGCTGGTGTAGTAGGCACTGGAACAAGCCCATTTATACTAGCGGATTTGATCAGCCATAGGTTCTCGCCAAGAGGCTCGAAATGGATGTCCTATTCGTCAGACAAACGGCACCGAGGGGACTTCCCTCCAACAGACTCCTTTTACCTGGCTTCGAATCGTTGCGATGTTTAGGAACTAAAGAGGTACCTCTGGCGCCGGTTGAACCGCAAACTCGGAGGCCAGATTTTACGCGGCTTGTCGTATCCTACAGCTGAAGTATCCAATTTAATCGAACAGCCACGTCCGCTTCAAAGGGCGTGACCGCTTGGTATAATCCAAATTTCGATGAAATTTGGATTTTGTCAATGTGTCCATGGATGTACCGTTTGTCGGCAGCGCAGTGATCCCATTGGGGAGTCATACATCCGCTAATTCCTGCTGAACCACAATAACTCGACAACTTCATGCCTTTTGATTTCCTGATATATTATTGTTCCAGACTAGTCTAAGGAAACTTTCCTTTTTACAGTCGCTGTTTGGAATGGTTTCAAGATTTCCAGGATACAAATCTTCTAAATGAGATGTTGAGCATTTAGTGAGGCGCAGTGCTACCTGGTGAGTTTTACTAACAATACTGTGGAGCTACTGAAATCATATCGTTCCTTTAAGACATTCTTCTGGGATCGATCTGACCATCCTTGCTAGCTGTCGTTTCTGCTTTGAACTGCTCTGGAAGCGAAACCAAACCCAACTTACCCAGCCTCTGAGCAGCCTCATGCACTCACAGCGATGACACCTCCACCAGCTTCACAAGTTCGTCACGAATAGAATCCCCTCTCCCAAGTTGGGGTCCTCCAAACCATGTAACTGACGATTCAACCTCCTGCCTTCTGCATCCTGCTCATCGCCAAGCTCACGGTTCATGAATCATAATGAATGATTGAGCAACCTTAATTCCAACACAAAATTTCAAGCCCCTGACGAAGTGAGGAATCCATGGTCATGGGCAACTAACGATAAATGGCGAGGGAAGATTGGGATTATCCTCTTTACCTTTCTAGAAAGCGATTCAACGACGTTCCTCGACAAGATAGATCGATAAACTTTGTGTTCTAGTATGTCCATCTACACGATGCTTCCGGCACGCACATCATGCTTCATGCTGAGCATGCTTGTCACGTAACATTGACCAGAAACGACGAGACAAAACGCCGCAGCGGTGGACACAAAAGCTTGCGATTCTCTGGTAATCTCGTCGAATGCTTGAGTGAATTTGGGGATTTCAGCGTCGAGTCTAAAGCTCTGGATCTGCGAGTTAACCGTCTCTGGATCATGACTCCCGCACGCAGATCCGTTTCTAGGGAAAGCTTGTGATTATTGCGACAACTGAGCTTCGCTTTTTGTGTGTGGCGAACGATCGACAACCAACAGGGAATATGGTCACAGTTCGTTACACTGGAGCCAACAATGTAAATAGTTCAACTACCATATTTTCTGTACCGTAATTTTGTACTGATTACACTCAATTCTTATTTTTACTTATCTTACATAATAATAATTCCAAATCATGATAAACTGTGTACAAATTTTATCGTACGGTAATATGATGAAAATTTAAGTTGAAGGGTATAAAATGTAAAATATTAGTATTTGAAAATAAGAATTTCTTGTACTAAAAAGATAAATAGGATCTCAAAGTAACACTTAGAACTTATGCCCTGTTGCTCATTAATACACAATAATTAATTAACTAATAAAAGAATGTGATTAATGTCAGTACACATAAATTATTAATTAACATGTCATCCAAAGGTATTGGTGTTGTATTATATTATATTACCAACGATAGAAAAAGCTTATATCAACATAATATTTTGATATTTTTTAATTTTGTATCGTCAATAATAGAACAATATCTTTAAAAAAAATTAAAGCTTGTTAAGACTCAACAAAAAATTCAAATTTTAAAATACAAAAAAATATATTTAGATTTTTTTTCTTACCAATAAAAATAAATAAAAACTTCCAAAAGATCCTAAAAAGTATCATAAGCACATTATTATGCTCTTCTATTCCATAAATTTTCAAAGGATCTCAAAAAAAATTCATTGGACAGTGTTACTAATGTTGACTTTTCATGCATGTATTTAAATAGGGTCGCTATATTTATAAAAATGTCTTATGTTTGTTTGCTAATAAGTAAAAAATATAACACTACGTTTAATAGTCTGTGGTAATATTAATAAATATAGTTACGTCTTGAGATGACAGTGCTAAACTTATTTTTGCAAATAAATAATTTTTTCCCAATCATATCAATCAAACTTGTCAATGGTACTAGGAAGACAAAATTTCAAAATAGGATAGAAACTAATTATAAAATTAATAGTATTAAGTTGGTTACTTGATACTAGCAAAGTCACAAGTATTTGATAAAAACAATATAAGGATTCAACACAAAGATAATAATTAGTTAATAAAAAAACTTAATATCCAAAATAAATACATTTATCACAAATAAAAATAACATATAGATTTTTTATGCAGATTGTGTTGGTTAGAGAAAAAGTTTACCTTTATTTTATTCTAAATATAGAATAGTAAGTCTAAGTTCCATAGAACTTAATATACAATATTATAAATGGCATAGAAGGTTCTCAAAGTTTGTAGAACTTTCTGTAGAAAATTCTGAAATAAATTAGAAGCTTAAAAAAATCACAGACGTTTTTGAAAGGTTGTAAATGGTTACTTGTTGAATATTCTGTATATTTTTTATAATATTTTATCATGAAAATTTTAAAACTATATATACATACATACAAAAGTTTGATGTGGTATGAATTTCCTTCTCGTATTTGGTCAAAAATACAAAAACTCATTTATTTATCAACCATGGCCACATATCCTTTAAGATATCTTTGAAAAGCAATTTCAATTCTACCATATATTACACTCTTGACTTGTAATAAAACCACCAAAATTTTAGAGTCTTCTAAAATAAGCCACTTTGGATTAATATGCATTAAGTTTGTAGTAGATATTTATATATTTTCTTTGTCTTGAAGCAATTTTTGTAACAGAGAAAAAGACAGAGTTTTTGTTGCAATTTGTTTGGAAAACATAACAAAGACCATTTAAGCTTATGATCTTGAAAATTCCTTTGAAAACTTTGAGTTAGATATAAGATATATTCAAAGGCTAAGGAATAAATTTAGTAGTAAGTTTTGATATCAAAGATCATTAATTAAACCCTGATGTATAACTAACAACAAGTTTTTTTAATTAATAATATTTCTTCACAGAAAATCTCAGTGCAATCATAATTTATGTCATTCTTAATATATAATTTATGTATTCTAGTATAAATTCCGTATTTGATTAATTTAAAAATAAAATGAATCCCACTTATTTTAAAATAAAAATTAAAGTTTATTTATTTCATTTTTTTGCATCCATCATCATAGAACCACTATGAGAATCTATACATCTACCTCTATTAAAGCTTCTTAGATCCTTTAGAGACCTTTCTTTATCCTCAGATAATAGGTTACGTATCCTAAACCTATTGTCCCTATTAGAGAATATTGTGTATATATTGTGTCTCATCTCTATTATCTCCATAGGGCATTTAGATTTTGCATATATATATATATATATATATACATACTTTATAGTATTATCCAACAACCAAAACAAATAAAAATATAAAATATTAAGTTTCATCTTCTTTACATTCTTATAAATAATTGTTAATATCTACTTTTACATAGGATCTAATATTTTTAAATTTTATTTTATTTTTAAACAAATTAAATTTTATACTACATTACTTTAAATAGATATATTTAGTAATGTAATTTGTGTTGTATTTTTATCTGAATGATAATACTAATAAAAAGTTGATATGAATAAAACAAAATAATATAATCTATATATTGAAGTTTGAATGTTTGAAATACTTAAAAACATATTTTTTGAATTATATGATATAAAATTAATATGTAAGTTAAAAATATATATATATATATATCAATTATTTGAATATAATAGAAGAAACTAAAGATTTGATTCATTGTTGTCACAAAACTTCAGAATTTATATAAAAAACAAAAAATAAAAACCGTGTATATTATAATTATGTAACTAAATAATATATATATTATTGAATTATGTTTTTATTTCTGAATACTAATCATTTAGTTGGTTTTATACCGATATAAAAACATTCTTCTTCTTCTTTTTCTTCTGCTATCATTATAATTTTGTTTGATTTTTCTCTCTTCTCTTTGTGGAAATATTATTTGAAGCTGTGTTGTTTTGGTCAACTTGAGGTTAGTGTAGAGTCTTCAAAGAAGTAGAGCTACAAAGTTGCATGATCATCAACTTCTCATTGCAAACTCAACACATCAAAAGAGAGAAAGTGAAAGATGCTTTTTGCATACAATGTACTCAATCGATTTTACAATAAGATTGAAGTGAAAGAAATCCCAATTCATACTTGATATTATAAGATGAGGATACAGTAAATATAATATAACTTTTTTGAGTAGTGACAGTGAAAGAACCCTCCATGCCAAAACTTGAACACTGTATGAAGCTCCATCCTTTCACGACTAAAACAATAGGACATTTATTTAAAAAATAATACAAAATAAAACAGTAAAAGTAAAACACCTAAAGAAATATGAATAAGAGACCGAACTCCTAGTACAGCATGAGCATGTGAACTGCAGGGTCACAAGTGGGAGATAAGAGCACCAACACCATGGCAGACACGTGGATAGAATACCTGTCGGTGCCGTGTAGGGGCATCAACATTATTAGGTCGTTGTCCGGGTTCGATCTCGGGGCGGACCCAATCGAATCCGGTACAACAAGGCCCCTAAGGATGGTCACAGCACACGATGCCAAACCTCGCGCCACGTCGCGACGGGCCCTGGTCGCGCGCTCTGCCTCGCGCGTGGTCTGTCACGCTTGCCAAGCTCCTCCGTCAACGCTGGCAAGGTTTTGCAATTTCGAGGAGCGCCGAGGAGGAGGAGGGGAAGGTGTGGCGTCCAGGGAATCCGTCGTCGTGGCTCCAGACGGCGCTGACAGCGTGTGTGTGGCCGAATTAATCGACAAAGGAGGAAGATTTGTTTTGCAGCGCTGAGATTCGTTTCCGTGGAAGAGTCGGAAGAGGATTTTCGCGAGGGGCATGCTTTTGTGGCGATTGAGAAGGTGCCTAGGGTTTCGAGCTCTTGAGGTGTGAGGAGAGAGGAGTAGTGGGAGGTTGTGGAGATGGTGTGATTTCTGTAGGCGAGTTATTTGTAGAGAATCGGCGAGGTGGTGAAGGTTTGAGGAAGAGGAGGAGCGGGAGAGATGGACCGGGACAGGAATAGGGTTTCGTTTTCGTCGTCAACGACGGAATCGGATTCAATTGCGGCGCCGTTGATTCCGAACAGGAATGGTAGTTCGAGCAGCGCTAGCGGGAGCGAGGGCGGATCACAGAGGGGCAGCCGGAGCAGGGTGCAGGGAGCAGCGCGGTTCTTACGACGAGCGGGTAGTCGACGGTTGATGAGAGAGCCGTCAATGCTGGTGCGCGAGTCAGCTGCGGAGCAGCTGGAGGAGCGGCAGAGTGACTGGGCTTATTCGAAGCCTGTGGTGGTGCTGGACTTGATTTGGAACTTGGCATTTGTTCTGGTGTCACTGGCAGTATTGGTGTTGAGCAAGAAGGAGAAGAATTGTACAGAGTTGCGGATATGGATTGTAGGATACGCGTTGCAATGCGTGGTGCATATGCTTTGTGTTTGTTGTGAGTATCTTCGTCGTCAGCAGCAGCAGCAGGCTAATGCGAACCCTTCCTTGAGGTCTACACCGAATACGTCTGCTTCTATCAACAATGGGGAAAACGATGTGAATTCAGGGTTTGACGACGATGGAATATCCAATGATGCAAGTTGGGCCAAGCGCCTGGAGTCTGCGAACACGATGTTTTCATTTGTGTGGTGGATTGTTGGATTCTATTGGATCACCGCGGGAGGGCAGTCGCTTGCAGTTGATGCTCCTCATGTCTACTGGTTGTGTGTAGTATTTCTCGCATTTGACGTGTTCTTCGTTGTGTTTTGCGTGGCACTAGCTTGTGTCATTGGGATAGCAGTTTGCTGCTGTCTTCCCTGCATCATTGCCATACTCTACGCGGTGGCAGACCAAGAAGGTGCATCCGAAGAAGACATCAACAATTTACCAACTGCCAAGTTTCGAAAAATCTACAGCAACGGAAAAGGGAAAGGTGATACTGAAAGGCCACTCGCGGGAGTGATAACATTTGTTGGCGCTTCCGCGAACCTCACGGAACGCTCCTTGTTCGAGGACGATGCAGAATGTTGTATATGCCTTTCATCATACGAGGATGGCGTGGAGTTGCGCGATTTACCATGCTCTCATCACTTCCACAGCACTTGTATCAGCAAGTGGCTCCGCATCAATGCCACTTGCCCTCTATGCAAATACAACATCGTACACGGCAACAGGAATCGGACAGAATCAGTGTAGCGACAATGGACTCAATTTCCTGCCCTGGGGTGGTCGTTGGAATGACGTTACAGATCCTAGTCCTCCATTGCAACAAAACTGTATGTGATCATGTGTAAATAGTAGATGCTATAGGAAATTATTATGCAGCACCTCACTGATGCTCTTCAATGGTATCGCTACAGGAAGAGTACTTTGGATGCGTGGGAAACTCATGCCTGGCTCCTGAATTGGGTCCTCATTTAGTTTCGTTTCGAACTAGAGAGATAGATTTTCCTTCAAGTGCAGCCAGTGTTTGTGATCATAATCACATAATCTCTTGAGCTGCACTCAGTTTCCTCTGCTGGGATTCATGCCCTTTGCATATCCTTGATACCAATTCAGTAAGACTCATACCACAAAATCACTTGGCTCCTGTGGGTTTTATTTTTTGAACGCCTTGGCTGAGGTTGGCTCAATAAATAACCTGGACAGCAATAGCAGATCGTAGTGGCTTCTTTTACTTCAAGTTGAGATGGCTTAGTGTAAGTTGATAACGCTCGAGGTGTTGACAAAATGCATGGTTTTCTTCCCAAACTGGTCATGGAGCGTCGATGAGTTTACATAAGTATTAATCATTTGCCAATATGGTAAATCAATTAATCAATAACTGGTTGTTATTTGTTGAGATAGATGTAATCCTTGGGTATCTAAATGCTGTCAACTGTTTTAAGACATGATCAAGGTTAGAGTTGGAAAATAAAGAACAAATTATCAGGAATCAAAATATGGGGAGATTTGCAGTGTATACATTGCCATTTACAGAGCTAAAATCCAGAGGTCATAATTGATTATCCAAAAGAATTAGAAGATAGACAATCTTTAACTCGAACCAAAACTAAATTATAACAAAATGAATCTTTACACCAACGCTCTAATTTTCATCCATGTGTCACATTCAGACGTGTTAAAACAATATAAGGGACCAAAATTGAATGAAAAGATAAAAAAAATGCTCTCAAGAAAAAGTGCTAAGTGACACTTAGTAAATAACGATTATCAATTAATGTCAAAATACATCTTAAGCCTAAAATCAGTGCCCACATTGAGATTATGTACATATAAACAAACAAACAAAGAGAGCAACCATTGGTTCTGATCTCAAAAGCAATGCTCAAACCACACGAGGTGCACCACCTAGCAACAAATAGAAAACTAGGTACATAAATAGGAAAGCCTAAAAATTGTGGTTCCTCAACCAGCAGGTCCCATGTCCATGAAATGCTTATTTTCTTGTGTAAGAATTTTCAAAATCTGAATTGAAAAAAATCCAAAGAAAAGATAGCTTTGTTATCAGTGACGTGATACTTTGGTGTTGGTAGTGAGGTATGAGGCACTGAAAAAGTGGGCAAGCACATAACTTTTAAAATTGACTTTCCTCATACTGTATTCTTCCAGAAGCTACTTTATATCACATATTCCAAAAGGATTACATCAAAATTTGTGCTTACTAAGGTCAAAATTATCTCCAGAACTAGTCTTCACTTCTAAGTCTAATTCAGCTCATTTGTCTTCAAGCTTATTATATAATCTTTTTTTACTTTGTAGTAAGGATATCAATATATGCATACTTTTTTTTTGTGTATGTAGAGGTGACACCTTTTTCAATTAGCATTTGAAAGTGCCATGGTGCATCAAAATTACAAATGTATGCAATATATATTTAAAATTTAGCATTTTTTTTAATTTTAATATTGCAGATTTGAAGTTTATGTAAATAATTCACCCTATATATACATATACATGCATACTATGATTTTAAGCATCAACTTATAAAAGCTAAAAACAAATTGCAATTTAATAATTCAATTCATTTATTGGCACAATTAATTCAGTTGGATTAAATATTTTGGATAATGTTACCTTTTTACTGTTCACGATCTTCAAAATGACACACCATTTATGTTATGCCATAACTGTAATTCTAATTCATTTTCTAGTCCATGACACAACCTGCATTTGAAATTTCAAAGAGTGAAATGTAACTTTTCAACTTTGTAATAAAGTATATTTAGTCAGTTAAAAAATATCATATGAGTGAATAATCATACACAAAACAATTGAATGTTTTCAAAACCAAATAGTTTTAATTGTATTGTATCATATTAAATAAAGAAAGAAAAAAACTCTCACTGGAATTAAATAATGTGACATCTATATATATATATATATATATATATATATGTCAAATAAAAGATAAAATATTTTTTTAAACATAATTATACTTTGTAAGTAATTAAAGACTTTGAAACCTATTGTATTTTTCAATCTAAAATACTTGTTATTTATTAGAATTTTTGTTAACATATCCAAAATATTGTACTTTATTGTATATTAAATCATATCTATTGCTACATTGCATAATTTTTTTCTTATGAAATAGTGTTAAATTTTAATGTGCTTTATTAAAAGATAATACTTTAGATGAATTGTTCATACAAGGCATCTATGGTTATTATAGATGATTGGAGTTGCTTCCAATAATAAAAGTTTAATGTCTTCTAAGAGTGATTTTAGTCATATTGCTTCCATTATATAATGATTTGCTATATGTACTCTATTTCTATGTTTGAACGAGCAATGGTAGGTTGCATCCTACAATTTCATAAGATTATTCTTAATTTAATAAAAAAAATATACATCTAATGAAAGATATTTTGTTGTTTGTATCTCAAATCCAATCCACATTACAATAATCTCACATATTAATATTCTTACAACCTAAACACATTATAAGGACCAATATATTTTTGAAGTATTATATATATATATATATATATTATTTTCAAATATATAATACCAATCTTAAACATGTATTAATTTATCACATTTGTCACATATACAAGATCAATTCTTATATTTACTATTACATATATAAATGAGCCTACTATTGCTATATAAAATAAATTTTCTTTCTTTCTTTTTTATTTTAATTATATATTTTTTCCAATAGCTTCATCAACTTCAAATGTATTTTAGGTAGGTTGCAAACAAATTTTCATTCTTTCATGTTGAAGCACTTGAATACTTCTTCAACATACTTGCTTTGATTTATTATAATGGTAGTTTTTGTACTAATTTTTATAAATTAAATCTTAAAATAGTAATATAATTTATCAAGATTATTTATTTTATATTCTTTAAATTTTATCTTTATTACTTTAATATTTTTTCTATTATTTGTTAAAATTATTAAATCATCAATATAAAAGAATAATTATTAATAATAACTTTTTTAATTATATTACATAAAAGACATAACCAACTTCACTTCTAATAATAATTAAAAATTTATTGATAAAAAAATGTATCAATTTATTGGTACTATACTCTTAGCTATTGCTCAAGGTAATATAAATATTTCCTCAACTTGTAAATATGATATTTTTTTTCTATATATATAAATTTTTGGAATTGGTCTATAAATATATATTCTAATTCTTTATTTTAAAATACCATTTTTTCATGTATTTAATGCATCTTTAAGTTTCAATTGCAATAAGTTCTTAATGGTAATTGATACAAATTTTCCATTAAAATCTATACTAGCCACTTATGAGTATTTTTTGGCAATTGGTCTTATCTTATAATATACTATTCTATATAATGTATTATTTTATTATACATTATATAGAATTTGAAATCTTCTTATTAAAAAAAATTTAATCTATATATTTAGGAATTTTTATAATATTCTAAAAAAGCATATTTTATACTTTTTGTATCAATTATTTTCCTAATATAATATAGTATCTTTGCATATATAATGCATACAAGAATCATCATGTAAAATACAAGATTTTTTTCTGCTCTAAGTTTTATTAGATGTTATTAATACAAACATACTTTTAAAGCACCAATTTTATATATACAATATATTTATCTTCTTATAAAGAATAAATATATTGTATACATAAAATTTAATGACTAATATATATATATATATATATATATATAATGTATTATATAAATATACATAAATAAATTAAATCTTTGATTTATCTATATTTATTTATTTAAAATTTATCTTTAATTTATTTATAAATATATTTTATTTATCTTTATGTTATATATATACATATATAAATAAATTTATCTCTACAATATATTTTAGTCATTAAATTTAATATACATTACATTAAAATTTATATATACAATATATTCAATTTATCTTCTTATAAGGAATAAAATACAAATTTCTCAAGCCTATAGAAACTATATTTTTATATAGTTCATTTATAAAATAACTATTGATATTAAAATAAATCATAAATCTTTCTATGATAAATTTACTTATTAATAGGAAATTAGACTTAATTTTGAATAATAAAGAAGATTTTAAAATATGATCTTCTTGGTTTAAATTCTTTCAACAAGATTTACTATAATTGATCCTATATTAATAACTTCAACAATCTTATTACTATCCAGAGATATACTTATTATTGAAATAATTTTATAAATTTCAAAAAAACACTTGTAAAGTAATATGTACTTCATTGTATCAAAGTCTACAATCTACTTAGACATCATAGCAATAAAAGTTTCTTCAATTGTTATAAAAGCATAATAATATCCTTTAAAGATATTTTTCATATTATTTGAATATTTTCTTATAATTTTATTTAAATAGAATCAAATTTTTGAAATGAGATTGAATTTTTTATAAATAAAATATGTTTATTTTAGATTATTGATTGAAATGGCTACTTTTGCCTTATCAAGAAAAAAGTCTAAATACTTGCTTGAAAATTCTTTCTTATGCTTAATGACTTAATTGCTTAATCTTGCTCTAATACAAAATGACTCAAAAACTATTTCAATATCAATATATTTTGGAAAAAAAAGTATATTATAGATAAATTATAGTGAATTATAATGTGTGGTTAATATAGCAAATAAAGTATTTCTTTATAGCTACTAAATGGACTTATATTCAAAAGAATCCATTAAGTAATTACGGAGCTATGACCAATCCAATTTAGAATAATATTAAAATAATTTTTTGAATGTGATATCTAATTATTGGTTGCTATCAATTACTTAGTATAATATCATTCTATCATTATCAAGTGTACTATGACAATATTATTACTAATCTAATGATATCATTAATGCTTATCAATAGCTTTAAAAGCACCATCTTCAATCACAATTCATGTCAAGGATATATTCCAAATTATTACATTTTAGGATCTTTTAGAATCTTATATAATTTTCAAGAACCTTCTAGATACCTTCTAAAAATTTTAAAAGCTTCCATAGAAAGTACCATTGATTTTTGGAACCTTCATTATAACATAAACAAGAGTCTTTGGAACCACTCTTGCTATCAATCTCATTATTTGTCTTTGATCTTTACATACTTCTTTATTAGATTCTTATATTTCTGACAATTCCTTAGACAACTATGAGATCCATTTTCCGCTCTTTCCAAGACAACATCACCTCTGCTTTTCTTCATTTTTAAAAATCCTATAGTTAGATTACTTTTGAATTTTGCTACAATAAAGCTATTATCTTTAGGCTAGCAAAAAATATCACCTTAGATAGAAAAAACCTTAAAAGAGGTAGACCAAAGAGCTCACTATAGTAGATGAAAGAACAATCATTAGCCAAATTAATACTTAGAAGACTGAAAATGCTATTGAAATTGTCAAAAACCTTCCTAATATTATTAATAATCTTATCTTGACACAAATAATTCAAAATATCTTCAAGAAATGTAATATAAAGGTTGTGGTGAAAAAAAAAAAAAAAAAAATTATTACTATCTATTTGCTATTAGAAATAATGCTTGGATTTTGTTGTAAAATACAAGAAATAGATTGTAGAAGATTTGAAAAAGATTATTCAGTTAGATGAGATAAAAAATCAATAGATTTAGATCAAATGGCATGAAGTGGATGTGAAAATAAAAGGGTTAGCCCTTCATTGACAAGAGAATCTAAGAAATAGTCAAGCATAGGAATAAAAATATATTAATATGGAAATATGTGGAATGGAATGGAATTGGAAGGATGGCAAAGATTGAAGGGAAGATGGATACCAAGTAGTTTGTGGCAATTCTTGAAAAAAATCTTATCCCTAACCTTGAGAAATTTGACATTTCTAAAAAAGAGGCAATCTTTGAATAAGATAATAATTCTAAGCACAACTCAAAACTTGTATGGAAGTCATTTGATCATTATAGAATTAAAGTAATGGACTAGCTTATCCAATCTCTTGATCTTAATTCTATTGGATATTTTTGAGAGCACTTCAAATACTAGCTCAATACTTGGGAGACATAACCAAAAGAAGTTTGATAATTATGGAAAAGATCAATTGCGGAATGGAATAAAATTGAAGCAATTTTGTACCTGAAGTTAATAGAAAGTATATTTAGGAGGTTAGATGTAGTTTTTGAGGCCAAATGAGGTCTTACAAAGTATAGATATGTAATTAGATACCACATTTAAAAAATAGTTTTAATATTGCTCCAAATTGAATTAGTCATAGCTCCATAGTTATTTGATGAATTTTTTTGAACATAAGCCCATTTGGTAGTTATGAAGGAGTATTTTATTTGCCACGTTAACTACATATAATAATTCACTATAATTCATTTATAATACATTATTTTTTCTAAAATATATCAACATCAAAATAATTTTTGAATCATTGTAGTTTATAATAACATTCTTCATATTGATGGATTCATAAGACATGATAAAGATCATTACTACATCAACATTTTCATCTAAAATTTTATATATGGTTATAATTTGGTTTTTAAGGACCTTCATTTTATTAGTATGATGCATCAAGTCTTTACGTTGTCGGATAGAGAGAA
This sequence comes from Physcomitrellopsis africana, assembly GCA_036785485.1. NCBI lineage: Eukaryota > Viridiplantae > Streptophyta > Bryopsida > Funariales > Funariaceae > Physcomitrellopsis > Physcomitrellopsis africana. The sequence goes on from JAWRVF010000262.1 coordinate 339,578, forward strand.
TTCGCCTTGGGAAAACACCGGGTTCCTAGTTGCTACTAGAACTAGCAGGGAACATAAGAGAAAGCCATGCAAGTATCTTCTATACTTGTACTATATTTGTTCAAACTTTTAAATTATACTTACATTATACTTGTACAAGACTTGTATAATTATAAAGTATAAATCCTTGAATAATACTTGTATAAATACTTATATAATACTTGTACAAATACTTATATAAACACTTGTATAAAATACTATATAATCCTTGGTATAATATTTGTACAAATACTTATACAAATATTATATATAATACTTATAAAATATTTATAAAATACTTATATAAATACTTAATATAAATACAAGTATATATACTTGTATAAAAGGTATAAACAAAGTATGTATATATTCAAGTATACCTCAAAATACAACCACATATGAGGAATACAAGTTATATAACAATCTGAAACTAAAATAATCACTAAAAATCCATCTAAAGGTTAACTCAAGCGTGCTTATAGTCTATGAAAAGCCATTGATCCATTGTAAAACATATCAAAATTTCACAAATAGATGACTTACCGTTTAAAAGTTATGGCTAAAAGAAATAGGCACCAAAATTTTCCAACAAATGCAAAGGCAGCAAAGCTCCTCTTCACTTCAGCCTTTGTTGTGATTACTTCCCTTCTCCAAATTGGGCATGCAATAGCTTTTTAGAAAGCTCACTCCATCATCTAACTTGTTTTAAAATTTCACATATATGCCTCTCAAACTCCAGATTTTATAGCTAGTTGATTCTGCTCTTCAAACCCTAGCAACGATTTGCCCTCTTGACACTTCACGGCTAATAAAACTTTCATAAAAGCTCTAAATGTATTGATTTTTGTTTTCATGGAAAGATTACATAAGCTACTATAAGAATCTAAAATATCAAAAGGATTGAAAAGATTTTCTGGCTTGGGTGGTTGAACAAAGTCTCTATCCCTCTTTGTCGGGTGGCAGCAAACCCCTTCCTACTTTCAAGCTCACAACTTTTGCTCTTCAACTCCAAATGCTACAAGAGATGTCTTGATACAAATCTAGCACATTTTCCTACAATTTTAATATGTTTCATTGAGAAAGACTCAAAATCAAACTTGCAATGGTAGATCAAAGTTTCTGCCGTCACTTTTCAATAGCAGCAGACCTCACTCTACTAAAACAAGCAGAACTTTTTGTTCACAACTCCAATTCAAGAAAGTGAGTAGGTTCTAGAATCCTCACAACTTGAAGAACACACATCTTAATTTTCATCAGAAATGCTTCTATCTCCTTAGAGCTATCTCTCTCCAAAATTCACCACTCAAAACTTCTCCCTCTAGGTCTAGCAAGAGGAGTATATCTCCCTTTCCTTCCATATTAGACTATGACACGCCCACATGGGCAGCCAAATCCTATTGGTCAGGTCCTATTCACCCCATGCTCTTCTTTTTTTTTATCCCTCACAAGGTCCATTCTATCTCAAAAATCAACAAGAAAGGTAAAACAACCTTTATCTTTCTTCTAATTACAAAAGAGTCTATTCTAGGATATAAATAAGGTAGGAACAAAACAAATAGCCATCTTAATTTACTAACTAAGTGGCTATAATAAATCCTCTCTTTATAATATCTTCTAAAATAATCTCTAGCACTCACACATGTATTAACAATATATACAAGATATTTAATATTTTTATACACTGCACATAAATGCAGTATGACAATGTACTTTCATCATTCATATAAAGAATTATTGCCTTATAAAGATGATATTAGAAGATTTTTTTTCTTTGATAGATTTTGAAAAGAATCTTTTATGATTTTATTGGTCTTTTATAAGAGATAATGTCAATAAAATTTCTTTCATCTAAATTAGTAGTGATATTATTTAAAGCCTTTTCAATCCAATGATTATATTTTTTTATTTTATTTTAAATCAACATCTTTAGTTGTATGTTTTTTATTTTATTAATAATCTTTCAAATATCTAATAATACTAAAAAAAATTCCATCTTAATTTTTCAATAGTAGAAATAATCTCCACATAATTTTTTAATCACTCTCAAATCTTTTCATTCATTAGATATCATATTCAACAAGAATTAAATTCTTATATTTAATAAAAAAAGAAATTATGATTTTTTAAAAAAAAATTATACTTAAAAGATTTTACAATGCTTTCAAGTAATTCAAAATAATCTCTTTTATATTTTAGTGATTATAATTTGAATCTTTTATATCTACTTCTTAACTACCAAGCTTTTAAAAATATCTTAGATTAGAAAAAAGAAAGAATAATTTTATAAATCACTTTTTTAATTCTTAAATATTATTTATTTATTCAAAAAGACTTATTTAATATTAAAGTAGTCTTTCAAATATATTTAATAATCTATTTTTATTATAAATTTATTTTAAAGGATGTTAATATTTATGGACACTTAATACATGAGATTAATATAAAAAATATAAAAAATATAAAAAATCTCTTAAAATAAGATATAATAAATATAATAGACTATCTTTTATAATCAAAATATAATATAAATATCTTAAAAATCTAATTAGCAAGTATTATATAAAGTTCTTTTAAATAAAATATTAAAATTTTAATTTAATTTCTTATATAAAATAACCAAAAAATACACATGTATTAGAATGTTTGATCAATTTGTAATGAAAACATAACTTTTATTAACAAAAGATATATATTATAATAAATACCTATATTACTTAAATAAATAGAAATAAATAGAAGTAAATAGAAGTGGATCAAATATGTAAGATAGATAATATCTTCCTTAAAAAAATTTAAGGAAGTTTTTTAGATGCATATTAAATCTTTAGATTCTTATAGATATGCCATATAGCTATTGAAGTTTATTCTATTAGTTTCTTCTTTTTATAAAGTTGTATTGGAAGTGACTTATAACTTGACGCTTGAATCACAAGTCTTGTAATCTTTAGGAATCTTCTACAATATCTTTTTAATAGATATTATATATAAAAATAAAAGTAAAACTATCTTCAATCTTCTCAATGCCTTTCTTGTAACCTAATCTTAATTTAAGATTCTCCACCTTCTTTGTATTTGGCAATATCTTTTCTAGTTCTATTTTATCTTAAAATTATCTCTTTACTCTTTATTTTATCTCTTCTTTAATGATACATCAATGTATTATCTTTTGAGTTTTGTCTAGATTCATATTTTTAACATAAATATGCATATTCAATATTAAATTTTAAAATTTTAAAATTCTAACATCAATAAAAAAAAAAAAATGTAATTTATTCATCAATAAGGTGCAATAACAATAAATACTTTTATGTAATTCCAAACATCAGCATATATAGAACTATAAATTATTAAAAAATATTAAATATCAAATATTAAAAAATCAAAAAATATATATAAGAAAAGTATAAGATAAATTGATTCTTAACTTTCAATATTTTTTACTAATAAATAGCCATTATATACTTATATAAATAGAATTTATAAATCAATAATTCTTTTAACTATTGGATACTCTTAGATTGAAATTTCTAAATTTTAAAGGCCAACAATCCTATCTATCATATAATAAGGACTCTTTCAAGTATTAAATTCTCTTGATTTAACATATCCATATCTCAAGAACCACTAACTTTGCCTATGATACAAATCCTAATTATTATTAGACATAGTTATATTTCATTGTTTGTTTTTTTTTAATTACTCACAACATATTATAATAAAAAAATTCTTAGTTGTACTTAGACTAAGATTTATTTGTCATTCATATACATTTTAATAATTAAATTATTAATTTTATAAATATAACTTAATTTTTAAGATAATTTTATTAATTTTAATTAAAAAACTTTTGGTTTTTGTCTTTGGATAAAAATCCAAATGATATATTATATATATATATATATATATATATATGTATTTATATATATTTAAATTAGATAAAAAAAACTAGTTTGAAAAGAAAATATATATATATATATATATATATATATATATCTAAAAATATATATATATATTATTTAAAGCTTTAAAAAATATAAACTTTCAAAATTAGTTATTTTTAAAGTTATATTAGATGATGGATTATCATAAAATATTCAATTATAAGAAAATTTTGAAATAATTAATAAAAATATAACCATTATATATTTGATCTGATATATATATATATATATATATATATATATATATAATTTTTATTTCTTAGAATTCCTTAAAACTTATTAATTATAATATTCTTTTTAATTTAATAGCTTTTTTTTAGATTTTTTTAAAAAAATCACTCTTAATTATTTGATTTTAAAAATATTATTAGAATATAGTTAGATTATAGTAATTTATTATTAATTTGTTTTTAAGTTTTTATTTTTTATTTTATTAAATTTTTAATATTGAATGTTAAAATTTTAAAACCAAAATATTTACGTTGTCATAATACGTGTTGTCTTATTTGAAAATGCACCAAGCACTTGGCTATGGAAGATAAACTTATATTTTGTAACTAACCAAGAGCTTAACAATCCTAATAAAATCCTAAATAAATCACAATTGAAACTTAAATAATTCTAATTAAATCCTAAAGTATTCTTAAAGAAAACTTAAAGAAATCATAAAAAACTCCTAAAGAAAGACTAATGAAATTATAAAAAAAACCTTAGAGAAATCTTAAAGAAACTTTAAAGAAATCATAAAGAATCGTAAAGGAATTCTAAAAAAAACATAAGGAAATCTTGAAGAATTTACAAAGAAATATTAAAAATTTACTAAAGAAATTATAAAAAAACTATAAAGGGATGTTAAAGATATACTAAAGAAATCCTAACCAAACTTTAGTCAACTTTAAAAAAAATCTAATTGAACTTTAATCAAATCTTAAGTTAATCCTAACAAAATTTTAATAAAATCCTAATAGAATCTTAGTCAAATTCTAATAAAAATTTAAAAATACTAATCAAAGTTCTAAAGATATCCTAAGTAAATTCTAATCAAATTCTAACTAATTTTAATGAAATTCTAAGATTTTTGAAAGTAAATTCTAAAAAAATCTTAATCAAATCCTAATTAAATTTCAATGAAATCTTAGTCAAATCCTAATGAAATTCTAGTCAAATTCTAATAAAATCCTAAAGAAATTTTAAGTAAATCCTAACAAAATTCTAATCAAATCTTATAAAAGATTTAAAACCTTAATAATTATTAAATTAATTATAGATCTTCATTCAAAATTTTCACACTTCTTGATTTGCTAGTTAAAAAAAATATATAAAATTTGAATAAATTTGAACTTATAGATAAGGAGAAAAGACTTATAATTCACTTTAATGTTGGTTATCTTTTTTTTCCAACCTTGATATCAATCTTCTAGTGTCAATAGCTCATTTTTGTACTGTTTATATGTTTTAAAATTTTATAAAAATATTAAAAATTAAGTCAACTATGAGCTCAAAAAAACCATTCCAATCTAATTAATAAATTATTCAAAATTACAAAAATCCTCATCAACCTTCAAAATCTAATTTCTAAGATCCTAGCCCACTTAAATTCTAAAATTCTTTGATTTAATCATTTGATTAAGCTAAAATTTATAATAAAAATTTAACACAACTATAATCACAAACCCACAAATTTTCATCTATAGATTTAATACAAAACTCACAAAATTCTTCAAAATATGAATCCAATTTATTTTTTAATAACTAGAGTCTCTCAAATAGAACCGCAACTTTGCATAGCTGTCATAAAGTCATTACAAACTCAAAAACCTTAAAACCAATACTCAAAGAAATCTTATATTTTTTTTTCAACCTTGCTCTTTGACCAATAAAAGAATCTCCTATCTACCATAGATGCACGGTTTTATATCGTAGGATTTGGTTTTGACCTTCATTTATAATTGGCCTTCTCTAATATTATATTATAAGTTGTTTTTAAATAAAAAGGGTAGTTTGGCCATCCATGTGGATGAATAGAGGTGGATGATAGAAATCTCTATTCTAATTGGTCAAAAATCATGTCCAATGGGCTTCATTGAGGCTGCCTAATGATTTATTAGGAGTTAGGGTTTGTTTTTCAAAAATTTCATACGCCTTTCTAAATCTCCAGCAAGAGCTCCAATTCTGTTTGTGAAGAAAAAAGATGGATCATTACGGATGTGTGTTGACTATTGAGGACTTAATAAAATCACAATCATGAACAGATATCCATTACCTTTGATATCAGGACTCCTTAACTAGTTGAATCAAGCTAAGATCTACACAAAAATAGATCTAAGAGGAGTATACAATCTAGTATGCATCAAAGAAGGAGATGAATAGAAAACTACATTTCAAATCAGGTACGGACATTTTGAATATAATGTCCTACCTTTTGGACTTACAAATGCACCAATTGCTTTTCAACATCTCATGAATGATATTTTTTGTGAGTTCTTAGATAATTTTTTCGTCTGCTACTTAGACGATATTCTAATCTATTTTAAGAATATAAAAGAACATGAAATATATGTTCGTCAAGTATTACAAAAACTTAGAGATGCGGGATTGTACGCCAAGATGGAAAAGTGTGTATTTCACACTACTCAAGTTGATTTCTTAGGATACATCATTTCAAATGACGGTCTCATGATGGATTCTAAGAATGTCCAGACAATCATGAATTGGAAGATTCTAAAGATGGTAAGAGATGTCCAATGTTTTTTGGGATTTGCTAATTATTATTGGATCTTCATCAAAGACTTCTCTCAAGTTGTAGCTCCACTTACATGTTTGACTTGTATAGATAAATTCCAATGGAATCAAAAAGCGGAAGCAGCATTTGAAGTTTTGAAGATATCGTTTATTTCTGCACCAATCTTATATCGAGTTGACTTTTCCAAGACAATTTTTATGGAAACAAAAGCATCAGACTTTGCCTTGGGTGCAGTTTTGTCACAAATGGGAACAGATGACAAACTTCATCCAGTAGCTTTTCATTCAAGAAAATTCTCAGCAGTCGAGATCAATTATGAGATCCACGACAAAGAACTTCTTGCAATCGCAGATTCCTTTTAAGAATAGCATCTTTATTTAGAAGGTGCTTCCAGTCCAATCACTGTATATACGGATCATAAGAACCTCGAGTATTTATATCGGCACACATGTTGAATCGTCTCAAGCTCGTTGGAGTATGTCTTTGTGAAGATTCGAGTTCATTATTATTTATCGGCCAAGAAAACAATAAGGTTTGTCCGATGCCCTTTCTAGACATTCTTATTTTGCACCAAAAGAAAGAGATGCAGCTTTTGAGCAACAAAGAACGGTCCTTTTGAAACTAGAGTAGTTTCATCTTCAAGCAATGAAATCAACATTGACTGTTGATTCAACTTTTTTCAAGCAAATTGAGTCAAGTATGTCCTCAGACCCTCTTGTTCATGATATCAAGAATAATTCTTCCAAGTCTCATGATTTTTTTAAATTCGAGTTCAAGAACAATCTACTATATTTCGAAGGACGTTTATATGTTCCAGAAGGAGAAGCATGTTTACGTGTTCTTCAAGCACGTCATGATTTTTCAGCGACATGACATTTTGGATACAATAAGACTTTGGAACTTATATCAAGAGATTTTTGGTGGCCTCAAATGTGGAAGGCAGTCAAAGACTTTGTACAATCATGTGATATCTGCTCAAGATCAAAGACTCCTCGTCATCGACCTTTTAGGCTTCTTTAGCCATTACCTATTCCAAAACAACCATAGTCTTCTGTTTCTATGGATTTCATTTCAGATCTTCCAAGTTTAAGATTTTATGACTTTATATTTGTAAAAGTAGATCAGTTCACCAAGATGGCACATTTTGTGCTATGCACAAAATCTATCATAGGTGAAGAAACAGCTAAGCTTTTCATTGATAATATCTATCGCTATCATGGATTATCTAAGGATATTATATCGGATAGGGGAACTCAAATTGTATGAAGATTTTGGAGAACCCTTTTCAAGATCTTAAAAGTGGACATAAAATTATCTTCAGCTTTTCATCCTCAAACTGATAGACAAACAGAGCACATGAACCAAGACTTGGAGCAATATTTAAGGTGTACCATCAACAACCAACAAGATGATTGGACAACTCTTCTGCCATTAGCAGAATTTGCTTAGAATAATATGATATATTCTTCTATGCAACAAATATCTTTCTTTGCCAATTATGGTTACCATCCATGACTTGATGCTTTTGACTTTTTAAAAGTTGATAATCTAGTAGCAGAAGATTTGGCAAATTGTTTATTAGAACTATATGCAATAATGAAGGTACAATTTAAAGAAGCTCAAGAACGACAAAAAACAAATGCAGATGTGTATCACAAGGAACAACCACAATTCAACGTGGAGGACAAGGTATGGTTACTTCGTCATAATATCAAGACTACTCATCCTTGTGATAAGTTGGACTATCGTAGGCTTGGACCTTTTCCTATTTCTGAACAAATCAATCTAATTGCATATCAATTACACCTACCGGAGTCCATGAAGATCCATCTTATATTCCATGTGTCACTATTCAAGCCATACAAGATAGTGGATATACAAGGAAGAAGACAAATGCCACCGCCTCTTATAGAAGTAGACAACGATGAAGAATTCGAGGTTGAAGAGATTTTAGATTCAAGGCGGCGCCAAAATTGACTGGAATATCTTGTGCATTAGCACGGATATGATATTAGTGAATGCACATAGGAGCCATCAAAGAATCTAACAAATGTATCAATAAAAGTCAATACATTTCACCGACGACATTTATCAAAACCAAGATAAATAATCAAAAAAATCTTTATTATAAAACAAAGTAGGTTCTATAGAGATTTCATCCTACCTTGTATCATTTTTTGTTATTAGATTTGTTCATGCTAAAGAGATAGAGGATCAACAACCAGCGAATTCAACTCAAGAGCCATCATTTGCTGATTTATTGGACAAGACATTACGACTATCACAACCTTTAAGACGACGGAATAGAGATGAAGATCCTCAAGAATAACATGTCCTTCTTCAAATTGATGGCGAAATATAATGTGTTTGGTATCATGACCTTGGAAGAGATTCCCGATGTTTGGTGATACTTTTAAAGGTAGGAACTATTCCTGATGGTGTTCCTGATATTTTCTTTGAAAGAAGTTATGAAGGCCTCAACAATGATCAAATAATAGGGTGGTCCTCTCGCCCTGGTATGGGACATTATCAATGGCTTAAAGAACCTATCAACTACCTTTGAAGGGAACAAAGATCAGAGTATGTCGCAAGCACAATTCGACATATCCTGGACTTCCTCAACATATAATCACCGCTCCTCGTGGAACTCGTCCCTAGAAGGGGAGATAATGTCACGGATATAAGATTTACTCCAATAAATTATCTAAGTAATATAGACCAATATAAATAGATAAAATAAGTTGATTTGATAACATCTGATAGAAGAGCTTCCTAGAAGCTTCATAGACACGGAATCACCTTTATACATGTCTATAGGTGATTGGTAGGTAAAAAAATTGGTCAACAAGCTAGCCACATGGCGCACATACTGGTAGCTTGTGAAACAAGCTAGCCATGTGTCACACATGGTAGCTTACGGAACAAGCCAATTACGTGGCGCACATGTGGGAAACTTGTCGTATAAGTTTGAGACGTGTCTTGCAAATTAGACACATATATGAGGTCCTATAGAATACTGCCATGTAGCTCTTAGTTGCATAATATTTATAGAGGCAAGAGTGAAGCCCTCTTCACTCTTGTTAACTCCTTTCTTGATCCTAGTCTAGTTTCAAGAGTCTTCATGTTTCTAGTCTTTGGCAATAGCCATTCTAGTTTTCTTTTGTATATACATACTTTTTTATTCTTATTTTGTGACTTTACTTGGATACAATTTTCATTAGATTATACATCTTTTTCTAGTTCATATCCTTGACACATCAATAGCTATATTTTGCATTGTTTATTTTTTCCAAAATTTTACATAAATATTGAAAATTAAATTAATTAGTAGCTCAAAAAAAAGCCACTCCAATCTAACTAGCAAATTGCTCAATATCACAAAAATCCTCATGGACCTTCAAAATCCAATTTCTGAGATCCTAATCTACTTAAATTCTATTAACCTTTGATTTAACTATTTAATTAAGCTATAATTCACAACACACATTAATACAACTATGTTCACAAATCTACAAATTTTTACCTATAGATCAACTACAAAATTTATAAGCTTCTATAAATTGTGAATCTATTTTATTTCTTAATTATCAAAGTCATTCAAATAGAATTTTGACTTTGTAAAGCTTTTACAATGTCATTACAAACTCAAAAACCTTAAAACCAATACTTAAAAAAATCCTATCAAGTCTGCTATCCAACCTTACTCTCCAATCAACAAAAAATCCCATCTTTGTCATAGGCACATGGTTTTGTGTTTAGAACCTAGTATCAATCCTAGTTCACAACTAGCCTTCTCTGGGTATCAATCTAAGGTTTTTTTAAATAATTTTTATTGGAAACTATCCTTTTCTTTGATTTAAAGATGCCTATAGTATTATTTTTGCTAATCTACCTTGTTTTATTTTATTTATGGCCCTACAAGATAAATAGAAGCCCTTTTAACAAAAAGGTAGCATTAACATTAAATATTTTTATTATCTTCTTATTTTTACTTATATTTTTTAAAATAATTTTTTTATTAAGTCTTCAATTTAACTTCTCTATAATATTTGTCTTTGTTTGCTCTTTTACCTTATAGCCATATTATAACACAACACCGGATATCAATCTAAGGTTTTTTAAAGTAAGTTTTGCTAGAACTATCCTTTGCTTTGATCTAAAGATGCCTATAGTATTATTTTTGCTAATATATCTTATTTTGGCTTATTTATGGTCCTATCAAAAAATATAATCTATTTTTATAAAAGAGCAACATAAATACTTAAGATTTTTATAAACTTCCTATCTTTTATCAATATTTTTTAAAATAATTTTATTACTAAGTCTTCAATTAAGCTCTTCTATAATATATGTCTTCTTTTGTTCTTTCATCCTATAGTTGTGTTACAATGATTATTAATTAAATATAATTATTTAAAAAAATATTATAATATATATATATATATATATATATATATATTAAATTTTATATTTTAACTATCATTATGACATATATTCCAAAAGTGACTAATCATAATATTATAACTTTATAGATTATAATATCATATTATGATATTTATTTTTATAATAAAGTATTTAATTTGTTAATAAGAGAGGCTTGGTATTTACTCATATTTTGGCTTATATAGCAGTATCTATGTTTTTATTTCATTCAAAAAATTTAGATGGTTTTATGATTTTTTTTACTTATGAAGATAGAATTTCTACTATGTTTTTTAAAAATCTTTGTAAATTTTAGAAGCTAAGAAGTAACAAACCATCTAAATTATAACATTTTTGCTACACATACTATTTTAGATTGCAAAAAGAGTTATAATAAAGTTACCTAATAACAAATATTTTTTTAAAAAATACCTTATACATGTAATGAAACCTATATTGAAGTAGTATTGATGTTTATAAGAATTGTAATAAATTATGTATTAATGATAAATAATTAAATACATAAAACTTAATTTTTCTATTTTCAATGATTTAGTATTGCAAAAAAAGTAGTTAAAAGAGAAAAAAAAAATTTAAAGGTTTTTTACACTTCATCCTATGATATACTTATAAGTTAAAAGTTGTTATTTATAAGCAAAATGAAAATAGTTGAAAAAAAAACATTCAAATATCATATAAAATAGAATTTGCAATATAATATTAGAGAGGCGGTGCAAATTAACATTAAAACATTACCACCAACTAATAGTTTTTTAGTAAATTACCTACCAAATAGTTAACACGATATTGCCGCATTCTCCACACACTCCTAGTTTGCATCGATCGCGAGCCAGCGACCGTTGCAGGGATGTCGGATTGGGAGCTGAGTCAGTGTTTTGAAACTCGTCAGATCTGTGGACTGTGTTTTATTTCGACGCTCTCCACCAGCAGTCGAAATAAAACACAGCTGTGAGGGTAGGCTAGTGGTTTGATGCGAATCAGTGTCCAAGTACTGGATGACGAATCGAGAAGTCTCTCGCAGAAGAGGATCTGGAATGCGGCTGGATCGTGCGAACCCACATACCGTGCTCCAGACAGCAGCCGTCAAAACAGAACCCCAGCAAGACACAGCACCCCAAAGTTCGGTCTGTGACAATGAATGTTCTTTTTGTGTCCTGCGTTTTTCAGGGGTGCATTCTTTTTCAGTTATCTTTCTACTAAGCATGTATCAAGTTCTAGAATTAATTCTATTATATTTGCAAATTTTTTTTTAAGGTTCTTCAATTAATTTTAACTTCATGCTAATGTATATTTTTGATATTGATAATCTAAAAAATATAATTATCGAAACATGAAACGAGAACCGACAGTGCGTGAACAACCCAGATTGAAAAGAAAACCAAAAATCATAGAAGTTCGTGACGTGGTGGGGACAGGAAAATCCCGAAATAGCAATCTCTCTCTTTAAGAGTAGGGTGCTGGATATGGCTGGAGATCGAAACATTAAGCAGGAATTTCGGGGGCTCTGCTGTAAAAATATCTCTGTGCCTTGATTCCAGCGCCCCAATTTGTTGGATTCTCCAAGTTTTGGAAGGTCTGCACTGCGAGAACAGCACTTCAGAATAATTGAAGTGGAGGCCGGCTTCTCATGGTACAGCTCGTTGTCTAGATTAATAATTGTATCGTTGCATTTCCAGCATCTGATCATGGGCAAGGATGGGTCTCTATAAGCTTGACCTTAATATGGAATCCACTCGAAACAGGCCATGTGACAGTACAAATGTACAAATGGAACAGTGCCCAGAAACACAGAAATTCCGCGTACAGGAAAGGAAACCATTGAGATAGTCAGCACCCCGGAAGTCGGAGAGGTTCCTGTATATGAATGCCAAGAAGCGGACCCCAACTTATTCAGAGTTCTTCATTAGTAATTGCGTCGAATGATGGCACAGGCACTGGTCTCTCCTACATGCCCCCGAGTAGTGGATAAAGTTGCAGCAGTGACAGCGACACTGGGGGCGAATTGGAAGCAATTAGGATATGTTGCGCTTCCAGTGGCACTAGTCATTATCCTCGCCACCAAACTGGTCTGGGATGCTCAGATTCAAGCTCAGAGACGGAAGACGCTTCCCCCGGGGCCGAGGCCATGGCCCATCATCGGAAATCTTACTGCTCTTGTGGATGACAAGCCGCATCGTGTCCTCCAGGAGCTGGCCTTCAAATTCGGAGGTCTTATGTACCTTCAGCTCGGTATGTCCAGTTCAATTGTTTAATGAAGCATACTTTAGGTTTCTGGAATTATTTCCGAGCGTCGTAAATGACAGCAACTGTCTCCCGTTGCAGGATCAGTGCCGTGTATTGTCGTTTCCACTGCCGAAGCTGTTAGGGAGGTGTTCCGTTTCAATGATGAACGCATATTGTCGCGGCCGAAGATGTTAAGCTTCGGAATCATCTCAGACAATTACAGATCAATCAGTTTCGGTCCTCCTGGGAAGCTATGGCAAAGTATGCGTAGATTTTGCAGCACGGAGCTGTTTACCAATACGCGTGTGGCTTCGTATCAAGGTCGTAGGGAAGAGGAGATGAAGCACATGCTGATGATCCTTGTGGAGGAATCAGAGAAGGGCAAAGCTGTTGATTTACGTAGCTGGTTGCATGATCTATCTTCCAACATGACGACTCGAATGCTTGTCAACAAAAGGTAATGTTCCTGGCTATCCCAGATGCTGTCTTTCACTCCTGACGATCGTCTTGGTTCTAGAATATAAATCATTGCCCTAATATGGCCAGTGTCGCACCAGTTCAAATCAAGGTTCAATGGTAAGTATTGCTCATTGCATAGAAATCGACGACCGAAAGCGTTTAGGCAGATCACCTTTGGTTATCTTGGGCGTCGAAAAGCGGAACTTGTGAGGCTGCTTTATGATGCGCTTTCGCTGCGACCCAGGCTTGACAGAGAGTAGACAGAATCCTAGATGTATGTGTTGCGATCCTTTCTTTTACATGAAGATTAACCCATGATGGCCCCGACATAGGTTCTTTGCAAACCGTGGAGCAAACGATGATCAGCAAGAGATTTTAAAGAGCGACCTTGAGCACGTGCTACAAGGATTTAACGTAAACATAATGCGCAATGTCTTGAGTGACTACTTGCCTTCCTTACGATATTTCGCGGAAGAACTTCATGGTGCTCGCGCTGCGGTAGAGGCTTTTCGAGATGAAGCAGCAGTAGTTGGAGGGAAGATTATTGAGCTTGAGAAGCACAGACAACGAGCTCAAAATCCGAATAAGGATGAGAATTATATTCCGGACTTTGTAGATGTCTTGATAGGAGCGCCTCTGGACGATGGTAAGGGCTTGTCTGATACGCTGCTCACCGTGCAAGTCTTGGTAAGGAGGAATTTTGAACCCCATGTCGTCATCTATTGCTGCATCATACTTGTTATTTCTCAGTTCGTTCTCTCTAGTCTTTAGAAATTGGCTTGCGACCAGAAAGCTCTGAATTATGCGAAATCGGTGCCTTACAGGAATTTTTCTTCGCTGGAACACACACGAGCTCCTCAACAGTAGAGTGGGCCATGGCGGAGCTGATCACACACCCAGATCTAATGAAGCGTGCACAGGCGGAGGTCGACGGTGAAGTACCCCCTGATCGCCTCGTCCGCGACTCAGACATTCCCAATCTCCCCTACCTCCAGGCGATAGTGAAAGAGACGTTCCGCATGCACCCCGTGCTATCGTTGGGCGGTCCACGCGAAACAACCGAACCCATCAAAGTCATGGGATACAAAATCCCGGCGCAGACAAGGCTCTTCGTGAACATCTTCGCCGTCCGCCGCGACCCCGCCGTGTACACGAACCCCGAAACCTTCGATCCGGAGAGGTTTCTCACGCAACACCTCCATACGAATCACTGTTCAGGGTTCGACTCCCACGAGCTGATTCCGTTCGGAGTCGGGCGGCGGATGTGTCCAGGATTCCATCTAGGCAACACACTGGTGCACGTGATGCTAGCCAATCTACTCCACCGATTTTACTGGTCTCTCCCCGAGGGCGAAACCATCGCCACCGTGCAAGCCTCTGTCATGTCGGAGAAGCTCTACGGCCTCTTGTACCACCCTAACGAAAACCTCCACTTGGTCCCCAAGCTCAAGAATGGACTTCCCGCATCGTGAGGCTTGCTTTCGCACCCTCGATCGACATCGTCGCACCCACAAAGCTTCGGGTGCGGTAGTAAGACAGATCTTTGTCCACGATCTCTGTGAACGGCATCGCGATGAAGCTGCCGTGCACCGACACTCCACTACCATCTCTACGTCGCTGCTCCGGCGGATTTCTTCACTTTGTTGCGGATCCGGCGAGAAATGTTATGAAACCGTGAAGTTCACGATCGAAATTTTGACTAGATTTGACAAGTTGTCAGATGTAAACACAAGTTGACAAGTTGTGTGCATTGTATAATGATGATTAAAATCTATGAACAATTATGATATGTCGTATTAATATAAGTATACATTTCATTATGATGCAATTGATATCATATATATTGAGTGATGACTGTTGCTACATGCCAGCAAAGATTCTCCAGATTTCAATGTAGTTTTAATTGTGTCAGATTTTAATTCCTCTGTTTTTTAATATAAGTAATCAAGTGTATAGTTAAGTGACATAGGAATTAGATGAGTAGTTAAATAACAATGTTATTAGTGCCTGTATGCAAATCAAGTAAAATGAACCATGTTAGAATATGGCCCTTGCAATTGACAATTATATGCAAATGTTTAGTTTTAAATATGTTTAAAATATTTTTATGATTATAATGTTTATGAAATCATTAGATTTTACTTTCAATTAGTATCTCTTAATTTAACTTAAGTAAGATTAATAATAAGTTTTTAAAAAGATGTATTCAACGTTTTATTGGTTTTAGGCTCCAAAAATGTTAATCCAAGTATTGTAATAATTGAAAACATTATTAAACATAAGATGTGTTTCTTTTTAAAACACTGTATTTTAATATTATGTGAGTGGTTGTTTTATTTTAAAAAGAGAGTTAGAAGTGCTTTCTTTCAACAAAAAAACTTACAGCATGAACTGTTTTCCATTTAATTTCATATATAGTTATAAATTAAAATATATTTTTATTGTTGTCAATAGTTAGCCAACATTTTTATTTTTTAAGTTTTTATTTCTAAATTTAATCTGATAAAAAGCATATTTAAAAAAACTACCAAATTCTTTCTAAAATTGGTCTTAAAAAGCCTTTTAGAAGAATTTACATGGATTTCTTCCAAATAATAAGTATTAAATATTTGCCTCAATGCAACAATAGTGATCCTTGATGGTATTAGTTATTTTTATAATCTTTCTATAAAAAATCTTTATAGAAAATTCCAAAGTTTTGAATATATTAATAAAAATATTATTTTGAATCTAATTCCAATTTATGAAATAAATTAAACAATCTTTAAATTCTAAAAATCTTTAAATAAAGCTTACTTCATAATACTTTAAAGTACTTTAAGATTATATTATATTTGTAAAAAATATTTTATAATAACTTTAAATAGAATCTTTAGAGCCCCTTTACACAAAATATTCTCTCTAATAAATCAATTATATAAATTTAGGAAATTGCTAGGTGGACACCCTCTTTTATTGTGTGGACATTCCTCCATCCCATATACCCTTGCATATACATACTAAAACTCTTATTTATACTAAATTTTTTTAGTATATATTTATATTAAAATATTTTTAAAATAAAATTAATAAGATTTACTAAATTTATATCTTCAATTTATTTTTTGTTCTATCTATGTAATATTAAGAGTTAGAATATAATTTTTTAAATATCAAAATCTTCATGAATTTTTTTGTAACATTTACTAAATATTAATATTTTATATAGATTAATATAAAATTTATATTTTTATCTTATTTTTGTAATTAAATATTACATAATTTTTAAATTTTATATTAATATGATTTAAAAAATTAGATTCTATCCAGCTTAATGTCACTAGGTAAAAATATATATTTTTGAAATCTAATGGTGATTGATAGTAATATTACACTAATACTAATTATCTACAATCATATAAATAAATTCAAAAAAATTTAGCAGAAAATAATTAATATATGTATATTTATAAATAAATAAATAAAATAAAAAATATTTCTAAAATAATAAGTTGTAAGATTTATTACTATTAGATACAATAAAACTAATGAATCTTTAACCAAGACTAAAATATAAGAGGTATTGAAAAGATTAATAATAGCCTAAATCTTGCTTCAATATATACTAAAAAATAAGGAAGTTATGTATAAGTCTTCTAAAAACCAGAAGACTTGTGAGAGAGGTGTGTGAATTGTGGTATAATTTTGTATTATCTTCTTAAAACTAAGATGTTTCTAGAAGAAGTTTTTGTAGTTATATAATATATCTAATGACTCTTTTGTATTCAAAATATCTATAAAAAGCTTTATTGATATTTATTGAAGAATATATAATCTATTAGATATACTTCTATTTACTTTCTATTTACTTCTATTTTTATATATTTACTATAAGTAGTATTAAAATCTAAGGCATTATCTCTTCTCTTCTCAAGCCAAATCTTATAAGGATTTGAAAATTTTCAAGTTTTTTAAAAATTGATGAATTTAAAAATTTATTTAATGGTATTTTTAATAAACTATAATTTACATCTATTACAAAAATAATTATAAAATATTTTAAAAAATAAATAATCTCAAATATTTAAGCAAACAAACTTTTTAAATATGCAATTGTTATTGAGAATTTTATAACTAACTTCAAATAAAATATTTAGAACTTTATCAAGTATAATAATTACTTTCAGTAATATTACAAATTACCAAGAATATATTTTTAGATTATAGTATTAGATTCATTATATTATATTATCTACTTATAAAATAATTATGTAATTTTTAAAAATCTTCACCTTAATTTAAATGTTATATTATTGAAAGTTGTAACAAAATAATTAGCTCATCTAACAATTTGAAAATTGAGAATTTGTGAAATATATCTATTGTAGTTTGATTTTGTATTTATTTAATACAAAAAAAATTAAAAAAATTAAAAAAAAAAAAAAAAAAAAAAAAAAAAAAACTAAATTGGTTTTTTTTGGCTTTATATCATCTTCTTAATATTATTTAGCTTTGGCCCTTGATTAAGATAGATGTTAAAAAAAAATGAAACAAAATTCTATTATATTTGATAAAAAATGATAAGATTTTTATTAAAAATATAAATTTATACATACTTTTTAAAGATAATTTATACATGTACAACTAAGAATATAAATAAATAAATAATACTTATAAAATATAAAAGGATTTAAATAGATATTATATAGTTTATAAAAATATTAAATATTAAATTAATACTAATGATTAAAAAAAATATTAGTAAGATTGAAGATTGCCTTGGTCTTACTTTTGTATATAAAAGCTAATGATAAGGTCATGTAGAAGTTTGATAATTACAAGAATTTTGGCACAAGTATTTAAGTTTTAAGCTATTTTTATGGTGGATTTCTAAGTCTAACAAGCTTATAAGAGAAGTTTCTACAGCCACATGGAAAGTCTAAGGATACTCACAAATTTAATTTCAATCTAACAAGCTTTCACATGTTCTTGAACAAAATATTATTTACAAACTTCATACTTATTTAGTTCTAATTCCTTCTATATTCTTTGATTTAATTTTATTTACTTAATATATATTACTACTATAATTTTTATTTGTACTTATTAAGTAATATCTACATTAATATACAAGTTTTTTCAATTTATTTTAGTATTTTCTCAAATCAAAGACTTGTCTTATATAAAATTCTTAATTATTAAGTATATTATTATAAAGACGAATTAATTTATTTTTTATGATATTATGACTATTTCATTAGATTTTAAAAAAGAAACATAAAATATAATAATTTATATAATTATAACTAGTATACAGCTAAATTGAATTATTTATTTAAAATTAAATTTTAAATAAATAATTCAATTTAGCTGTATACTAGTTATAATTATATAAATTATTATATTTTAAATGATTAATTTTAAATAAATAATTAAACTTCATTAGTTATTTTAAACTTCATTAGTTTAAAATATCATTGTTAATA
The DNA here is from genome assembly GCA_036785485.1 of Physcomitrellopsis africana. Classification (NCBI taxonomy): domain Eukaryota; kingdom Viridiplantae; phylum Streptophyta; class Bryopsida; order Funariales; family Funariaceae; genus Physcomitrellopsis; species Physcomitrellopsis africana. The sequence continues at coordinate 358,870 of JAWRVF010000262.1, forward strand.
ATATTATTTAATATTATTTAATATTAAATTTAATATTATTTCATTATAATTGTGCATTCCATTATAAAATTATTTTAAATTATTATATTTTAAATTTAATTTTAAATAAATAATTAAACTTCATTAGTAGCACAAATCTTTTCTAATTTTTAAAATAATTGATTGTACACTACAGATATTTTTTACAATGTATTTTATAAATTAAAATTTCTAATTGATTTAATAATAAGAATTATATATATATATATATATATATATATATATATATATATATATTTCTCATAAAATTTAAAGAATATCTATCAAAACTTTGATTCAAATTAGATCTTTATTCAAATTCAATACTAACTAGGAATCTATGATGCTATAATAATACTAACTAGGAATCTATGACAAAGTATATAATCAATGAAACTTATTCTTTGCTAATTTTTTTTAAAAAAAATATTACATAATTTCTTTAAAAAATATTTTAGTGTTAAAGCTTTCAAAACAATTTTAAAAATTTAAGGTTTTTAAAAATCTACATCTTTTATATCTTTAAAAAAAAATTGAATTTTAAAAATTAAGAATTATATGTGTATATATATATATATATATATATATATATAAAATCATAATCATATTTTTATTATAGAAAAAATAAAAACAATATATATTTAGAAATTTTTTAGATTAATAAATATTTTAATACTATAGATAAATTTATCTAAAAATATAAATAATCCTTTTATTTTTTAAAAAAATAATAAAAAAATATAAATCAGAATAAATCTAATATAAGTTAATTTAAATAATAAAAATTAAATTATCAAAAATATGATTGTAATTAAATATATATTATTAATAATATATAGATTCTATAAATATAAAATAATTTCATATTTTTATTCTTAATTATTATAAGAAATATTTATATGTATATATATATATATATATATATATATATTATAATTTTAAAATTTTATATTTAAAAATTATTTATAAATACCATTATAAAAATATTATATATAAATGATTTTCAAAGGATTATTTTGATATGATTTTGATGTGTATTAGTAATTTTTTGATTCAAAATTCTTTGTAATAACTTCTTTAAATAAAATAATTCTGAATAAAGATATATTATTATTTTATTATAACAATTAGAATATTTTAAAGATAATACTTTTAAAGAAATGCTAGGTGGACATCTTTCTTTTATTGCATAGATACCTCTCCTATGCCACACCAATAATATACCATTGCTACAAGTTTTTCAACAAATTGGACACTATTGAGGCTCAAAGATATAAAAACAATAATAAAAAAGAACAACTATCCACAACACATGAACATGAGTGACACAAAAGCTAATCAAGTCAAACAAAACAAATAGTAAAAAGGAGATGTCCACCTAATGGTACATGGACACCTCCCTTTATTTATTTGCTTTGTTTAGCTTTTATGTTACTCACATTTATGTATTGTGGGTAGTTGTTGTTTTTTGTTATTGTTTTTATATCTTTCAGCCTCATTAGTGTCTAGCTTGTTGAAAAACATGTAGTAGTAGTATATTATTAGTATGGCATGGAAGAATGTCTACACAATAATAAGAGAGTGTCTATTTAGTGGTTCCCTACTTTTATTGGTTATTATCTTTGTGAGAGTTTGTAAAAATTAAGTAACAACCAAAATATTATTGTCCTACATATTGAATATAAATATCATTCATATTAAAAATTTTAAAAGTAGAGATTAAAAAAAATCTTTATTTATCCCTAATATTTATTTTTCTAAAATTAATAGTAATGCTATTATAGTACAATAAGAAGTATAAATTTAATATTTTATAAAAACTATATATATATATATATATATATATATATATATTTAAAATTAAATATGACATAATTATGAATGAATAAGTTTAATTATAATAAATCATATAATATAAATTACTTCAAATCTTTAAAAATAAATTAGATATAATAAATCTTATATAAGAATAAATTAAAAATATTAGTTTGGCAATGTTGGTATAATTTTGTGTGTGTATATATATATATATATATAGCAAATAAAAAAAATACTTCTCTAAGAATTTTTTTAATTAGGAACAAGCATTATATTTAAGGGTCTAAAAATAAGTATTATTACTATCTTAAATCTTAGATGTATGTACAAATAATATAGCATTATAGAACAGCATAATAGGAAAATAAATTTTAAAATGATTTTATAACAAATTGATATAGAGCAATAAACAAATAGTGAACACAAATACCATTGTTGCCACATAATAATTTACACAAGGGATCAATAATCAACCATTTGACACGTGGTTGCCAACAATGCACAAGATGGAGATAATTGATGCTCATCATCAACGAAGTCAGCAGCCACGTGGGGTGCAGAGTAAGATTCGTGAGCCTCTCGTCATCAGGAAAGCCTGGAGCAGTCCCAGCGGCAGCAGAAGCAGCAGCAAAGCCAGGCAAATAGGCAGCAGAGGCAGAGAGCACGGATGCCACGGACAGCCCATGGCGTCCGTCTCTCAGCCTGCACTACGCAGACACAGAAACTAGCAACAGCAGTAACCAAGGTAAATGAGATTGGCACGACCTTGCTGGACCTGACACCACACAAGTATTCCAAAAAACAAAGCCGCAGCCGCATCAGCCCCAAAGTGAGAAAGTCTGTGAGAAGCTGGTGCTGAGGATCCTGCATCCGTGATGAGTGATGCAATCACCCCGTGGGTACTGCAAGCCTGGGCCCACAGTGCGCTTCCACGCTGTGCTAGTTCGGTGGAGGAACATTGTCGAGCTGGTGGGGAGAACAGTAAATTAACCCCGGATCTGTAGGTCCATGCCAGGAGGAGATTTTAGTGGAGGTCTGGGCATCGTCTCAGCAAAATCATCCGCTCCACTCCCAAAATTACAAAACCATGCTTCCCTCCCAGCTGAAATAGTCAATATGGACAAAAGGCTTCTGCTCTTCAATCTGGGACCTGGACGCCTCTCTTTAACAGATAGCATTTTTGGTGTTTGTGCTCAACTCATCCCTAACTTGTTGTTTCGTTTGTTGTTGCCGCTGTGACTTGATTTCCTTTATGGGGCTGATCCGTGTCTAGATTGTGTATTGATCTAGTCTTGAGCGTGGTCTATATCTCTGCTTCAGCAAGTTGAGAGCTTGAACAGAGTGTATCTCTGCGCAGACTGCCAACCCAGTGACCTGATTTTACAGAGTTTTTCAGTCTTCTGCTGCGGTGAAGAGCCTGTCGTGTGCGGGGTTCGTGTGAAGAGCCTGAGTTATTTTGCTGAGATGCAGATGAGTCTTGCTCCAGTTTCTGATCCAATGCATTTCGTGTTGAGTTCCATTCCCTTTTCATACCTCAGAAACGGTTAGGTCATGGAAAATCAGTCTTTCGGGATCTCACAACCTCTCCTCTCCCTCTCTTGTCATTTGCAATTTCTAGGTGGCGGGCAGTTGCCTTGGTAGTTGTCTTGAGCAGCTGGCAGCGGTGAGAGTTCATGAGGACTAATCATTCCCACAAGGGATCAATGATCAACCATTATTATTCCTCAAAGCTGCCTGTACTGTAAATCTGAGCTTGTTTGGTTGGAAACCGGCAACTAGACAACGAAAGCTAACCATACGCAGTGTGACTGAGATACTTCTACGGAGCTCTAATCAACATTATGAAACCTCCTAAACCTCGTTGCCACAACTCTGAGTATTAGAAAATCATATCTACAGAAATTGGTAGCATTATAGACAGCGACAAGCCAAAGCTGTGCATATTTTAAATTATTTCTGTTTTTATTTTCATTTTGACACATGGCTGTACAGTAGTTGCAGAAATAGTAGACTCATGCATGCGATATTTATCACTTGCTAGAAAACCAAGATGTGGGCATGGTCTTCAGATATGTGGCTTGATGAGCAGCATTTAAGTTACATGGCTTTGTCTTTATCCACATGGGCATTTGCATAAGAGTTAAGGCTGATCGCATGGTAATTGTCTCTCTTTCATTGCCAGCTCCGATTTCTGGGAGTTGGGGGGTAGTACTGTCAGCAGAAAAATTTAAATCAATACCCTTACCACCCTCCAACCTTTTCAAGCGTATTTTATTTATTTATTTATTTTTTTCTTTCCTTCTTTTGGCTTGATGCATTTATTTTGCATAGCTAGCCACAGATTGGTACAACGAGCCAGAGCAAGTCAGACTTTGAATGTTTGGATCTATCTTTAAAGTCTTCATATCAATCTGAGAGCAAGATCTGAACGAATTCTTGAGCTCAGGTTCAAGGACATCACAGCAAGGACCAGATTCTATCAATCTCCCAGCGCTAGTAAAATTTCCAGATGTCTATGTCGCTTTCTAACATCTTTCTCATTGGATGCTTGGGGAACGACTCTAGGAAACAATAAACATTGCAAAAATTAAATTAAAAACTCTCAATGATCTTGTCCGTATGGCGCAAGTACAGTAGCGAGTTAAGGGACATGATTATGCAGAACCTGATTGATATAAAAATGTGTATAGTGTAAGCCTGAATAGTAGCTGCTCTGCGTGGTCAGTTCCGAAGCCAGCCACAGGGTGCATAGACCAGCCTACTTCTAGACCTTGCGAGGCATTTGACTTCTTCATTGAAGGCTGATGGAGTTGGAGTTAAATGCCCACCCCCTGCAGATGAAAAATCTGCTACAAGGAGGTACGTATCGCATTGATCTCACCAGGTGATCTAGTCGCTAAGCAACAAGCAACCACGATCAATGATAGACTTGTACTGTACATTATAGCTCTATATTGTAGGTACGTAAGAGTATTGTATTCGCTGAAGCAAAGTTTGCTAGCAACTCGCTGGTGTAAACTTTCAACAGGATGGTGAATCAGTAGCAAGTCAGGTGCATTTTCGACTCGACTGGGAGACTCACCCATTGGTTCCAAAGTGCCGGGAGTTTCCGTGGTCCATGTGGCTCCACAGCGAGAAAATTTTGGCTCTAAACTGGTCTTACATGCCCGTCTGGGTCTAAAATCGCTGACTTTCTCGAACATCTATAAGCTGTGGAATCTAAGAAGGCTGATTCAGCAGTAGACGAGACGATGAGTTAAGGTCAAACCACCGGATGACCATCTTCATGGGAAAATCCAGCAGAACCGTACAGAATTACTTATTTTAGTTTGGGCCGACCCGTGGTACTATTCCCTCTGGCTATCAAAGCGTCTCATCTGTTTGATGATGATCAAGGCAACCCTATTTCATGCTCTGATCCATATAAACCTGCACATCCCGGCCTTTTTACTTCCACTCTCCACCATCGGTGGCCTTGCTGGCTGCTGCATGACCGGCAACTCCTCCTGCAACCCCTGTGAAATTGGGGTATTCAGTACCGTAAGCTTTCTCCACCATTGTGCTGCGTGTATTGTATAATTTCTGATCCGCTTCACCTATTTGCTGTTGGCTGTGGGGTTGTGATCAGCTACAGAACTGTGCGGTGTTGGCTCAAAGTCTGTTTGAAAGTCTACTGAAGAGACTCTGCATGTTACAAGTGAGAAAGCTCCTAGATTAATTAGATATCTTCTCCAGATTGGACTGGTCGCAATCTAAAACACCAGAGTCCACGCTGGTCAACTGATCAGGTTGGTATATATGATGTTTACAGTTGTTTGAAGTTGTTTGAAGTTGTTTGCCTCAATCACCTGAATGCTCAGTGAGTTCCGGACTTCAAGGCTCTTGATGTAGCCGACTTTTGTTTCAAGGGATATATTCTTGTGGCCTGTGCACAAGTTGTACAGTGGCGAAAAAAATGGGTGATGAAATAGATTGAAAGGTCTCTTCCATGAAAGTCATCCTTCTCGTTGATCCCATTTTCAGCGTTGCCTCCTCTCCAACTTAGTTAAGAAACACGGCACTTTGGCTACGTTTCTAAGGACCACAAATTTTTTGTTCCATTTCATACCCTATTAGCCCGCTGTTATACCTTACATGTCTGCCTAGATGTAAGAGATTGACATCAACTAACGGCTTCGTTGTATATAATTTGAACATAGCATGTTGCTGTTGGAATGTGATAAGTCACAAACCAGCCAAGAACTCAAGCAGCCTGGCTCTACGTCTTCTGATTCCATCGAGGGTGGCAACCGCGGGAGGGACTGAACAGCAAGATTATTGCAGTAACATCGCCACCATTGAACTGAAACAGCGAGATACGCCGTGGACAAAGAGTGAGATACGATTCGGCAGGGACGTTGGGAATGTCCAGCACAACCTGCCAACATTCCAGGTTATGTTGACGGGTCGTGATGGGCACTCTCAGCGTCCCATGCCCAAACTGCACATCACGCTTCGTGGAACAACACACTGCAGCAGCAGCCTCTCGACTCCGGAATCTAGCAGATAATGCACTCGGCACGGCAGGGTTGCTTCCAGCCCCACCTCTAACTTAGCGATCTGAAAAGGGTGAGCTCCGCGACGCAGTTTTAACAGCACCGACGACAGAAACCAAGTACACAAGAAGGGAAGTTTATCAGGATTGCAGTGTAATGGTGAAGGTGTTCTGCACATAGACAACGTCTTTGTTCATGGATTTTTGTTTCTGGGTTATATCTTGTGAGTGCTTTAGCTCCTTGTGATTCCTAGTTTGAAAGGGAAGATGAAATAAGATGAGGATAAGTCGTGTTTAGACTTGTCTCAACATGTGCAACATAGTTGGCTGCACTATGAAGGTCTGATTCTACTGCTGCAATCCTGATACTGGTTCGGTTCCAGTGAGTTGTCTTGCTTTAAGTTGGAGTTATAAGCATATTATTAGTTTTCTATTTGTTCCACATGCATGTGTGTGTGTGTGAATTTGAGAAAATGAATTGTGTGTATTTTTGTTTCAGTTGAACTTTGCTTCAATTTCTTTGTGACCAGGAACTTTAATCCTGTCTCTGTTGCTAGAAAACTTCTACGACGTGCCAGGTTGATCTAGAGAGCTAGATCCACATTTTTTGATACTGTGTTTATGGGATATTGACTTGAAAAAGAAACTAAAATAAAACAAATAAAACCGGGGTCAATATTGGTCAATTAGGGTGTTGTGAAAGAACGCTTGTGTTTCAACTTCATCAAACAATAATCTATTTTATGTGTGTGCAGATATATAAATATTTATTTGTTTAATTATTTATTTGTTTAATTATTTATTTGTTTGAGCATTGTGCTTTTTGAGAATTTAAATAGATTAACATTAGAACATTGTATTTTATTTTATTAAAATTGATGGAGTTAATATTATTTTTTATTCACTTGAAATATGATATTGTTGATTATCACTTAGGTTTAGATTACATTAACTTATCATTTAAATATCAAGAAAAAGAAAATACAACCTAATCTTTAATTGGATTTCAATTCTTTAAATAAAAGACTATAGTTTTTAAATATAAATTTTATATTGTGCACATCTCTAAAAATAATTTTGTCACCAAGGCTCAACTGACATACAAGCATTTGATTTCTAAACAACATGATAATTTTGATTTGGATTAATTATATATAAAAACACTAGTTGGAGACAAATCTTATAAGAAGAATTTAACAACATTATTGGCCTTCAATTTTCCAATATATGTCTTTTTCTACTTTTGTGCAAAAGTATAACATTCCTACAAATAGTGATATGAAGGAAGATACCTCTATTTAGGATCCAATATACCATATTACAATAATTGTTTCCTATTATGTTCTAATAAAATTTAAAGAATTTTAAAATGGCTCGATTAAGACCTAGAGTTTTTTTAAAAAGCCATATTAGAAATTACATCATCTAAATATAAAATAATTAGGTGTCTAATAAGAGCCTCATCTATTATAGAAGAGATTTTTTGCTATAAGTTGCTAATAAATTATATTGTATTAATTGAATATCTAATAAAATCAAAGGTATTCTGTATAAGTTGGGACAATATGAGCAATATACCTATTCTATCTCTTGTTTAAAAAATAAATTTTTATAATCCTCTTAAAGCATAATTACTCTTATTTGGAATATTTTGTTATTAATTTCTATAAAAAATTCTTTAATGCACTTGTCTTCTATCTTTTTCAAGTGCATTTTGGCATTAATGCTTTGTCCCTCTAATTTTCACTCATGTAATTTTTGTAATTAAATATTTTCTTGAATAAGTTTTTTATACTTAGCTCTAATCAACTGATTCTTTTGTAGCAATAATTGTCCTTCAACTAATTGTATTTTAATATCAATTTTACTTTCAATATGTACCATTGATTTATCTTTGTAAAATTATCCATAGAATTTAATAAACCATCTCAATCTTAATTAAAAGTTTCTATTTTTATTAAGACTTGACTAAATATTCTTTATTTCTTTTTCTATCTTTGAATTATTTAATTTTTTTTTATTATTATATAATAAGAAGGCCTAGATACTTGAAGAAAAAGAAGAATTTTTTATTCTACTAGAAGGTGGTTGGATAATTTTGTGTAATCTTTGATTTGATATGATAAAATTTTATCTTTTAAAATTATGTCCTTATTTGCATGAAACCAATCTAATTTTATTAAAACATGTATACTATCATTCAAGTCATCTTATAAAAATCTAAAATTTTTATAAAAATAAATAAACAAATAAATCTTCTAAGTCAAAATGGATCTTTCAAAAATCACATGTATCATTTTTATTTCCTATAGTATTCTTTCCATAAAAAGATGATTTATCAAAATCATAGTCAATATTGTTCAAATTTTCTCAAAAAATCAAAGAATGCAATCTAAGAAGTTATCTACCATATCTATATATATATATATATATATATATATATATTTTTTTTTTTTTTTAATTTTTTTTTTTTTAGATGCATAAATTTTTACAATACATAATTTAATTCTTGGAATGCCTTCTAAGATGATCCATAATAGTTTGTTGTATAGAAGAGATCCAACTTTGAAAATTAAATGCTTAATAATTAGAGATACATATTTTTTTTTACCACCAAACTCCATCAAGGTCTCTAATATATCCAACATCAATTTTTAAGATTAAAAAAATTAATTTTGGCCATAAAAATTGTTCTAATTCTTATACCTTTTGATCACATAATTTATGTTCTCACTATCATGTTATATGAAATTTAACCTAAGAATGCACTAGATATTTAGTTGTAGAAGGATTTCAACTTATTTTGAAATTCTTATAATCCAAAAAAATGCATGAGGTATTTAAAAATATCCATCTTGGAAATCTTGATCTTCTTTAGAATCTTCAATTTAATCAATTTTTACTTGTTTTAATTTTAAATAATACCCCATACAATCATAAACTATTTAAACAAGGTCTTAAGTACGTCCCATCAATCCTAGAAAAATCCTAGATACATCTTATCAGATCCTAATCAAACTCCAAATAATTTCTAAAAAAAATCCTAAATAATATTGAATAATCCTTATCAAATTCTAATAAGACTCTAAATAAATTTTAATTGAATCTTAACAAATTTTAATTAAATTTCAAATAAATTTTAATCAAATTCTAATTAAATTCTAATAAATCCTTAAAAAAACTTTAATTAAATCATAATTAAATTTTAATAAAATCCTAATTAAATATTAATAAATTTTTAAAAAGTTCTAAATACATTTTAATCAAATCTTAACAAACCTTAATTGATCCTAAATAAATCTAATAGTTGAATAAAAATCATGTTACTTTTTAATTAACAATTGATTTTACTTCAAACTTTGCATACCTTTCAACCTTCTATGTGAATAATCAAATTAACTCATGAGTTGTTTTAGGACAAAAAAATATATTTAGAATGCCAAAATTACAATTGTGAAGTGAAGATGTGTTTAGAAGATACTAAATGAAAGAAAATAATATTAGTAGAGAAGAAATAGAGTCTTAATAAGTCTTTGAGGCAATTATCTTAATTGATTTAGTATTTTCTTTTAGTTGTAAGAATTAGTATTTTCTTTGAATTGCTCTCAGATTTTTATCAATTAGTTTTTATGTATTTGTTATTTGACTTTGAAATTTTGTCAAGTTGTACATCTTAATGTTAGCTTCCTAAAAAACTATTACATGTTTGATTTGGATCAAAATTAAATTTTTAGTGAGTTTTTTTATTAGAAAGGGATTCATTGCCTTGGCAATTTTGTATATTCTTTGTTTGAAAAGGCATTTCTTAGCGCCTATTGACTATTTTCAATTGAAATATTTTAGAATAGAAACACTTAAAAAATAAACTTAGAATGGTATAATTTTCATCAAAATTGCATCAATATTCAATTTGTGGCAATTTTTGGAATAGAAAGAGGTTGTTGCCTTAAGCAAAATACAATTGAATTTTATACATTGAGGTCGATTGTCACTTCCAAAATATAAGAGGTGGAGCTCAACTGCAATGTTTCATCACTTTTTTCCTTGTAATTTTCTAATTGAAGGCCCTTTTCTAATGATTGAGGGATTTGATCACCCTCTCCATCCCTTGTATCCTATTTTTTTACAAGAGATAAAAAATTATTTATTTGAATAAGCAATCTTTTATTTTATCCTTATAAATTTTCTTATGGGTAGCCTTTTCTTAGTAGTAAAAGAATTTAATCACCCTCTCTATCTGCCATATCCCTTTTCTTCATAGATGTGGATAAAAAAAGGTTTTCTAATAATAAATTAGATAAATTATTTCACTAATAAAACAAGAAGAAAAAGAATAAGAAAAGAACACTTATTTAAAATGCTATATTTTTAAATAAGCATTCAATTAAGCAATTTGGTTGAATTTTAATTTCATTAAATTAATACACATTATGGATTGAAAAGTAAGAAACATAAAATAAGAAGTGATACTAGAAAGCTAAATTTCAAATAAGTTCCTTAGCTCTTGTCAATTTATTTCAATTCTTTTAAGTTTAGTGAATATACATAAAAGCAAAGAATAAGAGTTAGGAGTTGGAAGATAGAATTTGGAAAAAAGATATTAAAGAGATAAGTCTCAAATTTCTCTTATAGACATGGGTGTAGGGAATAGATAGAACCTTTAATCTGTTAGTTTTAAATTGTGAGTCTTAGCTGGAATATTTAGATTGGATCAATTAAAGGAGCATTATATATTTATTGGCCTTGATTAATAAGTACTAGGTTGTTTGGAGATACAACAAGGTAAGTTCTTCTTCAAAGTGGTGTAAATTGATTACAAAGAACTTTTTTTGTAATGTAATCTTTGTTATTAACCATTGTAGTGGATAATTCTTTAAAAAACTTTTGTATGAAGAAATAAAAAAAAAAAAAAAAAAAAAAAAAAAAATTAGAATCCATGCTGTCATAGAACAATTTTTTTTTCATATTATTGTTGGTTATAATCACTCTTACACAGGATTGTATCATATAGTAAATAAAGTTGAAAAAAATATTGCTTAAGATAATATTCAAGCAATTATTCCCTTTTAAGCTGCTTTTATTTTTTTTCTCTTCCATGTTAGAAGGAATATTAACTGGATTGTAGGTAAATGGCCAAAATATTTTAATTTAATTTTATAAGAGGTGGTATGTTAAAATTATGAGTCTATGTGAATGTTATGTCTATAGTTGTACTAGATGCATTGTTCCATTAGATCTAGACAACCTAAACTTGATCCATCTATAGAAAATTTGAAAAAGTCTATTAAAAAATCCATTCTAAAATTTAGAAGAATTGAGATCCAATAGTTGGATAAACAAGATATACCTAGAATATTATAAGATGTATTTGTGATCAATCCATTGGAACTAAATCTAATTGAGTAGTAGGAAAAGAAAGATTAGATTCAAAATCTATTAATTCTTTTATAGAAGTATATCAAAAAAGAAAAAAATAAAGACCTAGTTCTCTTTTAATAGTTCATGAAAGAAAAGCCTCTCCAAATCCTATAGCTACAAATCCCTTGACCTAGCCAAGGGATTTGTCTAATGTAATTCCAAAAGGATTGCAAATAGCTCTTATATTTCACAATCTTTCAATCTTTAAAAGAACTAGAGATGATGATCCATCTACACATGTAAAGATGTTCATGGAGCTTTTCACAACATACTTAATTACCAACCCGGGATATTATTTAGTATGGATTTTGAGTACATTGAAGGATGGAGCCTATAAATGGTATAAAAACCATTCCTCTTAAAAATTTAAAAATTAAAACATGCTCATAAGGGCATTCTTAGAAAAATTTAGATCAAAAGTGAGACAAAGTAATGTCTTCACAATTCTTTCTTTCTTGAGACAAGAAAAAGAGGAAAAAATCATTGTATATATTAAGCAGTTTAAACTAGTAGTTATTAAATTTTTGGGAACACTTCTCACAAATGACACCTTCATCTATTTTTTTATTCAAAATTTTAATAGTAAAAGCACAATTAGAAAAATATTAAAAGATCAGTCAAAAAATCTACAAGATGCTAAATAAATAGCATAAATTATTGAAGATATTAACAAATAATAGGAAAAAATATGAAAAAAAGAAGAATTTCTAGTTTTATCTCTATCCATGCCTAAAATATTAGAAGCACCTAAAAAAATCCTTATAGATTGATTAATAATCATTTCCAATCAATGAACCACTATCCTTCATTTTTAAAGGCTAGACCACCACCTAGCCTTTCAAAACTTATATATCCAAAGGATAGAAATAAGTAGAAGGAAGAATTTAAAAATAAAGTCTGATTGTCCCAATTAAGGTTTTAAAAACTAACCAAAATAAAGACAAGAAGTACATCACCTTTGTAACAAAAGATGCTCATTTGGTAGTTATTAGATAAAAAACAAAATTATTTGTAAAAATTGTGAGAAAAACCACCTTACAAAAGTATGTAGGCAAATTGATAAGATAATTCTCTTAAATTTTTTACCAAAAAATTATCATCAATAAGCTCAAGATCATTTGAAGAGGGTAAGAAATCAAAGTTCCAACAATATTTTAAAATCTCAAAATCTATTCTATGATTTTAATGATAATCATTAAAACCAACATCCTCCTTTAGGTTTAAATACTAAGTAGGTATTCATACATCTAAATAGTGGTTATTTTCAATATGGTAATAACATAATAGTCAAGGCTCTCAAGATGTAAAGTTCATAAATTAGATCAATGGTGGAATGATTAGAGAACAAGCTTATACCTCCTGTATAATAATCCAACTTATACTTCCTAAGTCAAATTTGATTATGCACAAATTATTCTAATTTAAAGTATAGACATCACTTATCATACTAGCCTTGGCAATTATGATAAGATCTAAGTAGTCTAATTCTCTCCCTCCTATTTCATTTGATTATAAAAATAATTCAAAAGATTTTTCTCATTTTTCAAATTTAAATGAAGCTACAAGAAAAGCAATGGAAAATGTTAGAAATTACCTCAAGTCCTTGAATCTAGACTAAATAAATTATTAAGAACCTTAAAAAAAAAAATCAAACAAAAGAATTTTCTTTTAAGGAAGAGCAAAAAGGACCTAAAGTTTGCGACCTTGAATTTAATCCTTCAACTCAACTTGAAAGTAAAAATCAAGTCAAGTCATATGGTTTATGAGAGGATTTAAAGAAAATTAAGATAGATATGATAATTGCTCAATTATTAGAGGTTTTTCAATTAATAAGAAAGAACTTTAAAACAAGCTTCTTTATTAAAAGATAAAAAAGATTTAAAATAAAAATTCCAATTCATATTAGAATAATTCAAAGAAACTAAGAAATAAAGGCAATTGATTTAGAGGTGTTTGTAGTAGATAAAATCATATCCTATACTATTGTGAATGGAGGTAGTCATTTAAATATTATACGAATAAGAACTATGAAAAAATTAGAACTTAATATCATTGGCCCCTCTTTTTGTGTGATTAATATGGCTAATCAAAGCCAAGACATATCTCTGGAATTAATTAGTGGTTGTAAGATGATGATTGGAAGTAAAAAATATTCTCTCACTTTTCATATACTTCACATGCATCTTAACAAAAATTCATATCTATTACTTTTAGCTAGACCTTGGTTAAGAACAACTAATATAAAAATTGATTAGTGAGGTAAGAAGCTCCATATTATCTATAGGCCATCAAAAAAATCTAACTAAAATCCTTATTCAATCCCAAAGATTGTCTTTATCCAAAACCTCATCTCACTCTTCAGAAAATAAGATTTTGAGTCCTTAATCACAAAAAGAGTTCAAAAAGAAGGTTAAATTTGTTGATTTGGTAGCAAAACAAGGAATTCACTTAAGTATGGTTCAATCAACTCTATTAGAATATTTAGGCTTTGGATTATATGATTGAAAAGATGATGGAAAATTCATTCAATGATTAAAAGATCATCATATTTCAAATAAGAATGAGGTTATAAGTATTAACTTTATAAATGGTTTTGCTACTTGGCAAAACCATAAAAAAAAAAAATAATAATAATAATCCTAATGGATGATATTAATTATTAAGATATCTTTAGAATAAGTTTTGATGGCAATGAAGTTCATGATCTAATTGACTTAATAGAGGAAGATGACCTTATTCTATCTTTATAATTTAAATAGACTTCTAATAGTCTTACAGCTAGAAATGACGTGACTAACTATCCACAAATACCAATTGATTGGTATAGAAGATCCATAGAGTAATCTCATATGCATGACCATAATTATAAATTGATAGATGTATTTTAAAAAATAAAGATCTAAAATTAATCAAAGTCGGAGTTCAATTGATAAAAGATGAATTATTAAGTTATAAGTTATTAATTATGGAGTATAAGGATATATTTGCTTGGTCTTATAAGGACCTTAAGAACATACCTCCTAAAATAGTCTAATATTATATTTTACTTATTTTTAATTCAATTCTTAAAAGACAAAAAGAAAGAAGCATGAATCCCAATCTACAATTAATTATCAAAGTCAAACTAAAAAAAATTCTTCCAAACTAGATTTATTCAATCTATAGTGTTAGGGATGCAAGATAGCAGGTTAGTCAAGAACCAAAGAGAAGAAATCAAAACCAAAATAACTTCAAGAATAAAGAACTGGATGGACAGGAATAAGAACTAGATCAAGAATAAGAAACTGGATTAATATAAAAAACAAGGCAACACTTTGGATTGCTCCAAGACTTGTGTTGGCAAGACTGAGGTGCTCCTCAATCTTGCCTCTTATTTATACTATGATGCCTTATGTCCTATTAGACCTTCTAAGAGTATCTTAAAATATTTTAAAAGCTTGAGGAAGATTTTGGAAGACTTTAAAAAATCTACGGGAGGTCCTGAAAGATTGAGGAAGATTCTAAAAGATTTTCAAATACTAAAGAAGATTTTAGAAGATTTTAGAAGATTTTAGAAAGCTATAGAAGGTTCTAGAAGATTACAAAAAGTTCTAGTAGTATGTCCATGACATCACCTTCCCTTCTAGCGACGAGTTTCACTAGGAGCTGAAGCAATTTGATGATCAAAGTACATGTGTAAAAATTCTAGAATTCATCGAAGCAGCAACATATTCTATCTTTTGTTTGTTGGTTATTAATTCAACATGACCCTTGAGATGGTGTCGATGACCTCCAGATATAACCTTTGTAAGACCAACATTCCATCCAAGAATTTGCTCTTCGTTGCGACCTTCAAAACATCCTCTGAATATAATTTCTGGTCCACTTAGAATCATCCTTCCAACTTCGAGGAGTATTATCTAAGCTTGGGCATTTGAATTGAGATTTTTGTGATGAGGTCGTATCTCCAAAGACTCTGAGCATGGCCTTACTTGACATTAGGATATTCTTTCTTCATCTTATCCATGTTCTTCAAACCTAGTAGATTGCGAAAGTTGCAATGATTTCCCAGCTGTTTGTATGGCAGAAGAGTCTTCTGATTCTTGTTCCTACAATTCTCTTAAAATGCAAAGATTTGACATGATAACTAATGAGTTTCTAGCAAGATCTATTCTATCCTAAGAAAAATACAAGTGCAGGTCTTGGCATGGCTTTCCCCTTTTTATATTGGTCTTTTATTATTGATAGGAATCGTCATTTAGAAGCCAAGAGATGTTACTGTCCATGAAATCTTCAATGACCATTAAATCTAGATTTTTTAGGATATTATTGATGGAATTGGCAAACCTTCTTAAGTGCATTCTTAAGATTATTTGAGGGTTCCCATGTTCTTTTGCTAACTCCATAGCCCTTCCAATGGATGAAATATTTCAATCATCCATATCTTATATATGAATCCAATATTTCATGTACCTCGTATTCAATCTCTTGATTAACTTCAATTAGAACTAGTGGTGGAATAGTTCTTCCAACAATATTTGATTTATAATAGATTTCTAAAAGTGAAACATGAAAGACTGGATGAATGTGCATGCTACTTGGTAGTTTGAGACAAAAACTTACTGGATTTACTTGATGTAGAATTATAAAAGGTCCAAGTCTTTGATAGTCTAATTTTCGTGATGGTCAATTTGTTTGTATATTTTGTTGAAGTAACCAGACTTGATCTTCCAACAAATGGCACCATTCTTCAAAAGCATCAATAATTGCTAATAATTCTTTGTCATAGATCTCATAATTGATCTCTACACCTGAAAATTTTTGAGAGCGGAATGCTATTGGATATAGTTGACCATTATCACGAGTTTGAGAGAGTATAGATCCCAGTGCAAAATCTGAAGCATCAATTTCCAAAATGAATATTTTTGTTGGATCTGCATAGATAAGTATAGGAGTACAAGTGAAAGATTTTTTTAGCTTCTTGAATGCTTCTTCAACATTATCATCTCAAATAAATTTATCCTTACTTGTGGATCATATTAATAGAGCCGCAATCTTGGAATAATCTTTAATGAAGATTCTGTAGAAATTTATAAATTCCAAGAAACATTGTACATCTCTAATTGATGATAGTTGTTTCCACTCCATAACAATTTGTATCTTCTTTAGATCTATAGAAATCCCATTTATTGAAGCAATATATTCCAAAAATTCAATTGATGGTTGATGGAAAGAGTATTTCTCCAATTTGGCATATAATCTACTTTCCCGTAGTTTCTCTAATACCTTCTGTATATAATATTCATGTTTTTCTTCATTCTTAGAAAAGATCAAGATATTGTCAAAGTAGATGACTACAAAGTCATCTAAATATTCTCGTAAGATATCATTCATCATATGTTGGAAGATTGCAGGTACATTTGTAAGTCCAAAAGGCGTAACATTGTATTCAAAATGTCCATATCTTGTGCAGAATGCTATCTTCCATTAATCTCCTTCTTTAATCATGGCTAGGTTGTAGGCGCCTCTTAAATCAATCTTTGTAAAAATCTTTGCTTCTCCTAATTATTCCAATAATCCTAAGATTAATAGTAATGGATAGCAATTTTTTATAGTTATCTTATTCAAACCTCGATAGTCAACACACATACGTAATGAACCATCTTTCTTTTTCACAAATAATATAGGAGCTCCAGTAGGTGATTTTGAATGTCGAATAAAGTTCTTAGCTAGATTTTCATCAATATATTCTTGCAAGGCTGTAAGTTCTATTTCTGACAGATTGTAAATTGGACCAAATGGAGGTTGAGCTCCATCTTATAATTCAATTACACAATTATAAGGATGATATTTGGATAATACGTCTGCTTTTTTCTTTTCAAATACATCTTCCAGGTCATGATATTGACTAAAAATTTCCTGCTTCAGTTGCTCCATTGGGTCTTTCATTGGAATAGCATACAATGCAAATGCATCTCCTTTTTTTATTGCTTATATAAATGCTTTAGCTTTAAGGAATAAAGCAATACCTTGTTTCTTCTTTTGATGTGTGGAACTTAAAAAAATCTTCCGCATATTCTAATCAATATCAAAATTATATAGCTCAAATCAAAAAAGTCCAATGACAATAGGATTTATCGGACATCTAAAGATGTTGAAAATAATTTGTAATACTTGATCTCCTAGTATCACTTCCAATAATTGGATTTCTTTGACAACATCTCTTGATACAAGGTTTCGTCTATCAATGACTTCAATGGATGTAGGATGGGTTTTCTTTACAAGTAGTAGTTTGTGCCTGATTGTAAAATTCTTATCCATAAAGCATGCTAAGGCTCCAATATCTAAAAGGACTTTAGCAAAAATTTCTTGTTTCAAGGTTCTTATATATATACATGAAGTATAAAACAAGATGTTGGATCCAGAGGTAAAAAGAGACTTTTTTTTGGTTCTTTAGATTTGGAAGTGTCCAACCGCAAGGTTCCTATTATGGCTGGACATTTTTGTTTTCCAACCTTTCTAATTCAGATATTATACCTCATGCCTTAAATTCTCCAAACTTATTTAGACAATTTGCTACCTTGTGATTGGATCTTCTACAATATAGGTATAATTTTTTTTTATTGATGTCTAGTATTTTTTGATGGTGTTAATGGCTTGAATTGAGTCGCATCAATCTGCATAGATTCAGGATATGTTAATGGCTTTTTCAATACTCTTGAAGATATAACAGTGATACCTTGATAGGTATTGCTGAAAATTGATTGCCTTTCTTGTCGTAGTTCAAATAGGTGATTGTCACAAGTAATAGCTTGAGCTATGAGTTCTTCCAAGCTTTTAACTCTTGGCATCATTGTCGGATAGAGAGAATTCGCCTTGGAAAAACGCCAGGTTTCTAGCTGCTACTAGAACTAGCAGGGAACATGAGAGGAAGCTATGCAAGTATGTTCTATACTTGCACAATATTTGTTCAAGCTTTCAAATTATACTTGTATTATACTTGTACAAGTCTTGTACAAATATAAAGTATAAATCCTTGAATAATACTTGTATAAATACTTATATAAAATAATATATAATCCTTGGTATAATACTTGTACAAATACTTATATAAATATTATGTATAATACTTGTAAAATACTTATATAAATACTTAATATAAATACAAGTATATATACTTGTATAAAAGATATAAGCAAAGTGTGTATGTATTCAAGTATATCTCAAAATACAACCGCATATGAGGAATACAAGTTATACAACAAGCTGAAATTAAATAAATCACTAAAACTTCATCCAAAGGTCGAATCAAGCGTGCTTATAGCCTATGGAAAGCCAATAATCCATTGTAAAACATATCAAAATTTCACAAATAGATGACTTACCGTTTAAAAGTTATGGCTAAAAGAAGTAGGCACTAAAATTTCCAAGCAAATGCAAAGGCAGCAAAGCTCCTCTTCACTTCAGCCTTTGTTGTGATCACTTCCCTTCTCCAAATTGGACATGCAATAGCTTTTTAGAAAGCTCACTTCATCATCTAACTTGTTCTTAAATTTTGCATGCATGCCTCTCAAACTCCAGATTTTGTAGCTAGTTGATTCTACTCTTCAAATCCTAGCAACAATTTGCCCTCTTTGGCACTTCATGGCTCATAAAACTTTCATCAAAGCTCCAAATGTATTGATTTTTGTTTTCATAGAAAGCTTACATAAGCTACTATAAGCACCTAAAATATCAAAAAGATTGAAGAGACTGTCCGACTTGGGTGGTTGAACAAAGTCTCTGCCCCTCTTCATCGGGTGGCAGCAAACCCTTTCCCACTCTCAAGCTCACAACTTTTGCTCTTCAACTTCAAATGCTACAAGAAATGTCTTGATAAAAAGCTAGCACAATTTTCCACACTCTCTATAAATTTCACTAAGAAAGAGTTGAAATCAAACTTGGAGTAGCAGCTCGAAGTTTCTGCCCCTCTTCGTCGGGTGGCAGCAAACCCTACTCTACTAAAACAAGCATAATTTTTTGCTCACAACTCCAAAACAAGCAAATGAGTAGGTTCTAGAATCCTCACAACTTGAAAAACACACCTACTAATTTTCATTACAAATGCTTCTATCTCCTTGGAGCTATCTTTCTCCAAAGTTCACCATTCAAAACTGCCCCAAACCTTAGGTCTAACAAGAGGAGTATATCTCCCTTTCTTTCTATATTAGACTATGACACGCCTACATGGGCAGCCAAATCCTATTGGTTAGGCCTTATTCACCCCATGCTCTTCTTTCTTATCCCTCACAAGGTCCATTCTACCTCAAAGTCAACAAGAAAGATAAAACAACCTTTACCTTTCTTCTAATTACAAAAGAGTCTATTCTTGGATATAAATAAGGTAGGAACAAAATAAATAGCCATCTTAATTCACTAACTAAGTGGCTATAATAAATCCTCTCCTAATAATATCTTCTAAAATAACCTCTAGCACTCACACATGTATTAACAATAGATACAAGATATTTAATATTTTTATACATTGCACGTAAATGCAGTATGACATTGTGATCAATAAATTCTTTACATCATCCTTTAGGCCATAAAAAAATCGAGTCATAAAAGCCTTATCATTCCAATCAAGATCACAAGTAAGTTGTTGAAATTCTGCGGCATAAATTACAATTGAACCTTGTTCTTGTCATAGATTTTGGATCTTTTTTTTTTGCCACCCTCTCTTGATCAATGTCTCCAAATGCAGCAGTAAATCTTTCCATAAAAGCTTCTAAATTATATAGGATTGGAGAATTCTTTTTTAATAGTGGCACAAATCATGATTGAATACTTTCTGATAAAAAGATGCCCACAAAAGCGACTTGAGTGAATCCATCTAGGTAGCGAGAAGGATATAGTTATAAGTAAAATTGCAGTTGTTGTACAAACCCTCGAAAGTTGGATCTTGTTCCATCAAACTTATCAGGCATATTAGCTTTTGGTTCTTTTATGACAATTTTTGGAACTTCTAGAGAAGTTGTGTGCATAATTTGTCTACCGCTTGTTTTTCTTAATCAAATAATCTCTTGTTGCAAGTTATGAATCTCTCGCTTAATTTCTTCAGATACTTGCTTCATTTACGATTCATTTTTTGGGTTGCGAAAGAATGTCATTTCTTCTCATACCATATCCAATAAGACTTAAAGATTTGTAAGTGTTGCCATTCTATTCTCTGTTTGTGAGGATGCACCTCCATTAACCTGATCTTTTTCCATCTTAAAAAGAAAAAAATTGATAAGCCATTAGTATTTTCTATACTAAAAGGAATACTTTTAGACAGTTAGTTTATAAGAGGATAATCCGCAACCTCTAAAATGTAGTGATATAACTTAAGAAAGGGATAATCCACTCTTTTCAAAGAAAAATCAACTACAACAAGTAAGCATATCAGTCTAGAAGGAGGTAATCCGCACTCTTCTAGAACACAATAGTATCTTCAAGAGGAGTAATCCACTCTCTATCAAGAGATCTAAGCTCTAATATAATTATGTAAGTCAATCTTGCCAAACTATCAGGGATACAAGATAGCAGGTTAGCCAAGAACCAAAGAGAAGAAATCAAAACCAAAATAACTTCAAGAACAAAGAACTAGATAGACATGAACAAGAATTAGATCAAAAATAAGAAACTGGATTAATACAAAAAACAAGGCAACACTCTAGATTGCTCCAAGATTTGTATTGGCAAGACTGAGGTGCTCCTCAATCTTGCCTCTTATTTATACTATGATGTCTTATGTCCTATTGGACCTTCTAAGAGTATCTTAAAATATTTTAAAAGCCTGAGGAAGATTTTGGAAGACTTTAAAAAGTCTACGGGAGGTCTTGAAAGATTGAAGAAGATTCTAAAAGATTTTCAAAGATTAATGAAGATTCTAGAAGATTTTAGAAGATTTTAGAAGATTTTAGAAAGCTATAGAAGGTTCTAGAAGACTACAGAAAGTTCTAGTAGTATGTCCATGACATATAAAAATTACAGATTGGATCTTATCAATAATATTAATTAAAAAGAAGAATGAAAAATTTTGAGTGTCCATAGATTATAGGAAGCTTAACAAGTGTACCTAAAAAGATTATTTCTCTCTTTTATTTATAAATATTATTTTAAAAGATATAATTGAATATAAATTATATATATTTATTAATAGATATTTGGATTACAATCAAATTTCTATAGTTCCAAAGGATTACCACAAAATAGCTTTTATTACACCTTAAGGCATCTTTATGCATGTAGTCATGTTTTTTAGACTTTGCAATGTTCCTTCAGTATTTCAAAGAACAATATCATATGCCTTCTCAAACTTGCTATATAAATCAATGACAATATTCATTGATGATTTTAGCACCTAGTCTTTTAAAATAATACATCATAATTATATAAGGTCTTATCTTTAAAGATGTAGAAGAATTAAGATTATTTTAAATCTTGATAAAATATTCTTAGCAATTAAAAAGAAAGTCCTATTAAAAAAGGTAGTATTAAAAATTATAGAGAACTAGACTTAGAGAAGGTCAAAGTGATTGTAGAATTAAAACCTTCTTTAATGATAAAAGAGATATAAAGAACCTAGAAGCACATTGGATGGTATCAAGAAGTGGTACACAACTATGCTATCATCTCCGTACCTATTACTAAATTTCAACAGAAAGATATGAAGTTTGAGTGGAGTGAAAAATGCGAAGAGGCATTTGATATTCTTAAGGCAAAATTTAGCTCTTACCATATTTTAAGACCACTAAATTGATCATTACCTTTGCATGTGCTTTGTGATGCTTTGTTCCTGGCGATAGAAAGTACCTTGAATCAATCAAGTGGAAAAAGAGGCAAGGACTATTCTATAGCCTTTGCTAGTATACAATTAAATCATGCAGAAAGAAATTATACTACCACGGCATAGAAATGCCTTACTATGGTTTTTTCCATTAAAAAATTTAAATATTACTTCCTTTTAAATCCAATAGTATTTTTTGTAGACCACATGGCAATCAATTATCTTATTAATAAAGCAGAATTGAGCAGTAGACTGACAAGATGGATGCTTCTATTAGAAAAATTTGATTATATAATAGAATACAAGCTAAGAAAGATGCACATGCAAGCCGATCGCTTATCCAGATTGTCAAAACACATGGGCAAAGATCCAATCAATGATACCTTTATAGATAAAAGTCTATTTATTGTTTCAACTACCTTCAATTAGTATGAATTAATTATCCAATTCTTAATTATCCAAACCTTGCCTTTTTATTTATCTAAAATAGAATGTCAAAAGGTCTAAATTAATTGTAGGTATTTTGCCATAGTTCGTGGAAAATTATATTGACATAGAATAGTTAGAATATTAAGAAAGTGTATGATAGAAAAAAAAAAAAATCCCTACAATTTTATCAACATGACATGATAGTGCATGTGGAGGTCATTTTTTGGAGACATTGATAAGATAAAAGATCCTTAGAGCTAATTACTACTAGCCTATTTTATTCTATGATATCCATAGATATTCTAAAATATATGATGTATGTTAAAGATATGGTAGAAATAATCTTCAAATGAGCCTATTCTTTCATATGTGTTTATTTTTAGTTCTACTCAAAAAATGGATAATAGATTATATTAGAGAAGTTTAACCTAATTCTACTATTGAAATAAAATACATAATAGTACCAATTGAGTATTTTACCAAGTAGGCTAAAGCAAAAGCAATTAAGGCCAACAATACTAAGCAAGCACTTAAATTTCTTTATGAGAACATTATGACTAGGTTTGGATGTCTAATATTGTGATTAGTGATAGGAGCAAGCATTTTTTGAATGAAGTAATAGAAGACTTGATCTCACAATTTAAAATTGATCATACAAAGATTATTTCTTATCACCCTCAAACCAATGGATATACAAAGAAGGTGAATCAAAACTTAACCAATATCCTTAAAAAAACTATAACTACTTCTAAACTAGATTGAAATACAAAGCTTTTTGTAGTCTGATAGGCTTATAGAACCATGTTTAAGGTGACCACTCAAGCCACCGCATTTTCCTTTGTTTATGGTATAGAAGCCATTTCATCAATTAAATTTGAAATCCCTTCTCTTTGAATTGCTTTGATAGAAAGATTATTAACTAAAAAATCTTTAATGGATAGATAGGAATATTTAGAAGGTTTAGATGAGGCCAAGAGATGGAGTGTTCAACATATAGAAGCTATGCAAAGAAAAAAAAAAAAAAGAAAAAAAAAAAAATTGCCTTTGACAAACCACATCATATCAGAATTCTTAGGACTAGCATATTGGTCCTTTTACAAATGCTAGGAGATTAAATTTTCCAAGAAAATTTGATGTCTTATAATTGGATCCTTATGTAGTTAAAAAAATCTATTCAATCAATTCAATTTGGTTGCAAGCACTAAACAAAGAAGATTTTCCTACTATAACTTTTAAAAATAGATATAAAGAATATAGAGCATAATTTTTATTACACACCTAAAGAAAACACCTCATCCTTATATTCATCTTTATCTAAAGCCAAAAAAAAATAGAATCATCAAAACTTGGTGAAGTCAAAAAGATGAATATTAGAATTCAAAAAAAATAACTAATCTATTTATAAATTCTTTTTTTTATAAAATTTAGATCTTCACTATAAAATCAAAAGAATTTTAAATCAGTAATGAAGGTATTTTAATTAGACCCTCATAATTTTAAATATTTAAAATAAAATAAAATAAAATAAAATAAATTAGAGTCTTAGAATTTGTAATTTTGTACTTGATAAACATCCAAGGGGAGTTGAAGTGTTGGTCACAAGAGAAATTGTTAGAGGTTATGCTTGGTGAATATCCAAGAGGAGTTAAAATATCCTAGATTTGAATCCGGTTGGAAAAATGGGCTATCTTAATGAATTAATATTAGTGCATAAAAATACTAATATTGATATTTAATGGATATATAGGCCTTATAAGGTTGATACTAAAATCCTTTTATATTGAAAAAGAATCTAAAAATATCATCTTTTTATTTTTTAGTATTTATTTTTTTTTATAATTATTAATTCTTTAATTAAATTTAATTTTCTCTCTATTCTTTTTTTAATTCTATAGAACAAAACGTGCTTTAATTCCTTCAAATTAGTAGCATTCACTCATTTTTATCTTTGATAGTTGTTAAAACTTTGGTAGATAATTCCTCTATTTATTCAGTAGCATTTCAAGAAGACAATTTTAGATTCTTCTCTTTTGTAAGTCATCTCAGATGGTTGCCATATATGAGTCATCAAATTGATTCATTAGTTGTTTTAGGAAAAAAATATATATTTAGGGTGTCAAAATTATAATTATGAAATAAAGATATATTTTTAAAATACTAAATAAAGAAAAATAATATTAATGGAGAAGAAATGGAATCTTAGTAAGTTTTAGAAGTAATTATATTAGTTGATTTAGTATTTTTTTAATTATAAAAAATAATATTTAATTATTGAAATAAATATCTAAATTATCCTTTTATCTATATATATTATTTATTAGAAATATATAAATATTATTTAATAGGTAGAAGAAGCATGAGAAATTAACCTCATATCTTTTTAATTATTTATGTAGAATATAGGATTTTTAGTTGAACTAAATTGATTTTTATTATTATAAAAAATCACCAAAGTATAATAAAATAGTCTTAAATTGATATTATCATCTTTAAAATATTATAGAAATTTTTAGAATTTATTTTTAAAAATTTAGGAATTTTTAGAATAATTTTGAAGATTTTGGTAAAAATGAGTTTTACTACCTTAGGAGCCATTATGAAGAAATGGAATAAGATTTGAAGACCATGGAAGGTTCATAGGCTAATTAGATATTTTTAAATACCATGATAAAGTCAAAAATATAAAAAAAATAAATTATACTAGTAGAAAATAGGAAGACCAATAACTAATGTACTCCTTATAGAAAGGAAGGTGCACAAATCCTATATGGATTGCGGCACCTTGGATGTAGGTAGGAAGATAAGATTAAGGCCTTGTGGCCTCTCTATGACACCCTTATATACTACTTTTGAGCCTTGGTGAAATTCGAATTCTTAATCTCTTAAGCAAATTATCCTTGAGATAAAAATTTCTCACTTAATTTTTTTATTATTTATCTTTTAACTTTAAACAATCATAATTTATTCATAATAACTTAAATTCACATATTTTTTATATCATTTGAAAGATAAGAAAATATATATATCAATTTAAATATATAACTTTTATTTTTTATTTTTATGATGAAAATCTAATGAATAGACTATAATTAATTTTATAGTGCGCAATTGCTTAATTGTACATATTTCACTTATTTTGTGTTTGTTCTTTTGTTCTTGCTATTTGCTTCCTTCACTTTATACCACCAATTGTAAGTATTTTTTAATTGGGGCTATCTTATAATTTAGATTGAAGGGTGAAATTTACCTTCACATTCTAATTGACAACAATCTCAAGAAACTTAAGAAGAATTGTACTTACAGATTGAAAAAAAAAAACACAAATGAATTACTTGGGTGTTAGAAGGCCTCTTTTTCAACCTTGATATCAAATTATCAATGCCAAAATCTTCTTCTAGTACTGTTAATTTGCTTCCAAATTTTATATAAATATTGGCATTTAGGTCAACTACCAATATATTAAATTTTACTTCAATACAATTAACAAATTGTTGATAATCTTTGAAACACTTAGCAACCTTCAAACCACCAACTATTGATATCCTAATCTATTTAAATTCTAATGACTTTGAATCTAAATAATTCACTAAATTCAAATTCATGTCACAAAATTAAAACAAGTATGTTCACAAATCTATAAAATTTTACTTATAGATTTATTATAAAATTCATAAAATTATTCAAAATATAAATGTCACTTTATTTTTCAAAAAAAAAGCTATTTAATTCAAATCTTGACTTTATATAGCTTTCACAAAGTCTATACAAACTCAAATTGCATAAGATCAATACAGGTAGAACCCTTCTAAAGTATTTTCTTTAATCTCACTCTTCAATTGACGAAAAAATCCTATATTTTTCATAGGTGTATAGTTTTGTGCCTTGGGATTTGGTTTCAATCCTAATTCACAAACAATCCTCTTTAAATATCAATCTAAGATTTTTTTTGATAATTTTTATTAAAAACTATCTTTAACTTTTACTTAAAGATATTTATAATAGTTTTTTCTTTCTAATCTATTTTGTCTTACCTTATTTATGGTTCTAAAAAATAAATAAAAGTCCTTTCAATAAATATATAGCATATGTATTAATTTTTTAATTTCATTCTATCTTTTATGTATGATTTCTAAAGAATTTTTTTACTAAATCTTCAATTAAGTTCTTCTACAATACATGTCTTCTTTTGTTCTTTCATCCAATAGATTTTTTATAATATAATATTATAAAAAGAAAATGTCAAATCTTAGTTGAATGTTATATATATTTAATTTTTTAACAAAAATTCTTTCATAAGGTTGTTAAGTTTTTTTATATTAATTGATAGAATATTTAATTTTATATATATATATTACTATATATAAAATATGTTTTAATAAAATAGATTATAATTGAGATCTTCTTCTATTTTTTTTAATTTAAAAAAATTGTCTATAGTAGCATAGCATGTATTGATTGAAGTATATAAAAAGGTTGAAATATTTAGATTTATTATAATTTTGGATCTCTCTAGATTGTATAGAAAACAATCCTACTCTTTAGAATGTATCTCTTTTATAAATATAAATCTCTAAAAAAAATTATAAGATTGGATGGAAGCCACATTCTTAGAAAATACCAATGTTACTCATCACATTATATTCTAATCCCAATTTAAGCTCTAAATTTGCAAAATATAGCATAAAATATGAATTTCTATTTAAGAAACTATTATTCTAAAAGGATGCAATTGGACCTCCATGCTTGCTAGTATGAATTGCACATAAAGGTTGGCAATAGAAATTTGTAGCCTAAGATCCAAAGTCATGTAGGATATTATTCTCATCTAATTGCAAATTATCAATCTAAGTTCATAAGTTGTATGTATTAAAATCATATTACTTAGCAGCAACATAAATGCTATTTTTTAATACCAATCAAGTCTTTTCTTTATGCCACTTATTTTTTTGCAATAACCGCAACATCTTTGTAATGACCACAAAATTCTAAATTGCTTCTATAGAATCCAAGCATGTTGGTTAAATGTTTGATATTATTGATGGTTGTTATTAAAGAGATAATTGTAAGATGGATAATTAAGCTTATATTATTAGAGCTAAAATTATAATAATAAATATTGAAGTTAAAGACAAAGGGGGCACATTGTGTAGTATTATATCTAAAAAATGGTATCACAAGGTACACTCTTATAGTAACAAAGAGATGATTTGTTGAGATTTCTTTTAAACAGTTGTTTTATATAATAAATCCTTTGTGTGGCTTTTCTTTGGATTCATTGTTTTACATTTGATTGAATACTAATATTATTTGTATCTACATTATTTGGTACTATATTTTATTTTTAAGGTGTATCCAAAAGTGTATCTTTGTATTTAATCTATGTTAAGTTGTCTTAATCATTATCATTCTCTTTTGGTTAATTGGATCTACACTTGCTCATGGAAATCACTACCTAAAAAATTTCTTCTATAGTGATAGGATTTTTAATATTATTTATTTGTTCTTCTTTTTCTACATTCTATTTATTTTTTATTGTTTTTTTTTTTGTTACTCTTTTTTATAGATCTAATATTTTAATTTATTTTATTTAAATATGGCCTAAATTTATTAAAATAGGATATTTTTTTAATCTTATAATTTTTTGCTAAATAATATTTATACCTAATAGAAAAATTATTATAGTTGATGATTATTATTTTTTTATTTCTACTTTGTAATAATATTGGTGACTTGTATTATAATTTTTTATTTGTATCTATACTCAAGAACTAAATAAAAACTTAATTTGGTAGATTTTTTTTATTAAAACATACTCTTATAATATGTTTTATACCGTCCATAATTTATCATGCTACCTTCAAAATTCCTTTGGCACTCCTCTCAATATTATCAACATAAAGATTTTAATTAAATCAATTCTATGTTGATCTCTATTTAAGATTCTAAATAGCATTAATATCAAATTTAAGAATCCATTATTAAAAGATATATATATATATATATATATATATATATATATTAAATAATAATAAATTAAATATTTTTTTAATATTTTATATAAATTGGTCTTAAATTAGAAATATCCAATGCTAATATTTTTTTCTTATTTAATCATATCTTTCGATTTGTGATTAAATAGTTGTAACTATTAATTAAATTTGTTGGAATATAATTTGTCTCTAAAAAAAATAAATAATAATAATATATTTTATAAGATATTTTATTTTTACTTTGACAATATCTACATCCATTGTAATTTTTTTAGTAGTTTTTTTAATCAAAATTTTAATGTAACTTCTTGCAAAACTATAAGACAAAGATTCACTTGATATTGTTTTAGTTGAGTATAGTCTATCTTTAGTGCCACTAACATTATATGTGACAAAGACCTCTACCAAGTCAATTTCATCATTGGTTCTTATATATATATATATATATATATATATATTGTTGATATATTGGCTATACCATATAATCATTGTGTTGTATGTGAATTAATTCCTTATTGTCAAGACTCTAATTTTATTTACATATAAGCTTATAATTGATCCAACTAGCATCCACCCTTAAAAATCTTAATTCTTCTAAACTCGTTGTTGTATTGTGGTTTAGCTACCATGTGAAAATATTATATATACATATTTAATATATAATTTATTATGTAGTTAAGTAAAAGTCATATTAGTAGATTTTTATTGATTATAAAATATAATTAAATTATTACTTTTTAAAAAATCTATTTATAAAGGCTATTATTGAGGTTTATACAACCTTTTTTATAATAATTTTGATGTTGAATTTATATTAATAATAACTTTTATATATTTTAAGTCACCTTTGTTAGACATTGGTGATCCTTAAAATCTTATTTTATTTCTTTTATTTGATATTTAAAATACATATTATATAAATTTTATTAAAAAAAGGATTAGAAAGGAATTTTTAATATAAAAAGAAATAGTTAGGCCATCTATGTGGATGAATGGAGATGGATGATAGAAATCTCTATTTCTATTGGCCAAAAGTTATGCCCAATGTGCTTCAAGGAGGTTGCTTGAGACTTTATTAGAAATTAGGATTTTTGTTTGAAAAAATTGGAACATTAGAAATTAGGATTAGTAAGTTTAGATTTTTGACTATGGTTTTGGTACAAAAATTGAATGATTTGGAGTTATTATGAAGGAGATACACGCGCTTAAAATTAAGGTGTTGAATTTGTACCTATTATCATTCTTTGGGATATAACTCATATCCACAAAGAGCATTAAAGGATCAACAATCAGAGTTGGAAAGAACATTTCTTGGCTACACTTTATATATATGGCTTGATAAATTATAAGTTAGGATAAAGGAGATATTGGGAGTTGAAGTCAATGCTTACAATCTCAAGATAGTAAATGATCCGCTTAATTAGTAGTTTTATTTTGAGCTATATTTTAAGCAATTTGATAAATTTTTGGCTCAAAATTTTTCAAAGTATGTATTTTTATGTTACAAAATTATATACAAAAATTTTATGGCATTAAAGTTTTGGATTTTTGAGATATAAAGAAAATAGTGCTTGGGTATCTATAAACTAGGATTTTAAGCACTTGCTAGGATTTTTGAGATATTAGACAATTGAAAGAAAATCTATAGCTGAATTTTCTTATGGTGAAGCTTGAGGATATAATCTACACTTTAGAAAATTTTAACAAGAATTGAATAGTTGGATCAAAAGTTATTAGATTCTAAAGTTTAGGAAGAAATCAATCTTTTATATGTGAATGAGGTATTGAAGGATTTTGTTATAATTTGAGCATTTTGTGAAAACTAAAGGGTTTTTTTTTTTAGCCAAGACTTTATGGAGGTGAAAAAATGGATTTATAGAGCTATAATAAAATTTTAATATAAAAATAAAATTTTGAAAGGAGATTTTGGATTTTCTTAGAAGTTATTGAAAATCTAACTTACCAACAATCAGTTAGTTGTGATTTTATAAAGAAAAGATTATTAAAGATTTTCTATATGCCATAGAAAAACTTTATATACAAACCTACTTAAATATTAGAGATTTTTATCAGACAACACATAATATAATTAAAGTCCATGGACTGTGGCTTTAGGTATCAACTTTAGATATTAAATTTTTTTCATTTATTAAGACACTTAATTGAAATAAGAATTAACTATCAATTTTGGAATAATTCATAGATAGATGGACCTATAAAGAGATATAATGCCATTTGGATAGATCCACATATATAAATACCATTGTCTTTAATTTATAAAATATAACTCATATTTTATTTTGAGATTAATATAGTATTTTTCTTTATGATTAGAAAGATTATCATTGTAATGGGAACCAATAAAAAAAAGTTGCTAAAGTTATAAAAAAGAATGTTGAAGTATCACAAAATGACTTACATCAATAGATGAATGCATGAATAAATATTTGATATTTTGGATGGATACACACACACACAAACACCTCTATTTTCAATATATATATATATATATATATATATATATAACATTAAAATTATTTGTTATGTATTTAAAATTTATAAGCAATTCAAATCTATACATTAAAGAAACTTAAGAGAATAATCAAGGCTTCTTATTGGCTAAATTTTTAATTCTTGTAAAAATAATTTATAAAATTTTTTAAATATGTTTTTGTAATATGGTGTCACGGACATAAGATTTACTCTAATAAATTACCTAAGTAATATAGACCAATAGAAGTAGATAAAATAAGTTGATTTGATAATATCTGATAGAATAGCTTCCTAGAAGCTTCATAGACATGGAATCACCTTTATACATGTCTATAGGTGATTGGTAGGTTAGAAACTTGGTCAACAAGCTAGCCACATGGCGCACATGTTGGTAGCTTGTGGAACAAGTTAGCCATGTGTCACACATGTTGATAGCTTGCAGAACAAGCCAAGTATGTGGCGCACATGTAAGAAACTTGTTGTATAAGTTTGACACGTGTCTTGTAAATTAGACAGGTGTATGAGGTCCTATAGAATATCGCCACGTAGCTCTTAGTTACATAGTATTTATAGAGGCAAGAATGAAGCCCTCTTCACTCTTGTCAACTCTTTTCTTGATCCTAGTCTAGTTTCAAGAGTGTTCATGTTTCCAATCTTTGGCAATAGCTATTCCAATTTTCCTTTGAATATACATACTTTCTTATTCTTATTTTGTGACTTTACTTGGATATAGTTTTCATTAGATTATACATCTATTTCTTGCTCATGTCCATGATAGATTGACAAGAGTACACATATAGTATCAGAGCTTTGTCTCTTCTTAATTAAGAGTAGATTATCCCTTTTTCTTAATAAGATATAAGCATTTTAGAAGTTGTGGAGTATCCACTTCTAAACTCATATTGTTTCTAGAATTTTTTTCTTTTCAGTGTGTTATTCAACATTTCTTAAAGTGAGAGTAGACATCTTTCTTCCTACTATATTTTCATGGCAGAGCTTGCAGAAATGAAGAGTGCAATTGCACAAATGCAAGAACAAATGAGAGAGCTAATGCTTGCAATGCATCAACTCAGTTTACCACCACAAGGAGCAATAAGATTAGCAGGAAGTGAAGATATAGAGATGGTTGGAGCTGTGTCAATATCTACACCAAACCATACTACCTCACCTATGATGGAGCACCGTTCAAGCATTAGAGAACCAAAAATTAGTTTGTTTGAGAAGTTTGATGGCATAAGATCTAAATTTCAAGGGTTTGTCAATCAAGTACAATTGGTGATTGAATTTCAACCTCAAAGTTATCCTACGCAAGGATCTCAAGTTAGATTTATTAGAACGTTATTTTCGGGTTTTGTTTTATCATGGTTTTCATCTTTTTTTGAACGACGTGATCTAATATTGAATAATTTGGAGGCATTTTTAGCAAAATTTTGATCTATGTATGAAGAACATCATGTAATCCATGTTGCAACCAACAAGATTTGCAACCTATGACAAGACAATCAATCAGTGTCATTATACACTTTATAATTTCGACAACTAGTGACTGATATCAAGTTGGATGATGCTGCTCTCATCAGCCAATTTTTCTATAGATTACAATATGAGGTAAAAAAATTAATGCTCAATTTATTTGATCTTCAAACATTGAATCAAGTAATTAATTTTGCTGTGAAGTGTGACAATTGACTCTTTGAGTTTCGATCCGAGAGTCATACAAAAGAGCCTCAATATTATTATTTAATAGCAACATCAACATCCTCACAAAATATACATTTGGAAGTAGAAGATATGCAAATTGATACGATACGTTTTAAACATCTTACTGAACCAAAAAAGATTCGACATCATTAAGGAGGATTATGTTTATATTGTGGAGAACCTAAGCACAGTGTTCAACATTGTTTGAAGATATGACACAACTACAAAATAAAGAATATGGCTGTCAAAGAAGACAACATGTCGGAAAATGAATTTGTCTAGCTACAATAGGGACCGTGCAGTTGGAACCTTGTACAATTTCTAGTGAAGGTCCTATTCTCTCCTCTGAACCCTCTCCTTATTTTATAATAGATATATATTTAGGACCAAAAAACTATAGAACCTCTGCCTTATTAGATTCAAGAGCCTCAGCATGCTTTCTAGATGAATAATTTGTTAAGAATCATAAAATACCTTTAGTACAAAAAATTAAACCCGTACATGTAGAAGTCATAGATGGTCGTCCATTATCTTCTAGAGATGTCACTCATGAAACCCGTCCTATAAAAATAACAATAGATGGTCATAATAGCTACGTAGTCTTTAACATAATTAAATCCCTGTCTAATTCAGTTATTTTAGGTTTATCATGGCTAGAAAAATATAACCCTCAAATAGATTAGAATTCTCGTAGACTTGATTTTCCTCAAAATATCATTAAACATCTTGTCGACCAAGTAAAAAGCTATAAGCCTAGTATAATAAAACCTGTACTTATAGGTGCAAAAGCTTTTATACATGCAGCAAAAAAAAGATCAACTTTTACTATTTATGCCACATCCGTTTCTGATAGTGGGAAGACTTTAAGTGGCATTCTAAGCCAATATCTGGATTATCAGGACATTTTTGAAAAAAAAAACGCAGATATTCTTTCGGAACATCGTCCATATGACTGTTCAATCGATCTTAAGGAAGGAACTTAGCCACCATTTGGACCAATCTACAATTTATCACAAGATGAGTTGGCTGAACTCAACACATATATTGACGAGAATTTGGCCAAGAATTTCATATGCCATTCTAAATCTCCAACAAGAACTCTAATTTTGTTCATGAAGAAAAAAGATGGATTATTGCGGATGTGTGTTGACTATCGAGGACTCAACAAGATTACAATCAAGAACAGATATCCATTACCTTTGTTATCAGGACTCCTTGACCAGTTAAATCAAGCTAAGATCTACACAAAAATAGATCTAAGAGGAGCATACAATCTAATACGCATCAAAGAAGGAGATGAATGAAAAACTGTATTTTGAATCAAGTGCGGACATTTTGAATATAATGTCATGTCTTTTGGACTTACGAATGCACCAGCTGCTTTTCAACATCTCATGAATGATGTTTTTCGTGAGTTCCTAGACAATTTTGTCATCTGCTACCTAGATAATATTCTAAGAATGTAGAAAAACATGAAATATATGTTCGTCAAATATTACAAAAACTTAGAGATGGGGGATTGTACGCCAAGATGGAAAAGTGTGTATTTCACACTACTCAAGTTGATTTCTTATGATACATCATTTCAAATAATGGTCTCATGATGGATTCTAAGAAAGTCCAGAGAATCATGAATTGGAAGATTCCAAAGACGGTAAGAGATATCCAATGTTTTTTGGGATTTGCTAATTATTATTGGATCTTCATCAAAGACTTCTCTCAAGTTGTAGCTCCACTTATACGTTTGACCTATAAAGACAAACTCCCATAGAATCAAAAAGCGGAAGTAGCATTTGAAGCTCTAAAGACATCCTTTATTTTTGCACCAATTTTGTATCAAGTTGACTTTTTTAAGGGATTTTTTATAGAAACAGACGCATCAGACTTTGTCTTGGGTGCGATTTTATCACAAATGGGAACAAATCACAAACTTCATCCAATAGCTTTTCATTCAAGAAAATTCTCAACAGTCGAGATCAATTATGAGATCCACGACAAAGAATTTCTTGCAATTGTGGATTCTTTTCAAGAATGGCGTCATTATCTAGAAGGCGCTTCTAGTCCAATCACCATGTATACGGATTATAAGAACCTTGAATATTTTATGTCAACATGCATGTTGAATCATTGTCAAGCTCGTTGGAATATGTCTTTGTCAAGATTCGAGTTCATTATTATTTATCGGCTAGGAAAACAACAAGGTTTGTCCGATGCTCTTTCTAGATGTTCTTATTTTGCACCAAAAGAAGGAGATGGAGCTTTTGAGCAACAAAGAATAGTCCTTTTGAAACCAGAGCAGTTTCATCTTCGAGCAATGAAATCAACATTGACTGTTGATTCAACTTTTTCTCAAGCAAATTCAATCAAGTATGTCCTCAAACCTTCTTGCTCATGATATCAAGAATAATTTTTCCAAGTCTCATGATTCTTCTAAGTTTGAATTCAAGAATAATCTACTATATTTTGAAGGATGCATATATGTTCCACAAGGAGAAGCAAATTTACGTGTTCTTCAAGCACGTCATGATTTTCCAGCGACAGGATATTTTGGATACAATAAGACTTTGGAACTTATATCAAGAGATTTTTGGTGGCCTTAAATGTGGAAGGCAGTCAAAGACTTTGTACAATCATGTGATATACACTTTCCGAAGATTAAGACTCCTGCGTCATTATTATTTTAGGCCTTTAACCATCTTTATTCTGAAAACAACCCAGCTCTTCTTTTTCTATAGATTTCATCACAGATCTTCCAAGCTCAAGATTTTATAATTCTATATTTGTGATAGTAGATCGATTCACCAAGATGGTACATTTTATGCCATACACAAAATCTATCATTGGTGAAGAAATAGCTAAGCTTTTCATATCTATTGCTATCATGGATTACTTAAAGATATTATATCGGATAGGGGAATTTAATTTGTGCCAAGATTTTGGAGAACCCTTTTTAAGATATTAAAAATAGATATAAAGTTATCTTCAACTTTTCATCCTCAAACTGACGAACAAACAGAGCACATGAACCAAGACTTGGAGCAATATTTAAGGTATACTATCAACTACCAACAAGATGATTGGACAGTTCTTCTGCCATTGGCAGAATTTGCTTATAATAATATGATACATTCTTCTACGCAACAAACACCTTTCTTCGCTAATTATGGTTACCACCCACGACTTGATACTTTTGACTTTTCAAAAGTTGATAATTCAGCGGCAGAAGATTTGGAAAATCGTTGTGAGGAGCTACATCCACAATAATGAAGTTATGATTAAAAAGAAAGAAAGAAAGGCTCAAACGACAAAAATAAATATAGATGCGTATCGCAAGGAACAACCATAATTCAACATGGGGGACAAAGTATAGTTACTTCATCGTAATATCAAGACTATTCATCCTTGTGATAAGTTGGACTATCGTAGGCTTGGACCTTTTCCTATTTCTGAACAAATCAATCTAATTGCATATCGATTACACCTATCGGAGTCCATGAAGATCCATCTTGTATTTCACGTGTCACTACTTGAGCCATACAAGACAATGGATATACAAGGAAGAAGACAAATGCCACCGCCTCTTGAAGAAGTAGACAACGATGAAGAATTCAAGGTTGAAGAGATTTTAGATTCAAGGCAGCGCCAAAATCAACTGGAATATCTTGTGCATTGGCGCGGATACAATATTAGTGAACGCACATGGGAGCCATCAAAGAATCTAACAAATACATCAATAAAAATCAATGCATTTTATCAATGACATCCGTCAAAACTAAGATAAAGAATCAAGAAAATCTTTGTTACAAAGCAAAGTAGGTTCTATAGAAGTTTGATCCTACCTTGTATCATTGTTTGTCATTTCCTTAGATTTGTTCGTTGTCTTATGACGTGGCCTTCTATCTGGGAATATATTGGGTACTTGGCTGTGGAGAGTTTATTTGAAATTTGATGGCAAAATCCAACAAGTCATTTGTCTTCAATAAAAAGGACAAATAATAAAAAAATCTCACAAAATGAGAAGTTATATATGTAAACCCTCTTGTATTCAAGTAAATTTATACAAAAAGGATTCAAATTTCCACAAAAGCCCTTCAAAACTTTATTCACCCGCAAAGACTTATTTCTTACTGAACTTTAGAGTCCAATAACTCTTGATCCAATCGTTCAATTTCTATAAAATTTAGTTTAAAGTGTAAATGATTCTCTTAAATTTTATTACAAGAAAGAATCAACCATAAATTCATTTCCGATCGTCTGATATCTCAAAATCCCTAGCAGGTGCTTAAAACCCTAGCTCAGAGACACCCGAGCACTATTTTCCTTATATCTCACAAACCCAAAATCCTAATGCCACAAAAGTTTTGCACATAGTCTTGTGACATAAACATGTATACTTCTGTAAATTTTGAGCCAAAAATCTATCAAATTGCATAAGATATAGCTCAAAATGTAACCACTATGTAAGTGGGTCACTTACTGCCCTTAAGTTTGTAAGCACTGACTTCAACTCCCAATATCTCCTTTATTTCAGCTTAGATTTTATTGAGCCATACAAAAAAAGTGTAGCCGTAAAAGTGCTTTCTCCAACTCTAGTCGCCAATCCTCAATTGCTTTCTGTATGCGCGAGTTATACTCAAAAGAATGACAATAGGTCCAAAATCAACACCTTAACTTTGGGCCCCTATAACTTCTTCATAAAAAGTGCAAATCACAAAAAATTTGCACCTAAATCAGATCCAAAAACCTAAACCTTATGATTCTAGCCTTTAATATTCGACTTCCCTTGAAAAACAAACCCTAACTCCTAATAAACCCTTAGGCAGCCTCCTTGAAGCCCATTGGGCATGATTTTTGGCCAATTAGAATAGAGATTTCTATTATCCACCTCTATTCATCTACATGGATGGCCAAACTACCCTTTTTACACTATAAACCCTTTTCTAACCCTTCTTCTTATAAGATTTACATACTTGGTGCTTTAAGCACCAAATAAAAGAAGTAAATAAGATCTTAAGGATCACCAATGTCTAACATAAGTGACTTAAGATATATACAAGTTACTATCAATATAAAATTAATTTCAAAAGTCACTACTAAGAAAAAAATAAGGTTGTATAAATCTTAATAATAATCTTTTTAATAGATCCCTTCTAAACTAGCAACCTAACCACATCCTATAACCAATAAAAGTCTACTAATATGGCT
Organism: Physcomitrellopsis africana; assembly: GCA_036785485.1. NCBI lineage: Eukaryota > Viridiplantae > Streptophyta > Bryopsida > Funariales > Funariaceae > Physcomitrellopsis > Physcomitrellopsis africana. The sequence goes on from JAWRVF010000262.1 coordinate 397,265, forward strand.
TTCTTTTAGCTATGTAATAAATTATATATTAAATATACATGTACAATTTTTTCACATAGTAGCCGAACCACAACACGACACTGTAACCTTGACTTTTCTTGTAGTTTAATTTAAAAATCTGCTAGTTAAGTAGACATATATAATTCTATTACATCCAAATCCTTACTAATAGATACAAGAGCTTTTATACATGTGGCAAAAGAAGAATCACCTTTTGCTATATATACCACACCTATTTTGGATGTTAAAAAAGTTACATTTAATATTCTTAGTTAGTATCAAGACCTTCAAGATGTTTTTGAAAAAATAAAAAAAAATACAGACATTCTTCTAGAATATCGAACTTATAATTATTCAATTGATCTTCAAAAGGAAGCTCAACTACTATTTGGACCAATCTATAGTTTATTACAAAATCAGTTGGCTGCATTAAAGAAATATATTGATAAAAACTTACCTAAGAACTTCATACGCCATTCAAAATCTCTAACAGGAGCTCATATCTTATTTATAAAAAAAAAAGATGGATTATTGTAGATGTGTGTAGATTATCAAAAACTTAATAAGATTACTATCAAAAATAGGTATTCTTTATCTTTGATTTCAAGACTTTTTGATTAATTCAATCAAACAAAGATCTATATAAAAATAGATCTATGAGGAGCACATAACTTAATTTGCATCAAAGAAAGTAATGAATGGAAGATTGCATTTCAAACTAGGTATGGACATTTCAAATATAATGTCATGTCTTTTGGACTTACAAATGCATGACCTGCTTTTCAACATCTTTTGAATGATATTTTTTGTGAATTTTTTGATGATTTTGTTGTTTGTTATTTAGACGATATTTTGATCTATTCTAAAAATATAAAAAAATACAAATTTTATGTTTGTCATGTATTACAAAAATTTAAAAATGCATGACTATATGCCAAAATGAAAAAGTGTGTATTTCACACTATTTAAGTTAATTTTTAGAATACATCATTTCAAATGATGGTTTTAAAATGCATCCTAAAAAAGTCCAAACAATCATAGACTGAAAGATTTGAAGAACAGTAAAGGATGTATAATGTTTTTTAGGATTTACCAATTATTATCGAATCTTCATCAAGAATTTTTTTTCAAGCTGCAGCTCTACTTATACACTTAACTTAGAATGACAAACTTGAGTTTGATTAAAGAAGCAAAAGCATTCTTTGAAGCTTTGAAGATAACTTTTGCTTTTGCACCAATCTTATATCGCGTCAATTTTTTTAAGACATTTTTTATAAAAAAAAATACATCAAATTTTATTTTGAATGCAATCTTGTCAAAAATAGGAATAGATGAAAAATTCCACCTAATAGATTTTTATTTCAAGAAATTTGCAACAACAAAGATTAACTATAAAATCCATAATAAAGAATTTCTTACAATTATAGATTTTTTTCAAGAATGGCATCATTATCTAGAAGGCACTTCTAATTTAGTCACCGTATATATAAATCACAAGAACCTTGAATATTTTATATTAATATGCATGTTAAATTATCATCAAATTTGTTAAAATATATCTTTGTCAAGATTCAAATTTATTATTATTTATTGGCCAAAAAACAAGAAGATCTATCCGATGCCTTTTTTAGATGTTTTTATCTTATATCAAAAGAAAAAGATTCAGCTTTTGATTAATAAAAAATAATCCTCTTAAAACCAAAGTAATTTTATTTTTGAATAATGATATCAATATTCACTATTGTTTCAAGTTTTTTCAAATAAGTCCAAACAAGTATGTCTTCAAACCCTCTTATTTATGAAATTAAGAATAATTCATCTAAATATCATGATATTTCTAAGTTTGAATTTAAGAATAATCTATTCTATTTCAAAAGATGCCTATATATTTTAGAAGGTGAAACACAACTACGTGCTCTTGAAGCTTGTCACAACTTCCCTACAACAGGATATTTTGGATATAACAAGACTTTAGAACTAATATCAAAAGATTTTTGGTGGCTTCAAATGTGGAAGGCTGTTAAAGAATTTATACAGTTGTACAATGTTTGTTCAAAATCAAAAATTCCATGTCATTGATCTTAATGACTTTTTCAACTATTATTTATATCAAAATATTCTTAATCTTTTATTTCAATGGATTTTATCATAGATCTTTCAAATTCAAATTCATATGATTCTATATTTGTGATTGTAGATCGTTTCACCAAGATAGTCTATTTTGTACTGTATACAAAATCTATCATAGGTGAAGAAATAACTAAATTTTCCTTTGATATTATCTATTGCTATCATAGAATATCAAGGGATATTGTATCAGATAGAAGGATGCAATTTGTATCAAGATTTTAGAGGACTCTATTCAAAATATTAAAAATGGATATAAAACTATCTTCAACTTTTCACCCTCAAATTGATAGACAAATATAAGAGATAAATCAAGTTTTGGAGCAATATTTGAAATATATCATCAACTATCATCAAGATGATTAGATAATTCTTTTGCCATTAGTAGAATTTATTCATAATATATTAGTATATTTGTCTATTCAACAAACTCCATTTTTTGCCAATTATGGTAATCATTCATGACTTTACATTTTTGACTTTTCAAAAGTTGATAATCCTGTGGCAGAAGATTTGGCAAATCGGTTGTTAAAGCTACATGCAACAAAAAAGGCACAATTAAAAGAAGCTCAAGAATAACAAAAGATTAATGCAAATGTCTATCATAAAGAATAGTCTCAATTTCACACGGGCGATAAGATATGGTTACTTTGTCATAATATTAAGACTAATCATCCTTATAATAAGCTAAATTATTGTAAGCTTGGATCATTTTTGATTTATAAAAAGATTAATCCAGTTGCCTATCAATTACACCTACCAAAATCCATGAAGATTCATCCTATATTCCATGTATCATTACTTGAGCCATACAAAATAGTGGATATACAAGGATGAAGACAAATGCCACTACCTCCTATAGAAGTGGACAATAATAAAAAAATTGAGGTAGAAGAGGTCTTAGATTTAAAACAATATTAAAATCGGCAAAAATATCTTGTATATTGGCATGGATATAATATTAGTGAACACATGTGGGAGCCATCTAGGAATTTGGTAAATGCATCAACAAAAGTCAATGCATTTCATCAACGACATCCATTAAGACTGAGATGAAGAGTCAAGAAAATCTTTCAAAGATTAGAGTATGTTGCAAGCACAATTTGGTGCATCTTGAACTTCTTCAACATGTAATTACCGCTCCTCATGAAACTTGTTTCTAAAAGGAGGGATAATATCATGGACATAAGATTTATTTCAATAATTATCTAATTAATGTGAATAGATAGAAGTAGGTAGAAGTAGGTTAATTTGATAATATCTTAAAAAAAAACTTTCTAGAGGCTTCATAGAAATGGATTCATCTTTATACATGTCTATAGATGATTGATAGGTTAGAAACTTGGCCAATAAGCTAGCCACATGTCACATATTGGTAGCTTGTAAAACAAGCTAAGTATATTGCATACATATACAAAATTTATTTTGTAAGTTTAATATATGTCTTACAAATTAGATATGTGTTGAAGGTTTTATAGAATGCCGCCACATAGCTCTTAAGTAGATAGTATATATAGAGACAAGAGTGAAGCCTTCTTCACTCTTATCAATGCTTTTTTTATTTTTAGTTTTGTTTCAAGAATGTGTAGTCTTCTTGTCTTTGGCAATAACCATTCTAATTTTAATATTATTCCATCTTTGATTGATTTCTTATTCTTTTGAGTGATATAAGAGTGCATTGATATTTTATTCTTTTATAATTCATATCCTTGACAAGAAGTAAATAAGATCTCAAGGATTACTAATATCTAACAAAGATGACTCAAAATATATAAAAATTATTATTAATATAAAATCAATTTTAAAATTATTATAAAAAAAGATTGTATGAATTTCAATAATAATCTTTTTAAATAGATTTTTTCTAAAGTAATAATCTAACTACATTTTGTAATCAATAAAAATTCATTGATATAGTTCTTACTTAGCTAAATAATAAATTATACATTAAATATATATGTACAATATTTTCACATAGTAGCTAAACCATAATATAATGATATCACCACCTTAGAAGATACTTTTGGTGTTTGGTGATACTTTTAGAGGTAGAAATTATTCTTGATGGTGTTCTAAATGTTTTCTTTAAAAAAAATTCTGAACACCTCAACAATGATCAAATATCAAGGTGGTCCTCCTATCTTAGTATAAGACACTATTAATGGCTAATAAGACCTATCAACTATCTTCAAAGAAAACAAAGATTAGAGTATGTGATAAATATAAATTGGCGTATCTTAGACTTCTTCAATATATAATCATCACTCTTTGTAGAACTTGTCTTTAAAAGGGGGAATAACATCACAGACATAAGATTTATTCTAATAATTATCTAAATAATATGAATAGGTAGAAATAGATAAAATTGATTAATCTGATAATATCTTATAAAAAAGCTTTCTAAAAGCTTTAATGATGCAATTTCATCTTTATTCATGTCTATAGGTGATTGGTAGGTTAGAAACTTAGCCAACAAGTTAGCCACATATTACATATATTGGTAGCTTGTGGAATAAGCTAAGTACATGGTACACATATAAAAAACTTGTCTTGTAAGTTTGATATGTGTCTTGGAAATTAGACAAATATTGGAGGTGCTATAAAATATTGCCACATAGCTTTTAAGTAGATAGTATATATAGAAACAAGAATGAAATCTTCTTTATTCTTGCCAATGCCTTTCTTATTCTTAATCTTATTACAAAAGTTTTAATTTTTCTTATCTTTAGCAATAGCTATTCAAATGTAATATTATACCATCTTTGAGTGATCTTTTATTCTTTTTGAATGAAATAAGATTATTTTTATACTTTGATTGTTTATATTTTATATCCTCAATAGGAAGAAATTTATAGTAAAGCTTAGAAGGATCAAGCTATTCTATTATAAGTGGCTATCTTGCCTTTAATTTATTTCCTAATAAGCATTACTGCTATTATCTTAAATAAACAAAGCTGTATATTTGTATTTGGCATTTGAATTAAAGATCAAGATCACAATTTTGTTTAATATTAGTTTTAATTTTAATTTTTTTCTTTTCTTTTAATGTGATAATTTAATATAATTTAAAAACTTAATCTTTTCTATTTTTATTGGTTGATTTATTTTTAAAAAATTCAATATAATAATTCACTTATAATTTCTTTCTCTTAATTCAATGGTTGAAATATTTTTTATTCAAATGGTCAAGAATCTTAAATTGATCTATATTAATCTTTGATAATATATATTTTATTTTTCTATGAAGGCAAAATATTAGTGTCTAAATTAAATTGGATATATTATTCTATCATTTGATTTCTTGCTATGTTTATTTTATATATTTATATTATATCTAATTATCTAAAGAAATATTTATACAATCTAGTATTCTTTATTAATATTGTCAAAGACACAAGAATACAGAGCAAGAGGCTTAAATTAAAATAAGATTTCAAGAAGAAACCAACAAGAATTTGAATTAATTAAATGAGTATACAAACAATACCAAAAAAGGTGAGCTAGAACTCCAAGAGATGTGTTGTTAAGACTGAAGAACCCTTCAGCCTCGACTCCTATATATATCTCTATCTAGGATACTTCTTAAGCAGCTTCTATCAAACTAAAAAGCTTCTCCAGCAACTTCTATCAACTAGGAAGCTTTTCAAGTTCCTTCCATTAATTAAGAAGCTTCTCAAGCTACTTACAACAACTTAGAAGTTTTTCAACTGACTTTCATTAACTCAAGAGTATTTAAAATATTCTAAAAGGTTCTATGAACCTCCAAAGTATATGTCCCTAATATCACCTCTTTTTGTAGTGACAAGTTTGAAGACAAATTCAATCTTTTTATATATAAAAAAAATCAAAAATACACTATATTAATGAAGCTATATATTCTATTTTCTATTTTTGGATAATAGATTCTATTAGTCTTCAAAAAAATCACTTATGGCCTTGAGCTAGTACCTCTGTTATTGAAATATCTCATCTAAGGATCTAATCTTCATTACAGCCTTCAAAACATCTTCCAAATAAGATTTCAGATTTAAAAGGATTCACCTTTCCAAGCTCAAGCAATATTATTAAAACTCAAACATTGAAATCAAGACTTGTATAGTTGGATCTTACTCTTAATGGCTCCAACCAAGGTCGTACTTGGTACTAAAATATATTGTCTTCACTTTATTCAATTGAAGGTTGTGAAAAGTACACTGGTTCATTCAAAGCTTGCGTGGCAAGTGAATCTTTTGAATCTTGTTCTCTCAATGCTTGAAGATTTGACATGATGACTGATTTGTTTCTACCATTTTATTCTATTTTGGAATAAATGATTGTATACTGATGAAGGCTTTAGTTTAACTCTCCTCTTCTTATGAGTATTCCTTGGTTCCAATCTTCACTAAAAAATTATCATCAAATACGTTTGGATTTATGGGAACAAAGTTGATGAAATTTTTGTATCTTTTGAGGTATATTGGTGAGATTTTTGGCCAATTCTTATGTGCACTCATTAATATCATATCCCTATCAATGAACAAGATATTCCAATTTGTCCTACTTTCATTGTGAATTAAGTACCTTTTCAACCTTGTATTCTTTATGGTCTTCAATTTTGATATTAGGCGATGGTTATTATATTCTCTCCGGAATATGCAACTTTTTAAAAGATTCTAAAAAAAAGACATAAAAAATTGGATGTACCTTCATAGAAGATAGTAATTTCAAGTAATATGTCAATGGATTAATTTGCTTTTGGATAGAAAATGGTCCTAATCTTTGATAGTCGAATTTATTATATGGCCGCTTGGTCTTAATGTTCCCTCGAAGAAGCCATACCTTATCTCTAATATAAAAAGCAGGCAATTGATTTCTGAATTTATCTACACATGCCTTGTAAGCATCTTGAATTACTTACAATTGAAGCTTCAAGGTTGTTTGGTGTTACAATAGATGCTTTGCAAATCCTTCAACCATTGGATTATTATTCTTTGATATATTCTATAGATTAAACTTTAAATAATATCTATAATTAGAATAAATTAGTATTTATTGAATTGAAATATGAATAATATTATTATATGAAAACTCTACTAATGGTAGATATAAGATCCAATTGTCTTGTTGATAGTTGATATTGCATCATAAATATTGTTTCAAAACTTAATTAACTCATTTTGTTTGGCCATTAGTTTGAAAGTAGAAAGGTAAAGAAAGTTTAATATCTATCTTCAATATTTTAAAAAGACATCTCCAAAACTTAGATATGAATTGAGGTCCTTGATCGGATACAATATTATCTGATAGGCCATGATATCGATATATATTGTCAAAAAAGAGCCTTGCCATTTCTTCACTAGACACAATCTTCTTATAAGGAATAAAATGAGCCATCTTTGTGAGTTGATCAACTACCACAAAGATGTTGTTCAATGAATTGGATGGTGGTAGATCCATGATGAAATCTATTGAAATAGAAGACCATCATCGTCTTGGAATAGACAAGAGTTGTAAGAGTCTATAAAGATGATGTCAAGGATTTTTGGATCTTAAACAGTTGTCGCAAGAGAGTATAAAGTCCTTCATTGCCTTTCACATTTAAAGCCACTAAAAATCTTGAGAAATAAGTTCCAAGGTCTTGTTAAATCAAAAGTAACCCACAGCTGGAAAATCATGGCTAGATTAAAGAATGTGTAGTTGTGTTGGTCCTTCTAGAATATACAAACATTCTTCAAAGTATAGAAGATCTATCTCAAGTTTGAACTTATCAATATTTTCTTTAAAGCAATGCTTGATATTAAAGGACAAAGCATCATTAGTGGTTGCAGCATGTACCTCATTGAAAAAATTAGAATCAATAAGTATCGATATAATAATAGCACAAAGGTGAAATTACTCCAATTTCAATAAAATTATATATTATTGATTAAATATTGCCTCTCCCATCTTTGATATAAGATATGATTTCTTTAATAACATATCAAACAATCTTTGTTGCTTCTCAAGTCAATAAGTAATAATAAAGTTAAATCAACATAGCAACATATTCCATCAAGCTTGGCGGCAATTAAGAATCTGAGTTGATATAAAATATTCCAAATTCTTATGATTTGTATATATAATTATAAGATATATTGCTCTTTTAAGAAAATGATGCCATTCTTGATAAAAATCCACAATAGCAAGAAGCTCTTTATTGTAGATTTCATAATTAATTTTGATAGCAAAAAAATTTCAAGAATAAAATGCAACATGATGGAGTTTATTGTCTATATCCATTGTGAAAGTACGGTCCCTAGTACAAAATCTAAAGTATTAGTCTCCATGTAGAATGTTTTTATAAAGTCTAAATGCATCAAGATTAAAGCTGTAGTAAATGTCATCTTGAGTTCTTAGAATGCCCTTTTTGCTTGACGTTGCCATTTTAACTTGTCCTTATATGTCAATTGAGTAAGAAAGGCAGCCATTTGAGAGTAATTTTTGATAAAGATCTAATAGAAGTTAGCAAATCCAAGAAAACATTGTATGTCTCTTACAATCTTCAAAATAGTCCATTGCATAACTACCTCCATCATCAAATCCTTAATAGATATAATATATCCTAAAAATTCCATCTTAGGTTGATGAAATATACATTTCTCTAATTTGGCATATAAATCTATATCTTGTAATTTTTGTAATATTAACTTGACATATCCCTTGTATTCCTCCAGATTTTTTGAGTAGTTCAAGATGTCATTAAGATAAATCACCACAAACTTATCTAAGTACTCTCCAAAGATGTCATTCATTAAATGCTAAAAGATAGCAGGTATATTTGTTAGTCCAAAAGACATGATATTATATTCAAAATTTCCATACCTTGTCCAAAATGCGATCTTTCATTCATCTCCTTTCTTAATCCATACCAGATTGTATGCTCTACGAAGATCTATTTTAATATAGATCTTGGCTTGGCTAAATTGTTCCAAAAATCTTGAAATTAATGATAGTGGGTAACAATTTTTCACCGTTATCTTATTCAATTCTCAATAATCAATGCACTTATACAAGGAACCATCTTTTTTCTTCACAAAAAGTATAAGCGCACTTACTAGAGACTTTAAATGCTTGATGAAGTTTTTTGCAAGGTTTTTATTAATATAATCTTTCAACACCAAAAGCTCATTTTGAAAAAGATTATAAATTGGGCCAAAAAGTGGTTGAGTTCTTTCTTGAAGATCTATAGCACAATCTTATAGTCAGTGCTTCGGCACTATATCAGCATTTGTTTTCTAAAAAACATCTTAAAATTCTCTATACTGCTCTAAAATATTTGCCAATAAAGTCATATTTTTTTTAATTGAAGCTCCATAAATAACAAATAGTGTATCTTCTTTGGCCAATCTTATAAAAATCCTTACTCCAACAAATAAAGATTTATCAATTTGTGACTTTTTATAAATTTTTTTTGTAAAGATTTCTATTGAAAATATTATTTTTTGCAACCTCCAATCTATAGATGGATTATATTTTTTCAACCAAGATAATCTAAAAATAGTAGAACTTGAAGGAGTTCTAATAATATTGAATACAATTTGGCTTCTATAATCTTTGAACAACACTTCTATAGGTATGGTTTCATGGATGATACTATTAGAGGATAAAGATCGTCCATCTATTACTTCTATATGAATAGATTTGGATTTTTGTACCAGAGGAATTTTATGAAGCTTAATGAATGTTTCATCTATAAAATAAGCAGATGCCCTTGAATCCAACAAGGCGAACGTCTAAAGCTTTTGAAGGCCAAAATATAAAAAAATTATAAAACAACAAGCAAGTTGAGCAAAAAGAGAGGAACTTGAATAATTTTATAATGTTGGATTGTTTAGTCGCACAATCCTTACTATGGCTGAACATTGTTATTTTCTTGAATAATTGTACTCCTGATCTTACTAATGTATCAATTTTGTTCCTTTGGACAATTGCCAATCTTGTAGCCTTCCTCACCATAATACAGGCATAGACTTTCTTTCATCCAACGCTTCTTTTCTTATGGACTAAGAGGTTTAAAATGTGCTGTATCAAATTATATATCTTCTACTTCTGAGTGCAAATTCAGAATGTTTGTTGATGTAGGAAGAGTATGTCGGATTGCATGTTGTCTTATTGAAGCCTATGGACATTGATCTTGGCAATATTAAAATAGTCAATTATAATATTTTACAACTTAGCTAATGGCTTCATTAAGCGATTGTGGATCCGGAAGCGATAATAATAAATCTTTTATATCATCTCTTAGTCTCTAATAGAATTGGCTTATTAGTGCTTCTTCATCCTAATTGATGTTGTATGCTAATTGCCTAAAATTAAATATATAGATTGATATAGGAGACGCCTCTTAATACAATGCTCGGATCTTAGCTGTTGTCCAACGAGCCTTGTCATATTTTCCAAATACTTCTGCAAATGCTTCCATGAAAATCTCAAAATTATTCAAAATTAGTGATCTCTTTTCAAACAAGGAACCAAACCATGATAATGCTTGTCCCATAAACAAGGTGCCAACCAATTCAACCTTTGATTCTTTTATCGGATAAGTATCAAGTTATAGGACCATTATTAATCGAATTTGGTTAACAAACCCTCAAAACTTTAAACGCATACCATCATATTTTTCTAAAAGATTAATTTGAGGTCCTTTATATTATTGAATAGATAGATTTTTTTTGGCATAGCATAGGTAGTACTACATCGTCAAATATAAAAGTTAGAGGTAGGTGCAATCTAAATTGTAATATTCCCGATGTTGTATTGTTATAAAGTTTTGCAATAATCCTTTCAATTTTTGCAATTCTAGCAAATAAAGTAGTAAGAATACTTTAAATAGCATCTAATTTAGACTCGAAAGATTTAGTCATACTAATATCTTAAACTCCAGCCATTCTAAGAAAAACAAGAAATGAATCTATAAGAAGATAATATTAGTTTAAAAGAGGGTAATCCGCAACCTCTAAAACACTTTAAGGCCTTCAAGAAGACAAATGATCCACTCTCTCATAAGAAGGATAAAGCTCCAATATTATGATGAAAAAAATATCAATTTAGAAGAGGATAATTTGTAACCTCTAAAACATTGATATATCCTCGAGTATGAGGGTAATCCACTCTCTAATAAGAAAAATCCAATTTTAATATTGAAGATGAGATCAGTTTGGACAAACTATCAAGAATACGAGAATACAAAGCAAGAAGCTTGAACTGGAACAAGGTTTCAAGAAGAAACCAACAAGAATTTAAATTAATCAGATAAATACACAAACAACACCAAGAAAGGTGAATTAGAACTCTAAGAGATGCGTTGTTGAGATTGAAGAACTCTTCAGCCTCAACCCTTATATATATTCCTCTATAGGACGCTTCTTGAGTGGCTTCCATCAAACTATGAAGCTTCTTGAGAAGCTTCTACCAACTAGGAAGCTTCTCGAGCTCCTTCTACCAACTTGAAAGCTTCTTGAGCTCCTTCTACTAACTAGAAAGCTTCTTAAGCTACTTTCACCAACTAGGAAGCTTTTCAACTGACTTTCACTAATTCAAGAGCCTTTAAAATATTCTAGAAGATTCTATGAATCTCCAAAGTATATGTCCCTAATAAATATATTGATTTCATATTTATCAATTTTTTATAATCATTAATCTAATAAAAAAATAAATCTAGATAAAATCTATATTTGATTAATTGATTCTTATGTAAAATTATATATATATATATATATATATATATATATATATAATTAAATTAAAATCTTCTATAATTATTTTTTATCCTTCACCTAATTAAAAATTAATATAAAACCTTGGTTTTTTTGACTTATAATTGTCTTATTTTTCTACCAAAATCTAACCTTTGATAGCTACTACCTACAAAGACACTTTAAAAAAAAAAAAACAAAAAAATCATAAACTTTTGAAGATAATCAAAGTAAGAAATTTAATCTTGCAATTGAAAATTATTTCAATTGAATTTTTTTCAATAGAATTAGTATTCTATGCTTAAAAAATATACATCCTTATTGTAGATTTGTATGGTGATAATACTGACATATTTCTTTACAATTTCTTTAGATTTAGCTTTGAGATAGAAGTATCATTTTTTAAATTTTTATTTACTTATTTATATATGTATATAATCAAGGTATCTTATATTATTATAGATGATTGAGTAAATTTTTATTAATGGAATTTTTATTATATAAAATATGAAATAATGGTATTATTAGCCAATATAAGAGGCCTTAATTTTAAAATGCTTTGATTGATTAAAATCGAGAAGTCTTATTAAGTTGGCTTTATATATTTTTTAAATAAATCCGAAGGCCCTAAGAAGAAATAATAAGGTGAAATAAACTTTTTTTCCCACATGGCATAAATAATATTGTTCCATTGGATCCATATCAAAGAGGTTGTTTTTAAAAAAAAATCAAGAAACAATGTTTAAAAAAATGTTTAAAATAACCATCAAAAAATCAAGTTATTTATATTTCTTATAATTTTTTGAATCAAGATATGGACTAACATATTTAGACTTGTAATTAAAAAAAAAATGATTCAGTCTATTTCATAGCCTCTTTTTACTTTATAATATATCCAATAACCAAAACTTCTAAAAGAGGGATTTTCTTCACTAAACAAAAAACTTTATTAAGGCTTTCAGACCATGACCTTTCAAAGTGAAATTCTAGGTATAAAGTGCCCCTGAAACAAAAACTGATTGTTGTGGGTTTGGAGTACAAAAACTTTACAATGTAACATACAACAAAGAGGTACCATTGACCGGAAAAAATACCGATAGCCCAGGTTGACGGAACACGTTGCTAGTCTACTCACCCACGTGAACGGACCCATGAAGAGAGCCAGAGGTGTGCCACATCAGCAGGAGAAGGTCCGGTGAAGGTTGCAGGGTGTATCACCGTGGGCGAAGTCTCGATGCGTGTGATTGTTGTCGTCCTGTTTCGCACGCATTTTTCTTGCTGCCTAGATTACAACCCCGACGCGCAGATTACGTCAGGGGATCGTCATCGCTGTTCGTGCGGCACCGCACGCAATCGCATCTATGCACATGGAATGCCGAACATTTCATATGGGTACCCCGTACCAAGGTTTCGTTTCACGCGCCGCATCGTCGCTCTGTTTGTTGCGCTGCTGTGAGAGGAAAATCCACCGAGCGTTGTCGTCGCGGTGTTTATCCAGTCGTCGAGACTGTGATGGAGGATGAGGCTAAGTTCGTTCATCTCCCAGATGGACGGCGCATTGCGTACCGGGAGCAAGGCCTTCCCCAGCAGGATGCCACTCGCAGCTTGCTCGTGCTCCATGGGTTGGGATCCTCGCGCCTGGCCAGCATGCCTGGTACTGATACACCCTCTTCGACCTATCATGAAAATTTGACCGGACTTTGATTCCAGAATTTTTTGGGGTTGGTTCTGGGTTAGAGATTGGTTTTGCTCATGGGTGCGGGTACTTTACTTGGTGCTAGGGGTCTCCGAGGACCTGCTTAATGAGATGGGCGTGAGGTTGATCGCCATTGACAGGCCTGGCTATGGCTTAAGCACCCCAAATCCCTCGCAAACATTCAAAACTGCAGCTGCTGACATAGCCAGCATTGCTGATATTTTGGAGCTCGGGGACAAGATATGGCTGTTGGGGTATTCGTGTGGAGGCGCGTACAGCTGGGGCGCTGCACGTTACATTCCCGAGAGGATTGCAGGAATAGCCATGTGGGGACCTGTCGGGAATTATTGGTGGAAGCTATTGGCTTGATATCTTGGTAGCAGTGGGTGATTTAGCAGTTGTAGTTGCTGATAACACGAAGTGTTATATTCCGGAGAATAGCTGGTTTCGTGGTGGGCATTGAAGACGATTGGCATTTATGCAGGAGTTCACTGACAGGGAACGGAAGGCGGCGCTATGGGACATCACAGACCGCACGAGGCTGATGTTTCAGGTGGCAAGGCGGGCGCCTCACTGGGTGTTATCTGTTTACATACGCCATTTTGTTTTCAAGACTGTGGGAGCAGGTTGGATCGAGGATTGTAAGAAGCAGTGTTCTCCCCCCGATTTGATACACCCAGTGTTTCAGGAGGGCGGTCTCTCACATTGGTAATGGCAAACATTTCCATCAAGTTAATGAAGACTACATCGTGCTGACTGTAAACTTATTTCATTCTTCCTACGAATCAATCCAACATCCCATTGCTTAGTAGTTAAACAGACAATAATACACGTTTCCAATGTCGAATCGCAGGGATAGTATTGAGTCGATGAAACAGAAAGGATACGGAATGGCACAAGACTTGCAACTCATAACTAGTGACTGGGGTTTCGAGCCATCCGATGTAGCGCAGGCGTACCATGGACCCTTACACATTTGGCAGGGAGTGCAAGATTGGATGGTTTGTCCAACTCTGCAGCGACTCATCAAGCGGCAGGTGGGTAACATCACATCGTCTTCTTCTCAGCATCATCATCAGCTGTGAATGTGTCGAACATATCCATTGTTGTGTTTGCAAACTTCGTCTCTGTCGTCACAGTTTGATTTACGGCGTGGATGATGAGCCAATGGCAGATCCCTGAGTTAGTGCACCTCCACGAGCTTCCTGATGATCATCTAACCTTCTGCTTCAATGACCAAGTCCACAGAGACACACTCTTGTGTCTATTCGACCCAACTTACGAAGCACAGGAGGTCTCTCTGGATGTTGTCAACACGGCCTTGAAAAACACTATCTTGCATGCTTGAGCATCCGAACAAGACGATGTTTTTATGATTCAGCCTCTCATTCCAAGAGTAAAAACCTAAACTTTGTAGTTATAAATAGAGTGATCTGATGGAACAACACTCCTCATCCTTGACACAGGACAGATGATTATTATGTACCATTTGCCATAACAGAAATAAATGTACAATAATAAAGTGACTTTGGCTTAGATTGTATGGTTTATTGTGTAATCACTAAAAACATGATTGAAGATTTGTTGCGTAAACCTAACTTTATTAGGATAATAATAACTTTTTAAAGGATGATTTTTAATAATGAATTATTTTGATTATATTTTTGGGAATAAATATGTGTGTAAATAACTATATAGATTTCAAATTTTAAATGAAATAATTTCTTATATAAATTTTTTTAAAGTATTTTATCTTAGAAATAAAATAATAAAATAGAAGACATTATAATGCAATTATTTTGATTAAGAAACACCTTCTTTCTTTTTCTTTTTTTCTGAATGTCTTTTTGTGATTTCCCACTTGAAAAAACATACATAATTTTAAATTAGTGACAAAAAGCTTAATATATATTCATAAAATATGTAGAATAATTTAATTAATTTTAATAGAATGGTTTCAATTAATAAACAAATAATACAAAAGTGCTAAAGTATTCTTTTATATGCAAAACTAAGTGTATTTTATTATTTTCATATTTAAAATTACTAATAGAGTTATCATCATTTTAATATAAATAGATATTTAGATCATTGTATGCAATAATAAGACATTTTTTTTCAAGGATAAGTTTTTATTTAAATAATATAAATTAAAAAAAATTCTAAAAAAATGATCTCCATAGATTATAATATAATTTATCTTATTAAATATAATTACTATTAAAAGCTTAAAAGATTTAGCATTACAGATTGTGAATCTTTGGTTGCATTTAGTTCTCAACAACAAGGTTAATAGGATTTTTAAAAAATTAATATAATGAAGAATATTTTCTAATTAATTTATTTTAAAAAAAAATCTTTGCAATTATAGGCACTTAAATTGATATTTTATATCTTATAGGACATATTGATATATGGCATTATATGGCAAATATGTAGCCAAGTATAGTGGATGCTTGTTAAGTTTGTAAATAATTAAATACCTAAAAAAATTATTTAGATGATTGATGACACATAATGTATGACTATTGA